>JAQNCA010000017.1:17313987-17355931 GCA_029783725.1 Acanthurus tractus | reverse complement strand
CCTTGTCTGTTTTAAGGACTAAACTTGATAAAAACTCAGAGAACTCAGTTAAGAATTCTGAATATGGGCCAGGAGCAAATGAACCCTGACAAGGCACACCTGTGAGGTGAAAACCATTTCAGGTGATTACCTCATGAAGCTCATTGAGAGAAGGCCAAGGGTTTGCAGTGCTGTCAACAAAGCAAAGAGTGGCTACTTTGAGGAATCTAAAATATAAAACATATTTAAAGTTATTTCACACTTTTTTCTTTGCTACACAATTCCATATATCTTGCTTAATATATTTGATGTCTTCAGTATGTATCTATAATGTAGAAAGTAGTAAAAGAAAAAAACATCAAATGAGAAACAAACATTTGACTGGCAGTGTAAATACCAAGAGATTTCATTTGGACTTTAAAATTGTTGATGCATCATTTTCACAGCTAAGGTCAGAGTCCATGATGACAGCCAGGTTTCTGACCTGTTCACTGCCTTTGAGGGGGTGTGATAAAAGATAATTTATTTTTATATTAAGTAGGAGGATGGCTGCACTCTTTGAGAGGGCTGGAAAAGTCCTATATAGTAATAGTAAATTTATGATAATAATAGGATCATACAAAAGCATTGAGAACAGATTTGAAAACAGATTATGTTAGTAAGAAAGTTTAGTAAGAAAGAGATCAAGAGAGCAGGTCAAGGTTGACCTCTAGCAACAGTTTGATAAGGTCATGTGAGTAAATGGGCAGCACCTCCTTAAAACAACTTCATCTGCTGATCACTACTGTGTGGAATCTCCCTTTAAATTATGTCACCCGCACAATATGGCAGTACCTGTATCAGGGATATTTTGAAGTTACTGGAGGAAATAAAGAGGCATCATCCATCATTATATACAGTCAGTGGAATGAATGCAAGAGAAGGTAAAAAAAATACAAAGTAAGATTTTAAACTATAACTTGATATTAATATTAAAGTAGAGAAAGATGCATTCAAAGGAGTAAAATGCCATAAGTAACACAGTATAAAATGTATAGTAACTAATTTCATAAACAATAGAATTTCATAAACAATAAACAATAGATTAAAGAAAATAAAGGTGAAAATAGAATACATAGAATGTGTGAATTAAAAAAACAGTGAAATCCACCACACAATAAAGAGTTAAAATAAAAAAATACATAATGCAGAGTGCATAATGCACAAAATCAAGTATGATACAACATTTTCAAAGGAATTACAGCAATGCAAAGTTTGAGGCAAACAAGAGTTTCAGGAGAGAAATGCTCAGAAACTCTGGATGCCCACAGAGTGCTCAGTGCTCCAGCAGAAAACCAGGAGAGAGGGAGGGTAGAGAGCATCGCCCACAAGCACCAATCTCCCAACCTTATATTTTGATTCCATCACTATAATCTTTGCAGCAGGGAAGGCTGCGCACAAACTGGTATTTATTTATTTATTAGAAAAAAAGACCTCAGAAAAGGGCTCTTTCTCTCCTAGAGGCCAAATGGCAGGTTCTCCAGCCCCCTTTGAGGTCTTTCCCTTCATGTCCATGCTGATCAACCTTTGGGTGCCACCCTGGCTCCTTCTCTCAAACTCACTGGTGTCATTAAAACTCCTTCATTCATTTTCTTTGTGAGAAATAAAGGGTCATGAAGACTAGAAGAGGTGGGTTGAGAAATTACACTGAGCAGAGTTGTGGGAGCAGTCAGGAGGGATGAGGAAAACTAGTGAACACATACTCACTTTAATGCTTGAACATTTTGGAGTAAAGATGAACATTTTTGTAAGGCTTTAAACTAGCAAAGTGATATTTAAAACTGTTCATAAACAGTGCCTTTCTCATTACTTTATGAAGAGCAATTGTCCAGGACCTTTCAATTTCTCTATGATCAGATAAGTGATATGCAGAGCAAAGCACAGCCCCATCCTGTGGTATCTTCTTGTTTTAATTAGTACAACGAATTGTATTTTCAGTTTTTTACTACTTAATCATCAGTCTTCTTAAAGAAATTTTCACATTAATTTTTCTATTACTCTTGTTTGGTAGCTATCCAGCGGTAACAACAAGTTACAGTCAGCAGTGGTTGGTGGCCACTTTACAACAAGGGAAGCAGTCCAAAGGGAGTTCTATAAATCACCAAGGTTTGAGGGAAAGCAGCCAGAAGACATCAGAAGACAAATCTTAAAGATGTTCCTCTGTAAAATGTGATCCAAGTCAAAGTCCTGTTCGGAGCATCACCTTGGTACTAACCAAGGGAGTTACCAAGGTGATGCCCACAAACTCCACCAAAAAGTTGCAAGATTTTTTTTAAGTTGTTGAAATGAATAATTAGATAATACATGTGGCACTTAAAATATCCAAAAACTACATTAAAAAAAACCCGAAACGATAATGCTTCTTTCAAGAATGCAATATCCAAGATAATTCACCAGATAATCATGAGCAGTATCATATGGGAACTATTTTTTTCTTGAAATACACTTGTCAACTTTATCTGTGCTAATAGTGACTCAGCATCTACACATGTATTTCTGCTTATGAATGAGAAACTAGCAAACTAGGCTAATTGAGCAAGCTAAAGAAGCAAATAAGGAGCATGCATTAAATTTACAACACAAGCAGACAACAGATTTTGACACATTTTGTAACTATACCAGACACAACTTTTAGCAGAGCACTCAACACAAACATACCTTATATAAAGTTACTGTTTCGAAATAGTTTTTTGTCTTGTTTTGCATCATCTTGTCACTAATTCATTTTACATGATCTTGAATATAATGTTATTGTAACTGCTGTACCTCTGGCTTAAATGCTTTAGCTCAATTTGTGCAAAACAGTCTTGTGCATGTGTGGTTTTATTGTGTGTTGTTCAAAATGCATTAGAATGCAACATCAATCTTCATGCCACCAGTTTTTATCAAATGCATAATTATACTGAGAAGAAGACAGAGGTGTGGTTAAAAAGGCTCCCTGCTGTGATAAATAACACCCAGCAGAGTTTGTGCGCCTTGTCACTCTCTGTAAGGAAAACAATGGCGGCCTTTGAGCCCAGTGAACCATGTTGCTCCACTGACAGGATGTGAGTTTGCTGAGTAAAGATCTGATGTGAGATTTACCCCAGCTGTAGCCCCAGGAGACAAGGCCCTAGCAACAATGATCCCAATCATCCCAAGGTCAGGACGCTTTTTCACATCATTATCACTCCTCTGTCATCCCTCTCTCTCTCTCTCCTTCTCCCAGAGGAAGTTCCGGCTCCTGCTAGTAGGTGATGGAGGAGGAGGGTTCGTGTCATTATGCCACACAGTAAACTTAAGTGACGGTTTGACAGGCTCAAACATACAGAGGTTACCTCAGTGATCTGTCATGTCGAAGTTGAGAAAACTGTGACCTCCTCAGGGACAGAGGAGGCAGCTGAAAGTGAACGTTCTCCAGACTGGAGCAAAAAAGACAGTCAAAATGTACTGGAACTGCAAAGTTACAACTTTATACAAGGTAAAGTAAAAGCTGAAGTCAAGGCAAAACTGAAATACACTTTTTCATAGATAACTTTCAGATAACTTTTGAAGAGTACATACATAATAGATTGCTGTCAAACTAGCACAATTATTTATTACTCTACACCACTTCTCTCTGTTAAGTTATTATGAAGCCTTTTTTTCCTTTTAAAACAAGCTGCCAGAGGAGGACAAACAACTTCTATTTTTTATTAGTGAATATACGATATGTCTTTGCTAAATTTGTGCACATCAATTACTGTAGGTCTTCTTCCCTGCAGGCATTTTTGATTCAGTTCTAAGTTTACCACGAAATGATGACAGTAAGTCATTATTAAGAATATCAGCACTGTGTAACTGCAGCAGAAATCTGAAATTCAGACATCATTCAATTTATTCCACCTGTGCTTCTCCCATTGTGACATAATAAAATGTCTTTGGTGAAAAACGCATTTTATTCCAAAGCTCCCCAGGTAAAAACAAAAAGAAAAAGCTAGAAACCATCTGATAATAAAATCACACCAGTTGCAGTGCCGGATCAGAGGATATAGTGCAATGGAACACATTACATTAAAAAGGCTGGTTTGGCAAAGCTTGTTAACTGTGCATGATTTATTTCTTATGCCTACTGGGAATAATGTGATTTAGAACTGATGTTGACCAGTTGGCCCTTGTTAACTTAAACTCACAATAAAATGTGATCTAAACTTCCATGGGTATATGATCTGGTTTAGCTCAAGACAAGTCACTGCTCTTGCTCCCTTTATCATTCACTCGAACCCAGTTATATCTCTCATCTTTCCTTGTGAGTTGCTCTGACGGTACAGTTGGTAAGCCTGTTTTTCAATGGAGATAACACATACACAGTTACTGGTGGTAGATGAGAAAAACTTTAAACTTGGTTTGAAACAAGGAATAAACAAACCAAACAGTTAATGTAGTATTTTGAAAATGTGCACGGACAACAGATAAAGAAATAAAAATTATTGCTTCATTTAGAGGGCCTACATTGAATCCACTGGCCAGCTGAGGTCTGTGTGGATCTACAATCATTACTGACCCTAACCCTGTAAACTACATATGTATATTCACTTTGACCTTGTTTCCACATGGTTTTTCAATCAGTCCAGAGTGGTCTGATCATAAATGAACAGCCTTAAGTACAGGTGGGAACGCACCCAAGATGCATTGAGGATGCATTTGAGATCAGATCACTCAAACCACATTTGGAGGTGGTCTGAGCTGTATGAGGCCACAGTCTTTTAGCAGTGGGAACAACAATCTGTCCTGGGCCACACTGAAAAACTGCCCACTCAACTGACATCTCCTGTATATGAGGAGATACTCATGTGACAACTGCATCAGACAACAAGCGGCAGCCATGACAACTGATAGCAACTCTGCAAATGAATTTCAAGAGCCCATAGAGATATACATCAAATACCTAAACATCTTTGTCAACTGTGTTGTTTTGATTTGCACACAAAATTCCTTTGCTTTTAATATCCTGCAGGAAGGAAGAGCCTTCTTTGTTTTTCTGGTCTACTAGGCTTGTTTTAGTGTATTGCTTCCTCCAGAGGTACAAAACAACAACACAACTAGTCTCTACAAGTGGAAATAATGTCTGTGTTTATTTGCACATAGAGTGGGAGAGTGAGATCCAATCACAAGTGGTCGCTTGAGGTGCATTTGGGGATGCATGTTGATACCAGGTGGGAACACACACGATTAGCGCTGTCCACTTGTGTTTGGATCACTCAGGACGGATTTTTGTGATAGACTGGTAACCTGTCTGGGGATGTGCTAAGCCTTTTGCTTTATGTATTCTAGGAAGAAAGCACACTTTTAGAAGGATAAGTGTGTTTAAAAAAAGAGATAGATGGAAGAGATTTCTTATCTGCAGCTCTCAGACTTTGTCAATATCAGATGGACTGTAATACAAGAGCTATGACTAGCACCACTTACCCATATTACCTTTGAATAATATGGTGTAACCATGTATGTACATTTATCATTATCATTGCTGTCATCAGATTGCTTAGATTGCACTGTCCACACCTGATGATATTTGAGCCTCAATGCACCCACTGCTATCTTCTACCCACAGTGCACAGCCATCATGAGATTCTATGACAGAAGCCTCTTATCTTTCAGCACAAACCTGTATCAGTCACCCCAGCTGCACCCACTTAAAAGCCCTTTTCTGTTCCATATATACAATCTTCAGACAGAGAGCTGCATGTATTGCGTTGCTCGCTGTGTCATGTAATCCTCTTGTCCGTTCTTAACCAAGACTGATCAGCAGCTCTAAGTTGTGGTCTGTATCACTATTTCGTCAGATTTGGCTGCATTAAATCCACTCTCTGGTTGTGTCTTATTACTGATTCAGAGGATAAGGTTAGAGGGCGTCTGCTGGCTGAATGGAGATATCACACTCTGTCAGAGTTAAAACAGAATATCATACTACTCCTTTGGTCTCCATCCTCCACACTCTGTTTATCTGCCTCTTTTTTTTTTAAGCGTAAGAAGTATTTAAATGTATGATGGATTCTCTCATGTTTACTTGTTAAACACTTTGTAAATTATTATAATTTAATACAAACATTGCAAGCATTAATGCATAAATGACTAAAAGAACCTTTGAAGATTTGAAGTGATGAATCAGTTTTGACTACGGGAGGCAGATTCACCGTACATGCATACAGAACACCAGATAACACAGTTACATGCACAGTAGTAATCTGGTTACTGTACATCCAATTCAGCTTAGGAAAAGGTCTTATTTAGACTTTTGAGATCCTACTTTGTATCAATTAAACATGAAGTCTGACTTCAAATGATGCTTTTTTTTTAAAGATGCATCACTACTTGCAATGGTTTTTTAGTTTGTCCAGCCTTCTTGCTCTTTAACAGAAATACTGTCCTATCGAAAGCCTTTGTCAGTACATTTAAGTCCATTAGAATGGTAGAATGTCGGTAGTTAAGTGATATTCGTTTAGTAACCTGACATGCCAGATGGAATATTTCACACATCCATTAAACTGATTTCACCTGTCCATCTGGGATACAGCCCATAGACGGGGTTTGAAAGATGCAGGTCGCTCAAAAAAAACTTTATGTCTGTCACTTTCATTACTCTTGCTGAAGCTAGTCAGGAAAAAAGTGAAAACATATTTTCCATCAAGAAAAGCCTTCAGTGCTGTTCAATGTTCTTCTTTCAATGAGTAAATGTTGTCAATTTCTGATAAAAGTGCCACTGTTTTAGCATCCATGCTAACCTCTTCGGCAGCCGTCATTGTTTACAAGCTTGCAGGCCCTTCTCACTTTCGTCAAAACTAAACCATGTAGCTACCACCTCTTCCTCTGCAAAGAGCACTATTGGTTGGACACAAGTAGATCCAGTTTGAGCTTTTCCTGATGGACCTGCGGGATTTCAGACTTGGGATCTCAGCAGTCGGGCGGCCTTGCTAAGTTATTGGCTCAGTGTTCTGGTATGTTGTTTTACCGTTTTTATGTCTCTTTATCTGTTTTTAGCTAAATGAAATTTTGTTGCAATGAAAATTAAAAGTCCTTGAGTCATTGCCAAGTCAATCTGATTCCCTAACCCAGAAATCTTCAACCAGAGATACTTTTCTCTTTTATTACAAGCACAGAGGACTTGAGACTCCTTTCAAGGGTTCTTAAGCAAACCTAAATAAAAGGATGAAGAGAGAGAGGACACACAAAGAAAAGAAAAGAGCAGGAAGAACCAGTTAAGAATATGGACAAGATTGTAATCTCAAAATTCTTATACTGACAAAATAGTACTTGTTTAAGTGAGAAAAAATTCAACAATCTATTGATGATGGACCTTTACATGTATGAGGGCTGAGCCCCCCTAAAGGTAGGAGCCAGGAGTCACTGCTGTTTTCTAGTTACATTTCCATATCAAAACACTCTGATCTCAAAAAAACTGATCTCAAGAATTATGTTTGTGTTTGTAAGTGTTTTGTACTCAGTTAAACTCACTTCAAGTTATACATTGCTGTGGTGACCTTCTCGAATGTGAATCAGAACTCTGCCTGTGGTTTCCTCAAACCTTATCGCAGCAAGAGGGTTTCTCCTTCACATGACATAGGGCTTGGGGTGGTGTCATCATGCTACCTTGCATTATGGGACAGTTGGCCACGCTGGAAGCTACCAATTCTGTTGCTGTAGCCAGTTGTACTTCCACTATAGCAGCTAGATGCTCGGACTCACTTTATCCTGTCTATACACTATCTCTGAAAGTGGTCATATGAAATATAAAGCAATTGTTTATTTAATGAAAATCATTTTAATGTCTCTGTGAGGTGAAATGATAATCGTCCATCACAGTCTTCACGTGAACCTTTCTTAAAGTTAACAAATGTGCTGATCTGAGAGCTGCATCTGTCAATCGCATCTGTTTCTATATCTAAATTTGTATGAATGGAATAGCTGGTGAGACAAACAAACAAACAAAACATGCAATTTAATCCAGGTTTGACCATGGATCACTGATCCATTCTTTATTTATTTACTCTTTATTTACTCTCATAAAGATCCGAGCCATTACCAAGATTCATCTTATACACCTGTTCCTGGCTTCTATTTTAATGTTTTCTGGTTAATTCCATTACCTTTTCCGCCTTTCAAGTATTTCGTCTTCTGCTTGATTTAATGCGGCTCAACCGTACCGTGCTTATTTACTGCTACCGTAACCACAATGCAATGCAGCCAAATGTTCCCAAGCCCTCTAGAGGAAAAGATAACAACAAAAAAAAAACCCTGATAAGACCTAGCCCCTAAAACTATGGTCACATAGTGATTTGAAAGGCTGCCATGAAAAGAAGCAAAACTCAACTGCCTTTTGGTGCATGGGAAACATATGATATGACAAAATTTATATATCTCATGTCCACGTAGTAACTGCATTTAATTTAACTCACTTGTTATAAAAGGTAAAAAAATAATATGCTGCAAATAAAATGCTGCATAGATCATCTTTAGATTTCATCCCAAGTAACTTAACCTATAGTTATATCTGCATATATTCATATACTGAGACTAGTGAAATGTGAAAACTGGTAGTTTTCTTTTAACCTCACCAGTTCAGCTGTTGACATAAATGTATACATTTTTCTCATCTAAATTCATATACCTCTTTATAGTCGATATCTTACATATACCATCGGAAAAGCACATGCACTTTGAGTACATTCTATAACTGACACAGTCTTCAGAGGGGAAACGTTATGTTATTTCTTTTTTTCTGCTGAGTGTCATCATCCCTGGAGCAGAGTGTCATCTCCGGCTGTGAGAGCAGTGACTTCCTTGCCAAATCAGCTCCTGTTTTGATTAGCATGCTAATGCCGGAGTCAAATTTCCATTGTGGATAATAGAGGGATCTCTTAGGATTTGTCACCCAGTGTGTGAGCCTCTGGCGTTCGTTTTGGATGGTGAAATATGTCACTTCCACAGGAGGAAAAACTCCTCATCTCTCAATTTTGTATACATATGGATTGTATAAACTTTTCACATATATTTACTCAAAAACATGTAAATTTATCAAGAGAGTATCTAACATTGTACTTATTTATTTTGTTGTACAGGCAGACATCTTAATGCATGAGATTACTAACTTCCAGCAGTCTGAACGGCCCAGTTTCCTCTTACCAAATGGTAATTAACAAATTAATACTATGGGCCCTGGCTGTAATATTCCCGCAAACCTGGTTCAAGCCCACATCCAAGTGTGTTTGCAGTTTGTTTCAGCAATTTTTTCCCCCTTCACCTTGTATTAGGGAGGCTTTATAGACTTTCTTGGCTCAGCATAAACCTGACTGTGCCGAGATAGGTTGAATGGCGCAATAAGGGGTGTGTTGGTAAAGTTATGCTTGTGCAGTGGAGTTATGCTGTCATGTTTGAGGTAAAACCACAACTATAACACAGCTAACAGAGGGCTTTTTTGTGGCTCTGCTGAGCTATGGAGCACGTGAACAGACTTATCCAAAATATGACTCGATAGGTGGCTGTATAAACAACATTTTTAAATGTTACCTTCAGTTATTTTATCCATAAAAAAAATTTAAGTTGACAAAATTGAATGTAATTTCACTGGTTAGCCATCTGTACCTAGTGCATGTTATGGAAGAAAATGATCAGTTGTGCTTTAAACTTGTGATATTATTTTCTATCTTGTATCTTCTTTTGTTTAGCAGATATTTAGCAGATATACATTTTAATGATTTGCTTTTGGTAAGGACATTGTGTCACAATCAGCTGTATATTAACTCCTATAGCAGAAAACTTTTGATTCGTCATTTCATTGGCATGCTAAAAGCGGTGCCCCTTCGTTTTTTGGTCTGTGTTGGTAAAACTATTGATGCACTCACTACACAAATGTCATTAAGTCGCAGTTACACAAATTGTTCAGAAGAGCACTTGTCCACAGTTTCTCCACTCTGAGGAAGATATCACAGCACGGCATTTCTTCCTCAGGTAGAACGTCAGACAGGGCAAAAGATAGAATTACCTTACCGAAGAACAAGAGAAAAGGTACTGAGCTAGCTAAAGTTAAGTCTGATGGAGTTTACAACTTGTCAAGGGTAGAAGAGGATGTAACTGTTACAGTGGACAGAGGAACATGGCACATGGCACACAGCCACCCCAGAAAAAAAGAGAAAAGAGAAGAAAAGAAAGTCTTCAATCTCCAAATTGAGATTCACATAATTATTTCAGAGATGTTTTTTGTTTAACCCTGTAATCACATCTGAAGCTGGATTAAATCAGTCATTTAAAGACTCATGACTTATTTGAACCTAATACAAAATACATTTATTTAGGTATTTTAGGTATTAGATTTGGGATACAGTTGACTAATTCAGTTGACTAATTCATTATCGGAGGAATACATTTTATCTGGATTCCTCAGACTGGTGTGTGAAGTGTAGCACTCAAAATTCCCTCATACATATTTATGCTTTTGTACAAAAGTAAACAAAATGTGATGAAAAAAATCAAAGAGTGGATATCCATTACTTGTAATACAAAAATTTAATTATCAGCTGAACTGTGAATTTTTCAAGATGTTGAAAAAATTAGATAATAATCTGCCATCCTAGGGGAGAGCAGCTTGTGTTTTCCACCATTGTTTAGAAGCTCATTTTAACATGAGCAAGAAACAAAGACCCCCTACTTTACATCTTCTCTGAGAATTAACTGAATGGTATTTAAATGTAGAAAGACATTTTATGACATTTTAAAACAATAAGCTGGAGCAATTCACTAAGGTATGGAAGTTCATTTATGATTCCCAGTATGAATTATCAGCGGCATGGCTGGGAAAAGAAAGGGGGAACCGATCTGCTAAGATGTAATATGTGTATGTGGTCTTGTCTATGTGTGTGTGTTGTAATGCTAATAGAGTGTAGGAGTAGGGATAAAAGATGCAGTATGTGTTACATGTAAGATGAATGCCTGTATGAAACTAAAGGTGCCTCATATCCTTTCTTTTATGTGAATGTATTTTTGTTTCATGCAAGCCCGAAACCACTCCACAGACAGCATGGGCCCTATCGTACACCCGGCGCAAAGGCAATGCGCCGGTGACGCAGATGTCATTCCTATCTTTCACCCAGCGCAAACGTCATTTTTGCCACTAAGGCAACTTCTATTGACCATGTAATTAACAACTTTGAGACGTGTGGAGTTATATTGTTTAAGTCCTTTTAGTGTTATAACTGGGTTTAAAAAAGGCTTACCTTACCTTTCCACCTGTACTCTTCCCCTAACTTTGACCTCAACATAAAGATGAGACTTCCGACAGAAAAATGACCCCAAGGTGACAAAAAATAATCTGTATTGTACGCAGTATTTCTGTGTTTTTGATTTTCTACAGTATTTGCTTGACCTCCTAGGGATCATCCCATAAAACCCTGGTTATGTGGCCTGTACAAACCAGGCATTCACAAACACACAAACCTGCATCACCCATTCACCCTCACAACAGGTCTATTCTACGGCTGACTTACTGACACTGATCCTCCCTGCTATTTTCCTCAAGTGCTCACATTAAGCTTAACAACCATGATAGGTAAATGGGAAGGGGAACAGAGAAAGACTTTGTGGGGTGCACTGAGTTGTATTTTTATGTTTAAGAAGGGAACAAAGCACTTTAAAAAGGATTATCTGAGCAGACATTTAAACGCTGGCTTGAAGGTTCTCTGGGTGTCACTTTGTCATTCTCACAAAACTATCTGCTCTTAGGCTGCCAAGCTATTTAGGAGCAATCAAACAAGAGGATTGATCGGAGCCCCCTTTAATGGAAGGTGAGAGGAAAAAGACTTTGGACAATGACAAAGCTTTAAGGTTAGAATCTGAACCCTGACATTTTAGGACCATTGACACAAATTAAGTCTAAATGCCTTTTTTTAATCCCAGTACAAAAATATCTCAACAACACCGTAAACATGAAAAGGAAGATTCAACATTTATATTAAACTTTTTTTTATTTATCATTTTTTAATAATATATATATTTTCTTTATTTAGGCAAGTCACTGTCCCAGTTTTAGTGGGTCTCTCTGTGCTAAACATCACAGGTGCGATAAATGTCAAGCAGACGGCACATTCTGTGTTTTACTTCAGTCCTTTCACATTTAAAAGCAAATGCTTCTATTTTGCATAGATGAGCAGAAAGTTAATAAAGAAAATGTCTTAAATTGGGGCAGAAAGTAGGAAACCAAAGTGACTCACCAGATATCCTGAACCCGCACAGGCTCCAAAGGTCCCTGTTCCCAGCATGAAGATTGACTATAGAGCGTTTCACTGATTGAAAAATAAAAAACAATTTTCCTTCAAACAGTTCTTAAAAGATGTTTTGGGAATTGCAGAAAATCTCTAACTAATAAAGAAGGTGGTTGGAATAGTTGGTGTTTTCTCCAAAAAACAAAATTCCAGCAGTTCAAAACTGAGGATTCTGAAGTATCTGATGGCTGATTTTGTCATCTGCATTGAACTCCCCAGACATCTTTAAATTTTGTGAACTCACATTAATTGACTGCCTGAGAGGGAAACTTATCTTCTATTTAAATATCCCCTTACAACACTATGTACTTCCTGGTATCAGGGAGTAGAAACTAACTTGACAGAAGATGTTACATCTGCAGACGTGACAGCGGGTGACAGTCCAAAGTGACTTGGCTGCTTCGGATCAATAAAGATCCGACTCTCCTGCTCGACACACTGATGACAAGAGTGATTAGTATCATTTTTAAAGCAAACCTGCTGGATTCATAGACCCACAGCATGAAAATTGATAAGGCCCGCCGGCTGTTCTCCTTGAATAAACCCTCAAGTTGATAAAATAGACACCATGGTCCTAAAGGATTTATCTTAATGTTCTTCCATCACAATGACACATCTGAAGTGAAACGAGCATTTCCTTTATTTCCTCTCTGCCTGTGTGCAGTTTGGAGAGTAATCGCTCCCATGAAACAAAAACAAAGGCAAACATCTATTTCCTGTGGCTGTTTCTGCTGTGATACCTGTCTGCTTTGCTGACAGCCGGATGATTAGACTACCTCAGAGAAGCTCATTTTCAAAACAACACCCTACCGATTTCTCAAATATCCTTGAGCACACAGGCAGAGGTGGCATGCCAGGCCAGTCTCATTCCCAGGTCATCAAATACCGGTGCTTTATTATGCCTCTGCGTCTCTATGTGACACCCCAGTCACATAGAGATGCAGAAAGGACCCTTAAGGGTCTGTGTGCGATGGACCAGGCTTTCAACAAACTCCAAAGTAACTGCTCCATCCAACATAGTAGAAATAGAGACAAATCTAAGAAGGACCGAGGTTAAGGAAGAATGGTGGGTCTCACAGAGGAATTTCATCCAGGGAACCAGGGTAGAGACCTGTGGAAGTAAAAGTGTGAAGAAAAGTACGATCAACGCCCAAACTGAGCAAAGATGTTGTGGTGTGTGACCAATTTTCGCCATGCCTCAACTCTTACGAAATATTGTTCTTTTTCTCTCTTAACTCTCTTAGCACCTCCTGAGGAAAATGCCTGTGCATTTAATTGCTGAATGGTTTACTGTGGTCACTCACTAATCCCTACCATTATCTGGTGTTAGGTACCATGCAGGTAGTGTACAATGAGTCCTAAAAACAGTTACCTCTGTAGTTGAAAATGAAGCTATTAGAACAACATGAGTAAACCAGAATGGTGAAGATGTTAGCCAGAAAATTTGCAGGGAACCAACAGGTTGTGCTCATGTTTCCGTGTAGGTTCATCATAGCAATTGATACTATACACATAAAATATTGTCAATGAAATCATTCATGTAAAAATAATATAATATGGCCAGTTTAATAATAATGTCGTTAGCAACAATAATCCACGGGTCTGCCCATCCCAGATGTTGGAAGTAGAAGACTTTTGTGCTTGTTCCTTCAGCCAACAACAATGCAATTATTGTTCTTTGACTGAACCTTAAACATCTTCATTGGTTTACCGTCACCAGTCAAGATTGAGACTCAGGGGAATGAAGTCAAGTTGCAAGTGTTGGGTGAGTAATCTTAAAATTCAATGTATTACACAGACCTGCTACTGTTTTTACAATATTAACATCTGTGTTGAGTAAATGATACACAGCAGTTAAATAGGGAAGCTGCTAATGAGTTTGTTTGTCTAATGTACAAGGTCTCTGCTGCATGTTGCAGACTTCATACATCCACATTTAAAGGCAAGCATGAGATACATCTGAGCTAAAATAAAGTGGGAAGCGAATGTTTAATGGGAAAAAAAATAAAAAATACAAAATTTTGATGAGCAGAGATGATTTTTAGGGTTTTAATCATTGCCAAGAGAGGAACTTTAAACAATCAAGTGTTCAAATTACAGCAATTTGGATATGGCTCATGTCCTGCCAAACTCTTACTTTGTTGCAAGTGAATAAGTAGTCTTAAGATAAAAATGGCTAAAATTTGTTTTAGAGAGAAAAAAAAACATTTTTAATAATTGATTTTAATAGTTTTGTGTCCACAATAAACATAATAGAGTCTCTGAGCATCTCAGTCATTTCCCTTGTATTTGTCTCAACTGCAAAATTGCTGTTACACTCCTTTCACAATGTGTCTGCAGGCTTCATTAAAAAAAAAAAAAACTGATGGTGCTGACAGTGTTAGTGCCCAAGGTGAGATCGTACAATATGTACTGAAGCTCCACATACCAAAATTAATTAATTTACCATCTAAAACTTTGTTAACTGACTTTTCCTGTTTCTTTTTATTTTATAAACGATGTACCTGCTGTCTTTGCACAGTGCTGTACTCTGATCAGCCATGAACTGTCTTCACAGGTCTCATAAAATTTTCATCAAAATAAATCCCTTTATTTTTGTAGACATGGTTCACCAACAATATCTTAAAATGTTTATTTTTTTTCAAATAGGTGCAAAAATGAGAGTAAAGCATGATCCTTGCATCTACTATTTCTTCACTTTATGTGAACACACAAATTCTCTGGCAATTTTATCTTCCCAGACAGAGAAGCACGGCTGACATAAGATAGCATCTCACACTTTTTTCAGAGGAAATGATTCCAACAGCAGAGGCAGATGGTGAGAAATTTAAAATCAGTATCTTGAGAGGACAAAAAGGTAGGAGAAACAGAGGGAGGACAGAAATGGACTGTTGAGGTTTGACAAATGACACCATTCTTATACTGTTTCAACAAAGTGAGACAAAAGTGAAATAACCGGCTACGAATGCAAACCGAATAGAGATTTATAAGGAGAGGGAGGAAGGGAGGGCATGCTGAGGTTGTGCAGTAATTTGAAGACAGAGAAGGTGAAAGGAAAGCTTAAAAGTACAGGATGGAAATCTTGAAAGGATGCAAACTGGGAGAAAAAAGAGGGGGAGATCTGGGTGGCTTAGCAGGACGGGGGATGACAGGATGAATTAGGTGCACAGAGAGAGAATAGTAAGAGGTCACATTTCAAACCTACTCACCCACAAGACATGCGACACATGGCTGTGTCAAAGTGCCTCAGCTTCTCACATTAATTGCCCACTTCTGCTAAACAGATTCAGCAGGAAAGTTTCCAGAGTGGGTGCGAAGAACATTCCTGATTAAACTGATGACATTAGATTCAAGGGAAACACTAGTAGATGGAATTTTCACTTTGTCCTTAACTCAGGATAATGAACATCTTACTGAATCCTATCCCAAGACTTCAAGAATTGCTCTGTTTTAATATTACATCAACATAGTTTCTTACAAGCTCTTGTGGTAGGAAGTCAATGCAGGCAGATGCATAATTGGAAAGAAAGGCTACAAAAGACTGTACTTGTATAGTGTCCTTTTGAATCCCTTGATGGCATGTAAAACTTGTTAACAGTCTACAGTGGCTTAACAAGCAAGAAAATGAGGTTAAGTGTCCTCTTGGTTGCCCTCTTGTGGAGCAAGCATGATACAGTTTCATACAAGCTAACCTACAGATGCTAGGCAAGGTTTTGTAATGCCTGTTTCATCTAAATGTATCCCACCTAAGCATGTTTCAGTTTGTCTGGGATGCAAAAGGTATGGTCTGATTGATTGAGGTATGGTCTGAAAAAAACATACAACCTAAATTGGGTCACATGGAGCCAAAAAACACACAACAAATGACTGTTTTAAAACAATAAGCCAGGCTTGTTTTTTCCTCTCTCACACAAGCCATATGTTGAACAGATTCATGGCACCGTGTGGGCAGACATCACCATCTTTGCTGTGTCATGACCACAGTGTGGCCGACCATCTGTGATGCACTTCGCTGTGATACATTAAAGCACATTTAGCATTTTAAGCAAAACATATATATGTTTTAAGGTTATTGAAAAAACCTAAACATTTTGTTTCATTTACGGCCTTAAATCAGATGACTAAACCACCAATGTGACTGCATATTTTTCACATTAACAAAAACACTACAAGACATGTTGAATATGAGGTTGCAACTTATAAAACTGATGTTTTTGTGAGAAAATATCCCAAACTTAAATATCTGTACATTTTGTGGAGAGGGTAACCTCTATCTCTGTTTGAAGATGGTCTTTCTTGTCGAGTGTAAACACTTTTAGAGGTTTTTGTCTGGTGTTCTCTCTTTGAGTATAAAATGATTGCTGGTAGGTGTTGACCCTGTCCGGTTGATAATCTATAGCATATGTTTTATTGTTTAATGATGTTATGCTTAATAATGAACATGTCTTCTGAACAATTATCATTGTAATATAGCCTGCATTTGAAGAAGACAAAAAAAAATGTAAATAAAGGTTTAAAATGTAGTTTTACAAAGCAGATTCAATATCAGACCTTTTTTTTCACACAATTAATGAAACATCTGAGTGGGAGATGTTCAAATATTTTACTTTTCTTTTACTTGTAACTTTGGGTAAATGTAGACTACTTATCTTCTAGCCATCCATGTGAACTGACTGTCACAATAATAACAACTCAGGTAAGGTGGATCAAGACACAGATTCACCAGAGGCAAGTTGATGAAATAAAGTGGCTTTTAATATTAGAGGCTTACAGGACCAACTGGCAGGCAAGTGGATCACGCAAGCAGGCAAACAAGCAGCCTGCAGGAACACAGGAAAACAAGAGGGGGTGAAAACAGGAGGAAGTGACAACTGAAAGAGGGGAAACAGCTGGACTAAGTACACGAGCAAATAAGAACTAATCAAACAAACTTGTCACAGAAAAAAGGCAGAAAATAAAACCGATACAGAAAGTGAAAAATGTCTATGAGGAGGGGAAATCAATGGAAAGAACTGTCCTTGTTTGTTAAAGTTTTTCTAGAGCTCCAATCAGCAATTAAGCTACACATACACATGGAGGTGAAGCATTTGAGGATGGAGAATTGACTTGATGTGACTGATTGTTGTACATGTAGTCAAAATGTGGCGTGAGGTCTCGAACTGCAAATCATTTACGTAATCAGATATGTGTACCTGATGGTTTAAAAACTAGTTTGATATCTCATGTGTGTTTATGGAATGGAGCCGTGATCGTGGCCATACAGGTAGCATTTAATTTGTTAGTCATCATGTTAACTTGAGGATGCTGGTGCTGTGGGACATACCAGGTGGAAAAATAACACATTTACATAATGTTTTCAAATGTGTTTTAAATGCAAGAGAGTTGCATATGACAAAAGTACTAAGACATATGACAGTAGTTTACAGTAATTAGTTCCTCTGTACTCATAAGTTGCTTCCAAACAAATAAATAGCATATTATATAGCAATTATTTTTGTTTTTTTCTGTTAATCAAGTCAATGTAACTATAAGGTAGTGTGTTCATGTGTATTCCATACAGCTGGTGCAGCTCGGGCAGTTTGTATAAAAAGCAGGCAGGGTTTGTTTTTTGTTCGGCCACACAGGGTGGCGTCTGTGGCCGGATCGTGCTTCCATCTTTTCCTTTTTTATTTTGTTAGATGCCTGATTGGGTACACCTGCAGGCCTGCCAAGCTGCACTGCTGAGAGCGGCTTCCTTCAGCTGCCCAGCATATCAGCTTGTGTGCATGTGTGTGTGTACAGTGTATCGAGGATTTGTGTGCTTTGTGTTCACTGTCAATCTTGTTTTCAGCCTAGCTTTACCAGAACACGCCAACTCAGTACAACACTGTGTAACGGAACAATAGCTTGGCTAAGGTGACATTTGTGTACAGCACTGTTGTGTGTGCCTCTGTGAATTCCATGAACACAGTGAACGCTGTGACAAACCCTGACTTGTTACAGTTGACAGAACACAAATTGAGGTGAAATCGGTGGAATTCACTATGACTTTATGAACACTGAAACATGTATTTGAACACAAACATACACAGGTAGCTCAATATTTTGGCAGCCTGGTAGACTCTTTATTGTCCTTCGAGTTGCCTTGATTAACTTTCGTGTCATCAGCAGCATCTTTCCCTGTTCCCCTGTCAGGTCCTCTCCATCTGTTGGCCCCCTCTTCACATCAGTACCCATGAGTCAAAGGGAAGCATTAAAGGGGCTGAAGGCTGACGAATAGACTCTGACATCAATTTAGAACATTGTTGACAGTAGCTGTTGATGTGGCTGCATCATTTCACAGAAAGGTGCTTCTGTTCGTCAGTGCAGGTTTTGACATCGAATCAGCCGTTTGGACTTGCATTTGATTTTTGAGAATATACTGAAATTTATATAAAGCAGCAACCTCCCAAATACTTTTATTCAATTAATGTTTTGATAAAAAGCTGACTGAAGAAGTTTGGTCAGGTTGGAGCTATTAGCAATTCATCATAGTTGGCTGAGCATGAAATAGTTGCATGGTGTTGCAATGGGTGAAGTGTGTGTGTGTAAGTGTGTAGCCTGGATCAGTAGCAAACACAGCCTCCCAGTTGACCTTCAGGGTAATCTATGCCAGTTAACTGCACAAATAGCATGGCAACCATTTTATTTTTAATGAGGCAAGTAGCAACTCCCCCCCGGGAATGTATCAGCTCCGGCACCAGATGGCATATAAGACATCACTTGACCAAAATAGTAATTAAGCGAAGTATTGCTTTATGTTTCTTTAAGTCTCAACACTTCAAGGGTTGCTCTCATGAGGCCCTGACCATTTTGTTAAAGATCCTTTTGCTATTGCATAGTTAGAGGTATAAAAGAAAAGAAAAACAGATTTAATTGTTTTTCAAAAAAAAAAGCCACCAAAGGGAAAAGTTAAAGTCATCCACAATTACATACATGGTAGATAAATGAAAATTCTGATGGGGACATCATGACACCAGGGATTTAGTGGTTAATGCTCCATACCGGTGAAGTATCACCATCTTTTATACTTAATTCAATACCTTAGTAAAACACAAATACAAAATTGATTCTATGTTCTCCACACACACACACACACACACACACACACACACACACCCATAGACGATGGACGACTGTTTTACAAGTTTTCCATAATTTTAGGCCGGTGGTAAGGGTGACCGGTCACTACAGTTTAGAGTGGTGAAGTTGTACATTTTCTTCTAGGATGCCATACATAATTGATTGGTAACAAATTTTTAGACTTATACCAACATTTTGTAGCCAAGACCAGACCGGCCCAGCTCTATAACAGCCCATCAACAGGTGCTCTTGTGTCTCCTCTCCATCACAATAAATAACTGGACACTATTTTGTGGTAACAAAGCAACCCCAGGACACAACAGCTCTCACTGCATGTCTGCCCACTGAAATCAGCCACTGCATGTCTCAAATTCTCTCTAGAAGGTTTTTATTTTTCAAGTTTTTGATTACTTTAGTATTCTGATGATTGATGGTTAGATTTTTATAACTATATTATACCACCATATTTAAATTCAATCTTTTCCTCATCTCTTCTACTGGACTTATCTGTAAAGCAACAATAAGCAACAAGGTGAGGGCCTCTACTTGTCTACGTACAACAAAACTCACAAATTTGATAAGCTATCATATTTGCTGTTTTACAAGTGGGTTTACATGTTTTTATCCATTTATTATTTGTACCTACCAGTTTTCACAATCCACCCCTGATCTTCATTTTTTATTAAATGGTATAAGACATGTACTCTTGGTGTATGCAGCAGACATGCATGTGAACTAGCAGTGTGTGTCGTGTTTTCAGAAGGACCACATGCTTGTGCTGTGGTTACACATTGTTCCTGCTGAGTGAATATATGCCAGTACATTCTAACTCAGGCCACTGTCTACATAACACCTTATATTCATGTTTCTCTATATATATACTGATAAACCAAAGCTGTCATCTGTCCCACTTGTGTCAAATGCTAACCTAGTAAAAACACAAGAACTCATTTGGACATGCATTGCTCCTGGCACCGATTCAATGTCCAAAAGTAGGTGGGACTCTTACACCAGTTCCACGGCCATAAGCTGACCAGGAGCTAGTCAATCAATCAATTCCCAGGAGTAGAATACAGCAAATCAGATCCATGATGACTAATGTGCTTTATAGTTCATATGAACTTACTTCCTGAAAAGCAAATTATATTTAAGAGTCTGAAATGAGTTTCTACAAAGCACATTGGGTCATCTCACTTCTTCCTGTGCTCTAAGAGTGAGCACCACACGCTATTGTTAAAGAAATCATACAGTTTGAAATTATATCCACTGTCAGTTGCTAGTTGAACTGACAACAGATTGTTGTCACCCTCTGTACATGGTAGAACAAAGCAACATAGGCCAACAAACTAAAGCGTTATAATACTGGGCTATATTTCATTACATGCATAATACACTCATAATGAGATAACATAAATGCATACTTTTGTCTTTTGTGTGTTCCTCTTTTTCTTCTTTTTTCTTTTATTCTAATTTGGGCACCTGATAGCTCAGTTCTTTTCTCCCTTATCACCTTTAGTGTTAATTTTGCACCCAGGACTCACAACCCCTAACACATACACCTGCATACACTCGATACACACACACACTCAAATGTTTTTTTTTCTGATCTTTATTAAAAATGTAGATAGGAATTGTATAGGAATTTTACTGATACACAAAGCAATTTCTTATTCCTTGTGTGACTAAATAAGACACAACAAACACATACACATACATGAACATATTGAAAAATTCTGACATACATAAACACAGCTAAAAAAGCAGCAGCTATACTGATACACATACAAACCGGAGGATGCAGCAGAAGTTGCTAACAGCTTCCAGCTCTCAAATGCAAACAGTCTGTTTGCTTTTGCAAATTTGCGGAAAAAGTATCCTTCAGGGAAAAGGGTTGGTATGGAACAGAAGATGAATGACCAACATGAAGAGAAGTTAAAAGAAGGCAGTGTAGTGTATTCTATGTTTGCATGCAACACAGACCCATCCCTGTCTTGAATTGTAATTTCAACATTTTGAAATGTCAAAATGTCAGTTTGTTTCTACACATACAGATTTTGTCCTGTGTTTAAATCTCCTGTCTGTAATGCACATACATGTCCTCTTATCTCTCACAATAACGGGATCCGAGATCAGTCAGACATGCTCCACAAAAGCACTTGCGGTTCTCAGCTGCATGTACACTATTCTGTTTGTAAGTAAATCCACTCATGCAATGCAGTTAGGCTACAGTATATCCTCCACCCTATAAGAACTGAATAATCAATTGCTGCAGGGGATGCCTCTTGGAGTACACACATATTCAAGCACCTCTCCTTCCTTATTCAGCCGTATTAGCATTGATTCTACATGTTTTCAAGTCATACATATCAGGAAAGCTGGCACCAGACCTGCTTTCCCTGCCTCATGCGTGGAACCTTTTTCCTGCTAACCCATTTAAGAGAGACAGGAGCCCCCAGAGGGAACGCTGACTCTCCTACTGACACTGTGATACCCTGAAACTTCTGTCTCTGTTTGTGCTCTGTCTTGGCATCACATGCTATTTATACAACTTTCATCTGGTATTTGAAAAAAAATATTCTCCTTGTTACACATGAAATTCTCAGATGTCAAGGTGGCCTCTTACTGGAAATTGTATGAATAACTATGGTATAAAATCAAAACTTAATTGATCATCTGATTTCCCAAGGTGTTGTTAACACATGATATGCAGTATTGGATTTAGTGTTGCTGTTATGGTGTAAAAATATTACATTACATTCATACATATAGTTTCTGTTCCATACAGACAATGGTGTTTTCATCACCCTTCTCCCCCTCTGACTAATCATCACTAAACTTGCCAGTTTAGGGGAGGCAGGAGACATGATTTAGCCAGTTAGACCCTGTTAGGATTAGGCTACAAACTTTTTGTGTGTGTGTGTGTGTGTGTGAAGAGAGGCCAACATCAAATCAACAGTAATTCAAACATTCTGTCTTTTTGTTAAAAACACAGTCAACATATGCATAGGGAGTGTGTATATTATAATCTAATTAGTGGGATATGTTATCAATAATTCAAAATATTAACAGGAATGTTTTTTTTTTGTTGTTTTTTTTAAAAAAGGTTTTTAAGGAAAAAAAAGAAAGACAACCTTCTCTCTGGTTAGGGAATGCACCCAAGAGCATAAGTTCACTGGTTTGATCTCCAAGTCTTTCAGTCTGTTTTTTCATTGCTGTGCAGGTGTGTGTGAATGTTAACTGCTTCTGATGAGCATGTGGTTCTGGTAATGGGAGCCTCTGCCAACAGTGTACTTACGTGTGTGTGATGATTAATGCCAGCATGGGTTGTCAAGTGCTTTAAGTAATTACAAAGACCAGAAAGGGGCTATTTACATGTTGATGTTAAACTGCAAATGGGCAAAAAGTGTCTGCTCAGTCTGCATTCTCTCATGTATTTGGCTAGCTAACAGTGCAAATAGTACCAGCTATCTTTGAGATAGTTTCATGACTTAAATGTGCTAGTGAATTTAGAACGCTGAGGTCCAAACCAGAGCAATTATTTAGTTCAGTTTAATCTTTTATCAACACTGGTTCATGTGTTAAACTGGTGAGGAAAACAAATATCTGCACACCTTTACAAAATGTAAAATTATGGGCTAGTTGGATTGCATTAGGACTTTCAGTGTTTAATAAAACCTTCTGCAGTACTACATGCTTTATTGTCTTGTAGTTTAAAAATCATAACTTCTTTTCTTCTCTTTTTACTCGGCATGTTGTTTTTTTTGTGTCAGAGACTGGCGAGCTCTGAAAGCTAATAAACCATGGAGAGGGCTGAATGGGGGGGGGCAGACAGCGGCCAATCTTTCTTCATTCTTTATTTTCTTTTGGTATTTTCTTGGTGCTGTAGACATATTGCCTTGCTTGATTGCATTGTCACAACCCCTCCAGGGAGTTGTTAACTCTTTGCAGAGAGAATGAGCTCCCAGGGCCTTTGGGGTACGGAAGGGGTTGGAGGAGTGTGTGTGTGTGTGTGCGTGTGTGTGTGTGTGGGTGTGTGTGTTTGTGTGTGTGTTTGAAGGGAGGGGGGCAAAGAAATGCTGAGGGAGGCAAAAATGAGAAATGAAAATATAAAGGAGAAAAGAGAGTCTTTTGAAAGTGTGTGTGTGTGTGTGTGTGTGACTATTAATATCCAAGTGTGTATGTGTAATGAGAATAAGAGAAGACAAAAAAAAGTTTGTGTGTTTTTACTGTATGTGGCTTTGGATGTTTGTCTGAAACTATGTATACACAGATTAAATCTAATTTTAATCTAAATTTTTCACCCCAGACAAGTTTAAGATATTTTCATCATTGAGATTTTGACTAATTTTTTACCAGATTGGCAGTCATTGACACTGATTTTGATAAAGTTGCAGCATCAGATTAATTACCAGACTGATCAAAGATCTGTCAGGAGGACGAAACAGTTTTCTGACCTACCAGATCCAAATGTGCTTGGAGATACGCACAAGCCCCACACTGCAGTAAAAATGTACCTCCTCAGTTGGCTGTGAAGAGCAGTGACATGAGAAACAACACCAGCGTCGTGAGGTACATTGTTCCTGTGTGTCTGTCTTTAAATTGGTGGCTGCGGCTCAAAAGGTAGAGCAGGTTGTCCCCCTGATCACAGAGATGGCTGAAACTTTGTGTGAACTGGTTTGGTTCTGAGCACAACTATTTGAATATAGAGAAAGGTTATGGTATGGTAAAAGTGTTTTTGCATGTATGTGTGTTCGAGTGATCAATTTACTATCAAGTAAAAAAAAAAAAACTCAGTGTACATTTTTTCCCTCAATGGATTTGAAAGATAAATGTCATGTAGCTCAGTGTAGTTAAATGGTTAACACAACCTCAGTGTCAGGATTCAGCGGGTGTTGGGTTTTGTATGCGTCCTTGTCTCGTGGCTTCCTGTTTTGTTTTGATAGTCTTGTCTTCCCTTGTGTTGTCGCTGTGTTTACTTCCCGCCTTGTCTGTTTTACCCTAATGTGCTTCACCTGCGTTGATTGCCCCACCTGTGTCTCATTGTCCTTGTGTGTATATAGTCCCCGTGTTTCTCTTTGTCTGTGTTGGATTGTACTGTGGAGTTCTGTGGTGTGTTGTCAGTAGTATGTGGTTTGTCGTCCTGCCCACGACCAGGTTTGTGGGTCTTGACCAGGTTTGTGGGTCTTTACCAGCTTGCATTTTTCGAATAAAGCTCGCTTTGTGTTTAAACTTTCTGGACTCTGTCTGCATTTTGGTCCTTGTTCGACCAAACCGTGACACTCATGGCATGCACATACACATACACACATGTTGAGCCCTCACTGGGGTCAGTCTCGGGGACAGAGTCCAAGCAGAAAGGGTCTCTGCTGGGCTGTGCTAATACAGATGAGCTGTTGTCTGGTTAAGTACTGTAGTTGTGGTGGCAGAAGTGGGAAGCATGGCGGCTATGGCTGCAGTACACCAGACAACCAGACCACATGAACACACCTTGCAGTTCATATACACACACGTACACACACCCATTTACGCACCAGGGTGTCTGGTCATGCAGTGCTAATGCGGTCCTGCAGGATGCTGTAATCAGTGTTAGGGCTGTGGAGCGTGTCATAACACTGAGGAGTGAAATCTCAATCACAGGATGGGACCTGACGGTGCAGAGAGGAAAGAGGATGAGAGAACGGGAGAGAGGTGGCGCTGTGAAAACAAAAAAAGGGCTGGGCTTGAAGCGGAGCGTGAGAATCCAATGTTACAGCTGGGTGAGGGGTCAGCCATGATTGAACAGCGGCAAATCTTTCTCGCTGCACTCCTGGGATGTTGCGGCAGTAGCAAATCAAACAGAAAAGTATTTTCTTTCTGTGGATATTAAAGGGAGGATAAAACAACAGGGCTATTGGATAACAATAAATATCTGTTCTTTACAGCCTTTGTCTGTTTCTGGTGGTTCGGGTCAATAACAGCATTTAGTATCGGTGACCTGGGTCCATTATCCTGCTAGATCCATGGTGCATGTAGCCTTGAGATGTAAAGCATTACTGTCTCCTTCTGTTTCATCTCCCACCACACTCCCCTTGGAGACAGTGGGCAGCAGCTGAGACCTTCCTGTGGCCACTGTCTGCTCTGTGTGAAAGTGTAGGGTTCGTCTGATATGTCATCGATATTATCCTTTGATTGTGGATCTCAAGGTGGATATCAGTCACTCGTCTGCTTCTATAGCGATGCATTTTGATTGATAGTTGTGGGAGAGATCACAAGCCAAGTGCCTTCAAATGCCAAAAATCACTAAATTTTGCATGGATGTTATTAAATATTTGCCAATATTATCATGATTTTTCCCAGATTTTAGTGATTAAATGATGTTTTAGAGATTTTTACAAAAACATTGAAAACCTGTAGTGTTAAAGTCCTTTTTGAGGCCCTAGTTAAAGAGTCTGTACAACAAGATTACAACGATATATATTTTCTCTCTTGCCTGTAGTGGTACTTCTCCACGCAGCTGATTGCAGCCACTAAACATAATGGTTATCCATTCGATTGCACCACAGCACTTGTTCCAGAAGCAGCACTCCACTCTTCTCCACACAGAATATGCAACAAGTTTTTTTTTTTTTTTTTGACAAAAGCCAAGACCGCACAGAGCTCAAACTAGATTCAGGCCAATTAAAAAAAAAATACAAATAGCACTCCCAAAGGTTCCAAATAGCAGAGTCCTGATCACATCACATTACTAAACAGACAATAAGCAGACAAGAACAACAAAGAACTAAGTGGCCAACCTTCCCATGTTCGAGGCAAAAAAGTCACCCAAAATTGACCAAATTGACAAAATCCAAGCACATCAACTGACAAAATGCCTCTTAATTACCCCAAGGGGCAAGTGCAACCACTTGGAAAACCATGCAACCACACATCTCAGAGCTTCATTTGTAAAATCAAACCTTGAGATCCTGTGCGCTAGTGGCTGAGAGAGTCCGTGCTTCCAGTGTGATAGGGTTCAGTTGGATCTGCCAGATGTTTCTACCAAATAACAACAGCAAAAATATATATGAAAAATTAAACAAATTATTGTTTATGCTGTTTTAATTTTTGTGAAATAAAATTCACTCTAAGTTTTCTAAATCCATAGTCATAACTATTTTTCATAACCTGAGCTCAGTGGGCAGAGACAGTTGCAGTGCATGGCTGTCAATTAAGTGGACCTATCATACAATTTAAGGTGGGTTTATTTTCTTTTCTTTAGTACAATAGGTACTTGCTTTTGGCCCGTTGTTCAACATTTGGTTTTGGCCCTTCAAGGAAAAAAAATTGGACATCTCCAGTTTAAAACGTGTGTCTGTGTGGTACAGAGCCTCAGAGAGAATCCTGCCCATTTTTTTTTTTGTTTTTTGCAGCAGTGCTTGCCTGCAGAGCACAGTGGGAGCATGCTCCTCCACCTTGCTACACTGTGACCTGCTTTTTCTGGTCCACAGCTTTGTCATTAACTGCACCTGCATCAGCCTCTCATCATGAGGACATCATGGTTCAACTGATACAGCTGTTTGAAAGCTGTTCCTATTGATATTTTTGGCCTTAAAAAATAGTGTTCCCAGTTTGATGTTTCTGGTAGCAAATTTTCTTGAAAGCATGGTGTTGTAATTTTAGCATTCCTAAAACCCTATGACATTTTAAGGGCGAAAAGGCTAGATTAATGGCATTTAGACAATGCGTAACCCTAACCCAGGCAGGAATAAACTACATTTTAATATTAACAAACCACACTACATAATGTGTGCCTGTACTATTTTTAAATTATTTAATGTGTTGCACTGTATTACGTATCTGTCTTTTGGAGAATGGAACTGAAGCTTAAACAAACGTATATTTTGTTTTCAGGTGTTATTCAAACTTTGTGTATGAAATATATAATTTTTTTAATGCAATGACCTCTGGTCTCGTATTTTGTAATAAATTATAACACTGCGTTAAAATTAACTATGGCTTCTAAATGTGCTCCATAACAAGGTGTACAGTATCTGTGTAGAAAAAAATTATTTGAGGTAGAGTCACAGTTGTAATCTGTGTAGTTTTTCTTGCAGAAATAGTGCAAATGGCTGAACATGGCTGCATCGTCACATTACCTGCCTTCTGATTCTTCCAAACCTTCAATCCAAAGTATGTGATAGAAAACAGTGTTATGTAACTGATCTGAAAACGTCTCAGGGCGACAGTCCTCCCACCACCTCCATCTCCAGGGGCCAACAGAGGTCTCTCTCATGCCAACACAGGCCTGGTCAGAGTATGGCCACCGCCTCCACCTACCACATCCTGTTGTGTGTGTGCTCAGCAGAGACCGCTGGGCCCTGAGAGAAAGGCTGCTGACTGCAAGCAATTCAGGACAGAGTGGGTGGTTGCAAAGAAAGAGGCCGGAAGGGAGATGTAGAGGAGCTTATTGTATTTACAAGACATTTTGACAGCAATGTTCACCTCTGCAAAGTGCTGAGTGATTGCGCATGGTGACATTTAGTGAAGTGTGAGAACAGGTAGAGGAACAACACACTGGCATTACACATTTTATTCTGGCTGTCATTTTTCAAGCAGCAGTTACGATCTTTTTCCTGAAAGACAGACTTTCCATCAGCCTATTAATCACAACTGAGGGAATCAAAATTTCACATTTTGTTCTCATGTGCTTGAATATACAGTTAACATAACAAGCACTTACAAATAAAAAGTTGCACATGATGTTGCTTTTTGGTATTTTTAGTTCTAAATAACAATAATTTAAAAAGGCCGCGCAACTGTCAGCAGTCAAATTTTTAACCAAATTTAGTCCAAACTCTACCCAGTGTCCCAAAAACTGAGTTGAATACATGAGGATAAACAGCGGTAGTGATGCAGAAAACATGTAGAAAACCTGTTGGAAAATTTGCATTTCTGTTTGAAACAAAACATAGATTTGATAAGCTTCACAAACGTTTATTTTTTTATTCAGATTTTTGCACATTTCTTTCCACCCTACTTTATGATATAATTGTTTAAAAAATGATCTCCCTCTGTCAAAATCAATATAGCTTTTTCGGACTCATCAATACCATAATAAAGGAGGCATTAAGAATTAAATTTCATTTTGATGCTAATTTTTAAGCATGGATATTTAAGTGAAGATAGAATAGGATTCTGCGGCAGTTGACACTCTATATTAAAGGACTTAAATTGGGTATGGGTGATAAATGATAAAACGATACAGGAAATTTGTGTACTTTTTAATTAAGTGTTAATCATTTCAGATTCATAAACTGTTTTTGATAATGATCTTCCATACTTTATTCAGTATATTTCACACAAGATATGGGAGGGCCTACATTATCCTAACCACAGCCTCCCAGGCATTCCAGTTCAAATTAAAAAGATCACAAAGCTTCTCTTCTTTATGTGCATAAACTGCTGACGGCCAGACATTACAAAGAATTACAATAAGCCCCTTTTCAGCCTAAAATATATCCCAATAGATTGTTAAAAAAACAATGCTTACAAATTACATACTAATCCTTTAATGCCACAGCTTTTTTTCTCCTTGACAACAAACAGGGCAGGGTACCATTACTGTCAACTTATTGCCGTCAAAATAAAAATATTCATACCTGTCAAACCATATTTTCATTGGAGGTAAAAATGAACTGATACAAATAATTTTCCTCCATAAGTAGTTCAGGTTCATTAGTGATACATTGTGAGTTAAGCAGTGATTGGTTTTAGCTCTGCGTTGTCAACATGGCAACTTGGTCCCAAACTCTCTCATATTACAGTTAAACAACCGACTAAAATATGCATATTAAAAAAAAACAGGCCAGAAAATGATAATAGAGTTATAGAATGGTGATTCACATTTAATCAATAGGGCCTAATTTAACATTTTTATCTAATTTTTGTCACCCTGATGCTAGGCACCAGCATGACTCATTTGGATAAAAACAGGGCACCAGATATGATCATCTATCCTAAGAAACAACTGTGTTGGGTTGCCAAAAAACTAGATGCCAAAAAAGCATGCTAACACCAACAGTGATGATGATATCGTACATTGAAAAGTTTGACTTTTACATGGAGTCATTTTGTGGCTGAAATTGAAATGAGATGATTTGATCTCATTCTGGTGTTTGCATTCTAAATTTCTAGCCACAGCCAGAAGATACTTAGCTCAGATTAGCACAAATTCTAATGCTAACAAAAAAGAGCTTGACTTTATTGAAATTCAACAAAATCCATGTTTCTGCACTCTCTAAAGTGGAACAAATTAAGATATTTTATTAAGTGTGTTTTTTCCGTGTTTGACCTTTCAGCAAACCGGATGTTGTGAAGTTGCTGTTTTGCTCTTTTTTATTCTCTGTGTTCAACTCAATTAACCATCCAATTACTGCCTGTCTCCTTTTTTAAGCAAGAACTTAAAAAAATCATACACCTAAAATTGCACATAATGTTTTTTAAGGTTCTGGAACGTAATCAACACGTGTGAGAAATAGGGAAAGCAGAACAATCTTTGTTCCTTCAAGAAAAATATTTCTGCATGTGTCTTGTTTGCTTATCAATGCAGGCAGCCTTTGGAAGCAGCAAGTCAGCTGAAGGTGTTTTTATGTCCCCTGATGAATGTAAGTCCAATGTTTACTCTTTTGACTCTGGCTCTTAGGTGAGTATTTCCTGAGGGAAATATCAGGCTCTTTAGCTGCTAAATGCTCCATTATGTTTACTATCTAGTCACTAAATGTGTCTCTCTGCCAGTTGATGCTGATCAGGTAGTGAAATGATTTTTACAGTTTTTCAGTGAAAACAGCTGCCTGCAGCTGCTTGAAAGAACACCAAGAGAGCAAAGAGGGTGAAACAAACAGTAAGTTGTGGGCTGGACAGCATAACAATGAGATGAAATTTGCCATAATTAGCAAGCAAATTAAGGAGGGAAACCATCCATCTACATGGTAAAGTTGGCAAAATACACCCCCTCTTAAACCTACAATGCCCCCCCCTCATCCATCCTCTGGTAGTAAAGAAAGTGCAGGGTCAGGGGGGTTGTTAAGTTCAATATGTTAGTCTAGTCTGCCGTCTCAGAGATCCTTTATCAGACTAAGGTTGATGCCAGTTAGAATCTATGGCCCTGACCATGACTCTGACACACATCAGTAGCCTGTGCTCACTACTCTGGGAAGATAAATCTGCTCTGTCTGTGATCCTGAAGTAGCTGACAAACTTGTAATTTAGCTTTTTTTCTCAGTCCAGCACTTATGTCAGTATCTCTTTGTAATTGCATATTTTATTTTTCTAAATCATATAATATAAGTACTCAATTCTGTATTATGTTGTAGCCTAAAGTGCAGATTCAGGTGATAATTCAGTTAAGAGAAACAACTTTCATATTTTTACACTGCTGAAATATTGATATTTTATTTATTTTTAATAAAAGGCATATCATTTGTAACTGATTTAGTCTTGATTGTTCTTACTTAGCTGAAGGTGTTTAATGCCTCAAAAAACTAAATAATTTAAGCCATGTTTTCAGGGACTTAAATTACAATTTCTCCAATATAAGTCAGATCTTTATTTCTGATGCTATAATGTGTTTAATCCAAACACACACTCACTGTCAAGGACACTAATACTATACATTTCACAAAGGACTTGGGTTTCGGGTCTGTGGCTGTGTTAGTGACTGTCTGATATGTATGCGTTGATCTTTACTCCTGTCAAAGTTATAGTATGGATCTGAAGGTTTTTGTTGAACATATCTCAAGAAGGCACAATGAAGGTCACTAAGCCTTTCCTCCAAGCAAACACCTGTAAATATGACAACAATGAAATATGTCACAGTACAGTAGGATGGGGGAGTTTCTCAATAGCCTTTTTACACCAGTATGAAGAAATACATCTCCACAACCAATAACCATTTTCATAGTGAGGGAATCTCTTAAAGCTATTTTTACAGAGTGACAATATCAACATGCGTGGTGGTAGATTAGAATGTTTATGAAGCTCGTTCACCACAGTCCACTCTTTCAAGACCTTCCAGCATCTCTATGTAAATGCCTCACAACCAGCTCCTTCTCCCTGGTAGTAAACTTGATTAAAGTTCTGTACCATGCTTCTTCTGAGGGATTGCCCCAGTTCAATGCAATTTTACATGGCAGCAGATGAACGATCTCACTCAGTGCTGGAGTTACAGAGCTCTGGCAAATTCATCATGCTGGCTGAATATAGACATCCATACCAAAAAGAGGGAGCGGCAAGTTATGGTTGGCGGCACACTCAATCACATCGAGTGAAAACACCCCTGTCTCTATTTTTCTTCATCACTCAGATTCAAATAAAAGACATCCATCAAGTGAGTGGCAGCTCTGAGCAGATAACTTACTGCTAGCATAATCATTAACTCCTGAAGCTCACACTGACTGTGGACTTCTTTAAAACTCACAGCGTTAGCCTACTGCTCACTGTTGGCAGGCACTGTAGGTGTCTGTGTGCTTTTGTGTTTGTGTACTCGTGGATATGACGCAAACTTTAATGATGGAATTTTAGGAGATCTTCTGAAAAGTTTGTTGGATTTCACAAAAATCTGATTTTTAACACTCTGCTCCTGCACAAAGTAAAAGTTAAAAATGCAATCAACAATAATAAAGATTAGCAGCTTTGTTAGAAATTTGCATAAAACTCCTAAAATGTTACAGGTTCCTATGCAGAAGCTTTTACAGTTCTTGCTTGTGCCTGTGTACAGGGTAAAACAGCAACTTGCAGGTTGATTTTTTGATTGAATTTATGTGTCACATTTTCTGAAAATGATGATTTGTTAGGATCATGCATAAATTACTATATTTTTTAAGACATAAGAGCAGAAAAATAGGCATAAACTTTGGTGAATTGGTGCATTTAGTGCTTGGAAAAAGATAGTCTTTTAGTGCAAACTTTAGACAGGAGGATTACATTCTTGTTGATATGATGAATGTCAAGACCATATGAGGTTTGGGAGCAGCTCTTTCAGTACACAGACTAATTTTCCTCATGAGAAGCAGCCAAGGTTATGTTTTAGTGTTGTAAGGCAGCAGAGCTGGTTTGTGAATTGTGCAAGGTAATATTGGCATCCTATTTTATAAAACCTACCAGAAAAAAGTATTTTTGGTAACTTGTGACACTTAATTTAAAATACATTTATAATTTTTTCAACATGCTGTATTGTTGCCTGTACACTACTACTCTGGAGATTTGAGCAGGCCTTATGATGAGACAGATGCAATAAGTGGTACAGTGCTTGTCTTAGAGCAGGGGACCTTTTCTCCACTGTCTCCTTGATCACCTTCTTCATTTCACTATGACTTACAGTGCACCCTCAAACCTTTCTGTCATTCTTTAGGTAGTTTAACTTTACTATTGTCACTAGCATTATCTTTGCAGGCTCTGTAGCAAACAGCTCTGTCCACATGCAGGTCTCAGCAGGCAAAGAAGTCTTTCTGAATAAACTCATCAAACATCGTTAGTTTCATTTTGCCTACCATTGGGGTCTTAGCCTTTGTTATATTTGGGTGGCATTGTTGCTGTCATACTCTTATTCAAGATAAACAGATTTTACAACTTTTTTGTGTGTGGTCCCCACTACTGTATTTAACTTAAGATTTTCTTTGTATTTTGTCAGGAAGTCTTGCTGTCATGTAATACTGTCTCTGAATCATCATTCCTAAGTTTAACTTGAAGTGGCCATAGATTTATAGTAATACATACATAGCACACGCATGCTTCAACTTCAACTTTAACTTACTTTTATTGTCCCCTGAGGGAAATTAGCTTTGCAGGCAGGTAAAAAACATAAAAACATGGGAACACATCACAACTGTTCACTTTTTAAAATTCAAATTTAGCTGTGTGATGACCTAAGTTCTGAATGAATTTTTCATTCTGTTAGATTTGGCCTTTAGCACTCTAAATCTCCTGCCCGAGGCTAGGAGCTCAAACTCAGTGTGGAGAGGATGATCAGGACACTGTATGTTGTCCTGAGCCTTAGAGTTTACCCTCCTTCAAAAGGTTGTTGACAGGTCACATTATGTGACACCTATAAGTTTACTTGCGACTCAATGCTCAAGACAAAGAGTTTAGACAATGTGTTCTAACCCTTTTTTTATCTGCTAATGACAGGCTGCAGAACCAGGTGATGATGGCAAAGGTCAGGACAGATTCAACCATGGAATGGTAAAACATTGCCATTAGTTTGCTGCACATCCTGAACCGGCTGAGCATCCGGAGGAAGTTCAGTCACTGCTGTGATTTTTTGCACACAACATCAGTGTTTTCATTAAAAGATAACTTACTGTCTACGATGACACCAAGGTACTTAAAACTGGTGATCCACTGTCTCCCCCTTAATCACAGTTAAAAGTGGTGGGTTTGATTTCCTTCTAAAATCTAAACACATGTCCTTGGTTTTTGTCACAAGTTTAAAATTAAGTCGTCACACCATTGCATAAAATTATCCACTACTGGCCCCGGGGCTGTGTCCTCTCCCTGTAACAAGCTCACTATGACTGTGTCATCAGCAAACTTCAGGATATGTCTTTCTGGATGTAAACTTCTACAGTCATCAGTGTACAGAATATATAAAATGGGTGAGAGGACACAGCCCTGTGGAGAACCAGTGGAGGAGAGGAGGACGTCCGACAGAGCACCATTGGCTCTGACACAATGTGATCTGTTTCTTAAAAAATCTAAAATCCAGCCAACAATTCTAGGACACAACTTAAAATTTGATAACAGTTTAGAGCCTTAAATATGGGGCTGGATTGTTTTAAAAGCAGAAGTAAAATCTAAAAACAGTAGATGTGATTGGGTGGCCGGGCCTCCAAGGTGTTTAAAAACGAAGTTCAGAAGAGTTAAAACTGCATTATCCACGCCACTTTTACTCCTAGATGCAAATTACAAAGGCACACACGCACATAAACACTGATGTACAAACAAACCACCAAACTAAACTTCTGATGTGCCAGTACCCCTGCCCCCACTATTTATCCCTAACTACATGCAATCTCTTATCCTCTAACACATGTTAGTGAGTTTACAGGGCGAAATCTCCAAGTTTCTATGTCTCTCTGGGAAATATCTGAGGAGCCAATCAGTGACTCAAAAATCCTGGCCTCTGATATTAGCTTTTGTGTTCATGCAGCCATTCCATATTTTCACCTCTCCTGCAAACCATTCAAAAACATTTAGAAGGTCTGAATCCCATTGGGTTTTTATTCTCAGTCCATTTGAAAGGCTTTAGATATTCAAATTGTGCCACAGCAGAGTCCCTTCAGATGCTTACTCCCTGTTCAATGACTTCTCAAATATCTCTCCAAACAAAGGAAAAATGTAATAATGGGTAACTTGCGGCCAGCAAAGCTGTAACAATGGATTATAAAATATTTGTCTGCTGTAGCCACAGAGGGTATAATAGCCTAAGTGATGGTTGGAGTCGTCATGACATCACCCGAATGGTTTGGGGGCTACCATTTAAAAGGCTTGGGTTCAGAGCTATGGCAGTGACCATTTTAGTTGTAATTGGAGCCATAAGTAACCATTTACCTCAGATACGTGCTGCTTTGGCAGTGGGCAATGCCAGCGGGCAGCTAGTGGTTAGCGGTTACTCAAAGTGACCCACGTCTCTATTATGCTTAACTTAAAGTCTTTATATAAAATAAAGTGAGGTACATAAAATGCACCCTCATGTAATAATATTTAAAAAATATATCAATCCTAAAGTTAACTATATTTAAGAGGTCTACCGATTTGATGACATTCAAATTCTAAATCACATGCATCCTTAAATTTGTGAGTTTCGTAGGTTTATAAGGCCAAGTGCAGGGACAGATGCCAACAGACTGCTGATGATGATGACGGCACCTCGAACAGAGTCAAGGTTGGGGTTTAGGCTTCTGTAGACAGGAATCTGATTCACGGCTGTTTACCTGTGGGAGGAAAGCTTAGAGTTAACTTTTTAAACTTTTGGGATCAAAGAGTAGATTTTATTTTTCACTCCAACCATCAATTCTACAGCAGTGAGCTGCAGAAAGCCAATCCAATCTGTGATAAAAAAAACAAGTTACATGCTTGAAAACGAGAATCAGAGATTAAACATAAAGACAAAGAACACAGAATAAAAAATATGGAAACAGAAAATAGCATATTAAGTCAACAGAATGCATAGTTATAGTGGACTGGTTATAAGGCCAGATTGAGGAGAGGTGGTTGAACAACTGGTTTTATGCAGGTCAATTCCAGCTGGGCCAAGTAGAGGTGTAGGGGATGTACATGTGTGTGGGGGAAATTACTGGGATGAAATTTTTAGGGACACTCTACAGGTGGTGTTCAGATACAGTAATTCTGGGTTATTAGGGGAGGAAAAACCTCTTATACTGAGAATTGTAAGTAGTATGTCAATGTACACAATATTCTGCTTAAATTAAACATCTATTATTCTGCTCTAATATTTGCAAACACCAAAATCAGAGGAAAAAAGGTAAACAAATGTTAAAGGCTCCCTGCTTTATACACTGCCTGGGGGCCCCCAGCAGGAAGCAGTCCTACATCCAGCCTCCAGCCCATTGAGGCAGCATGTGGCAATATTCTAAAAGCAGATTTTCTGTTCCTATTATTGCAGCTATACATACATATTGAAAGTTTTTTTTTTTATTGTAGTGTTGGTATGAGGTTAGAGTCTAACATGCATTGCTGTTTTTGCCTATTCCAATCTAAAAAGGATTGTTGGACTGGCGTCCAGGTTCCTCCTCCAGGAAAGGCTGCCAGTTCTGATTCTGTGCTGCTCTATATGTTTGTGGAGGATAAGGCTTACACTCTGACAACAGATCTGATAAAGCCAGACCTTCAGGCACAACATGGTAATCCGCCACTGCTGCATCTCATGGGCACTGGTATGTTATAAAAAACACCCATGACATTCTCACCAGTAAGTCTAAAGTATACTGCTTCAAATTCTCCTTCACACAGATGGTGTAGCAAGATCCCCCTAGTCACTGTGTGCCTCCACACCTTCCTTCCATGGATGGTTCAAATGCAGAGAACAAATTTCACTACATCTGTATAATCCTTCGTTGATTTTTATAGAGCGACTAAACAAGAAAAAAAGGAATAAAACACAAAGATGCAGATGATGATGTATGAGTGACACATACATTACACGTTACATTTCACAAGATATTGTAAGACCGAGGCCATTTGAAATGTGATGTTGTTTATTCTTAAATGTGTGCAGTTTTGAAATCAAGAGACTCAACACCCTGTATGGCAAGACATGCAATATGTCATCACTGTTCAGATTTACGTACAAGTAAGACTGTGTCTGGTGCAGCAATTTCTGATGTGTGTGAAATGTTGTCCTCATCACTGGAAGGATCATCTATGTCCTGTTTTTTATTCAGCAAGTTCCTGACAGTTTTCTGAAGCATAAAGGCAGTTTTGCGTCAGGGGAAAAAACAAAAACAATACTTGGAAATCGTACCATTACCGGATTCAACTTTGTAATCGCTGACAGTGTTCCTTCTCTACATTCATTCAACTAAGGTAGTGAATTTACATTGGAACAGATACTAGCCAAACATTACAACCAATTCTAAAAAGTTTGACTCAGAATCTGACTCTGAAAGCAGTCAGAAACAGTAGGCTAAAGAATGGATCTGTTCACCTTTCACATTGTAAGACAGTCTGGGCAGAACACTGGTATCAACCGATGTCCCAGAACAGATTTCTCCTTCAATTGTCAGGAGGTTCAAATCGGGGACAAATCTGCTCAAAACTGCTGTGGTCTGAGCCTGAGATTTACTGTATCAACGAAAAGAGTGGACAGCTTGTAGCAAACCGCAGCAAGTGTTTCCGTCCCACAAAAAAACAAAAAAACCCCCAAAAACTAAAAACAACCCAAAAAATGAAAACATCAACAGACTTAGTTCAGTTCCAGAGTGTGTAGTGCATCATGTTAGTCCGCTCTGCTGCTGTTGTCTCAGTGTTTGCCCATGCGCTCTTATCCCCTGATATCTCTCAGACATGCAAAGCCAGCTCTCTGTAACACAACAGACGGCTCGATTGCTCTTTTTTTCTCTTATGTGAAGGAGAAACACATGTAGTCATTAAATAAGCATGGCTAAACTTCACACACCAGCGGTTAAGACACAGAGACCCGAGTCTGAACCTTCCAAAATGAATGTAAACAGTAACTGAAACTTACAAGCATGCAATTGAGATGTTTGTATCACTTCAACTGCATTAGGGCCGGCTGGCACAGGAACTGGGAAATGCTTTGTGCATCTCGGCAAGTCTATTATCCTTTGTGGGGCCCGAGTAGATGGGATGTTGCAGCTGGAGCTACAAAATGAGATTTATCTCTTTAGAATAGAAAAAGACAGTCATTTTTCTACCACTTGCTCTGGTTAGTGGGGGGATGGGGGGTGTGGAAGGAGTGAATTAGCTCTTGTGGAGTTGTGGGATAGAAAAGAAGCTAAAAGAGATGCACACCAGGGAAATTACTTTCTCCTAATTGTGGGTTGGACAATTTAATCCTGTCATAAAAAAAAAAAAAAAGAAGAAACCCTGGAGAAGCAGTGATGAGAGAGAACATTTTTATTGACCAAAGCCGTCTGATATCTGAGCAAATTAAACTGGACAAATACACACGGACTGCTGCTGGAGAGCTTATTGTGATTGCTTCCTACAGACACTGAATTGAAATAATTGGAGACTCAAGCCTACGGGTGCTGCTGTCTAGAATCTGAGAGATATTCATTCTGAGGGGAACTTTTGAGTCAAGTCATTACCAGAACATCAGCAGAACAAATACTCTGAGATGTCTAATAATAATCTGCCAACATTTCTCACCTCACGTTAATGTTGACTGATCATTTTTAGTGCTTACCTCACTTATAGACCCGCTGAATGTCTGTTTGACTGGTATTTAGTCACTTTCTATCCTTGTCAAAGGGTGTAACTGAGCCACAGGGCACATCAAAACTATCTGCATTGTGAAGCGATCATCAGAGAGTGTTGTCTGTGATAGTGCTCTCGCTGGAGTGGCCGATTACTGGAAAGGCTGTTGGGAGGTGTGCCAGAGCTGTGGTAAGACCAGAGGAGGGGCTCACAGGCACTGCCTTGATGGTTTCTGAATGAACAGAATGTTTTTGTGATGGACACAGCATCTATCCTCAAACACTTTCATGTGATTTTATCACAGAGGGAACAAAAACAACAACAGGACCTACAAGGCAGGCACTCAGTATCAAGCTGTCATTAGCAGGATGTGTTTAATGAAGGCAGCATGTGGAGTCAGCTTAAAAATGGAAAACCTCCACACATTGCTAGCTCTTAAAACTGTAAACTCTCACTGTCATTTTATTTCAGGGTTGTAATTGCTCTTGTATTCTCCCCAAACCATTGAGTACCAATTTTTTTTTGGTTTAGTAGGCTATTTGTTGGACCCAAAGAGAGAGGAGCTTACGTTTTTTGGTTTGTTACAGAGAAAATGGAGAAATTGAGATGACTGAATCTGACTGAAAACACTGTGTTTTCTTCCTGTAAGATATATGATTTATGTTATATATTTAAATACAATGAAAAATCATTGAGCAATTAATAACGTGTGTCATGTAGATAAACCTTTTGAAGGATGTCGTGCTAAGTGAGAGGGGCACACAGGTCAATTCAACATGTCAATCACTTACAGCTTCATCAGTCCAAACTGTATGCTAACATTCTTTTACTGAAGTCGGCTATGGAAACACTTCAAACAAGCAAAGTCACTGCAGACCATGTCAAGCAATACCCAGGGCTAGTGTTTTTTTACCTGCAGATATGTGTTCACACTCGCATGGTCAAAGAGCCGAAGCCCTGTTACAGCTTGCCTTCTCGGGTGCTTCTTGACTAAGTGTGTTGCCCTGCTTGGTATAAAAAAATGCAAGCAGCAGTTGTTCAGCAGTTATCAAATGCATTGGCAGTCACGCTCACCAGGGACCATCCAGGGTTACAGAGAGTCACTTAAGAGTGACCCCCCCCCACGTCTGAATTTAATCAGAAATGAAAAGTTCAATCCTGCAAACTCCCCCTGCTAATGAACACCTTGCAAGTGTGTAACTCCTGGAGAAACTAAAGCAAAATTTATCAGAGTGGATTTATTTTACATTTGAAAATATACAGATCACTTGCAAGTTGGTATTACTAACATATGTATTATTCATTTTTGCTTATTTTTCTCTGAAAAAAAGGACAGTATTCAAGTGTCCTTACTTGAACCACTGAAGCAAGAATTATAGACACGTTACTTTAGAATGGCTACCTTTTTTCCAAAACTGACAAAAATAGTTTTTTCCAATATTTTAAGGGCCCTACCAAACCAAACAACTCTGAATTTTAAAATAATAGACTTACTTGAAAAATACAATGGAACAAACTTAGAAGTTTTTTACAAGTTCTACTTGTAAACTTAGGGCAAATCCTTCAACCCTGACCACATGAAAATATGGCTGTATACAAGAGGTTGAGTAAATAATAGCTGAGTATTTATTTTTGGATGAACTGTTGCTTTAAGTCTAAACAAGCATTTTTCTTATACTTGGCCTCAAGTATTTCCTAATCTGATACATTGGGTATGTTTGAGTAATGAGTGTTTAAAAAGGTCCAGTATTGTTTGTACTGTTTTTTTAGGAATTAACTGCACCCCTTTACTCCCCAGCAACTTTCACCTGTAAGACACTTATCATCTACTTGTGCAGTGACAAAAACTGTTATTAAAACAGGGTAAGCAACTTGTAAAAACCTAAAGCACAGTGCTAGGCGAGGCAATGGTTGTTACCATCCATGTCTGCAGTTGTATTAACGCTCAAGCCCAAATGTTGGTGTCTGACTTTTTTACATCGCTAAATCCTTAACAATCTGCCTTTGGTTTGGTTTGTAGATGTAGAAATTACAGCAGAGTAATTCAAAGTGTGCATTTTTTCATTAAGCATCCAGCCAGACCAGCATGCATCTGGCTGGTCATGCAACATTTAGGGTGTATCTGAATTAAGTCACCAACAATACTTGCCAGGTAGGCATTAAATCAGTGAAAGATTAGCACTGATGTTACCTTTTTTTAAACTTCTAAAAAGGTGTGGTGATGGGCTGTGTCTGCTCATTTGCTTTACATTAACACACCTGTTAAGTGAGCGTAATGGTGGTAAATTGCACTTAACTCTCATGGTAGTTAATGATGCCAACATTGATGTTCATTAGTTGCAAACATACATTGATTTCAAAGTTCATTAAAAACCTGATCACGAGCTGCACACGTTTTTGTCTTTATGCACAACAAAGTGTACAATGCCATCTTTGAGCTCATGTAATGTTTTTACCCAACTGTTTCATTTATACACACAAAGAGACTGCAAAGCAGAGCTGGATTGTGTCTACCTTGTCAAAGACACATTGATTTGTTATAGTCAAAGCCGTGTCTCATTAATGGTCAACAACTGAGTCAGTTTTACTAGGAGATTTATTAAAATTATTTTAAGATTTTTTTCTGGAAGCATTTATGCCTTTATTATAGCCAATAGGGAGAAGGCGGGAAGTCAGGATACTTAAAGGTGCCACAGAAACCTCCTTAAGTAGCTATTTGTACTGTTGCCATGCATGACACATTTCACATAGTCCCTGTCACTGGTGATATATCTTATTATAATTATTGTTAGTAGAGCGAGCTCTCCAGATGGTTTATTATGTAAAATAATTTGTACGATGTCCTCTAGTAATATGTTTTAATTGGTCTGCTGCCCAAAATTAGGTAGCATGAACAGCATTTAGTTTAAAATGCAGCTAATTAACAACACCTAAAAGTATGGCATTGTCATGAGTGATGTCTCTGTATTGTCAGTGTTATTTTGATGAATAGAGTGAATTTCTAAAACCTTGTCTGTCATTTTGTCTGGCAGTATGGCTAAAATTCACAGTCCAACAAAGTGTGATCTAGGATTAGGTTATTAAACTCTGTTAATATTGGTTTTCGAATAAAAAAATATATATATTTATAGCACAGAGAAGAAATAGGATAAAGTTTTTTTTTAACAAAGTCACTAGTTTGAGTTGAAGTGTAGATAAGTCACTGTGAAGTGGATCATGTCTACTGAGGATCACCTGTCAGAGAAAATGAATGAACTCTCCTGCTTTCGGTGTGTGCAGGCAGGCAGTTGACTGCTGATATGTTGATTTTCACCTCATTCAAAATCAGTGACCAAGTGATTTAATCGGGACTTCCCCAGACCGCCACCATCATCATCATCATTCATTCATGTCCTTGCTGTCTCCTGTCTTAATATTCTCTGATGTAAACAAAACCTGCTCCTGTTCTGCGAGCATGGACAGCTCTGCACACTGGAAAGATGTGCAAACATCTAAAGGTCTGTTCTTCAGAGACGCATATCAAAAACAACACAGACCGATGACCCAGTGTGTCACACACAGTGATGGGAGTAATGCATTCCAAAAGTAATGTGATTACTGTAATGTATTGCTTTTTGCTGTAACGCGATAATGTAAGGCAT
>JAQNCA010000017.1:17284550-17313643 GCA_029783725.1 Acanthurus tractus | reverse complement strand
CGAATTACTTTGAAAAGACAGTAACAAGTAATAAATAATGCATTACGTTTTTGAAGTAACTTGCCCAACACTGGTCACACAAAAGTTTATTTGAGGCAAAGAGTGTTTTCCAGTGAGGATGAAAAACTGGCTCTGTTTCCTCCTTCAATAATGGATTGATTATTTATGAGAACAACAGTTTTTTCCTCTGATGCTTTCCTCCAAACTTGGTGCATTCAGTGGCACCTGCCAATTGTGAGGTTCCTCCTGAATTTTACCTCCTACTTTGTGTTTGTGTTTACCATGCGCAGTGGCCTCTTGAGGGCGCCTATGAGAGAGTTTGTGTTATTTTTGTCAGCCTCAACAGTCATTTCTCTTTTTGCTAATTAAAAGTCATTTTCTGCCTCACTGTCACTGCTCATAGAAATGCCCAGTCACCTGCTCAGTCACCATGAGACAATGGCAGTTTTGATCACAGATGTTCTTCCACTGTGCAATCATTTTTTGTCTCCATTACAAGTAGCTTATTATTGGTGGTTTATCATAAGCTTTGAAAAGACTGCTTTGTTAATTTAGATAAATGAAAAAAGTTTAAATAATGAGTTTTTTTCCTTTTTTTAAAAAGTTTGAAAAGGCCCATGATTACTATAATTAAATAATTTAAATGATTCTGTCCCAAGCTTCTCAACCCATATATAAAGGTTGATCGCTGTACAATGGTCACTGAATATGCTTTCCAGATACAGACAGGGAAGTCCAGAATATTAATTATTAATGTGATGGTCTGTGAATGCTAATGCATGATTTGGCTTTCTGCAGCTCCTTCCTGTTCCCAAAAGTTGAGTCTTTGCTTTGTAGCTGTATTCCAAAGTTTTGGGTTATTTGTGAAATCCAAAGTGTTCATGTACCCCCTTTAAAATAGCCCACTTAGAATCCATTTCACAACAACATTTTGCCTCTGTTTTCATAAATGTAACTTCTCTGATATTTTCTAAAAATTATTCCACCGTTACCTACATGAATAATATCTTTTTACCCCCTAATAAGGTCCGACTTAATCCTCGTTCATAAGAAACGGATCGATATAAATCATGTGACACATCTTTAGAGAGGTGTCTCGGTCTAGCCTTCCTTCCTGCATGGATGAGTCTTTTTCTTTTTGCAGGGGCTGAGGAGGGATTTCTGCAGCCAGTGTAGCCTCAGGCATGCTTTCAGGGGGCTTTGGGCTCAGACTTTGAAGCAAGCTGTGAGGGCCTGACCAATGCAGCCTTTTGGGTGAATGTGTGTGTTTGTGTCTGAGTGTGTGTACATTTTTGAGACAGCTTGAGAGAATTGTGAACGTGACTCTGCAAGTCAGTACAGATACAAATCCCTAAGTATTTGTCAGCATGCTTTTCTAAACACAATTGTGTCATGTTGTTGTTGTCAGAGATATTGCATCTCTGTCCTCCACACAAGGGTGCCTTCCATTTGTTTGTGTGATAGATGTTGGTCTTGCTGTAAGGATGGGGTGAATACACAGCCAAAGCAGTACATGTCAACAACAGCTTCCCTAATTCTCCAGATATTTATTTTTATCCAGCTAATGTTTCTCATCTTGCTCTGCAGACCATTACATTTAATTATAAACAAAATGTTCCCTGGTTCTCTTATCTGCTCACCTATGACACTATTAAATTCTGAGATTCAATCTACCAGAAACTTTCAAGGATAAGCAGGTATAGCTGATGGATGGATGAATGGACAGTGATTTTCATGAGTTTTTGAGGTCGGCAGGCATGCGTCTCCTTCGTGCAGTGCATTTTATTCAGTCAATGAAAAAAACAGCTTGGCCACTGTAGAGGGACCTCTCTCTCTATGTGTAGCTGACTGTACTGGACCAGTTCTTAGATGAGACAATAACAGTCTCCACAAACTGTTCTCTTCAGGAGGACATCTTGTACTTTACCACCAGAATAATAAAACTCTCAAACTTTTGCAACTGATATCAGGCTAGAACAGAACAGAAACTGGAAATCCTCCTAATGCATCAGCATTTTAAATATGACTAATTTTATCACCAAAAACAATTTCAAAGTCTTTGCAACTACATTTGAATGTTAACCCTTTACAGGGCACTCATTGAAATACTTTGAAATTCAAAATTTCAACCCTTGAGTGTTATTGGGAGACATAACAAGACTTCTTTACTTTAGTGACATTTTTAAAAAAAATTCAATTTTCATGGAAAAAATCAAGGTCAATGAAATTACCTTTCCCTAATATGGTAAAAAAAAAATTCCAAAAAGTGCATTTAAAAGAAATACAAGAAAAACACTTATAAAGGGAAAGAAACACATCTTTTTAAAAATTAAAGCATCATTAATACACCATTATTAAATTAATACATCGTCACAGTATACGATGATGTATACTGTGATGTAGAACGATCTTCGCTGATTGGCTGATATAAACATATTAATTTACAGCGTACATTGTGATTGACAATTTTCTGTTAACAATTTTCTCACCTTATTTGCAGTAACACGGTGGCTTTTTGCTAAAAATCTTTTATATTCTACATAGCCCGCAATCACAAAAACTGTTTCTCTTGTTCCTCTTTTCGTGTGGAATAGAGTCAAATGATGCATCAAATGTCCCTTTTTTATGTGAATGCACACAGAGCCTAATGAAGAAAACCTTGGTATACTAAGACAGTTGGTAACCACTGCAGTGATGCTCATTAACTCATGGAAGCTGAAGTGGTAAGAAGTTAAACAATAAATTAACAGAAAACACTGAACTTCATTTTGTAATATCACAGAATATTTTCCTTATTTGGATATATTGAGGTGGAACTGACTGATAATCAGGCTGTGGCCCTCACTATATAAACTTATGAGGTAATGTAAGGGGACATAATACAGGCATTAACTGCTAAACATGAAAGAAGCAAAAGATTTTGAAATCTAAATATATTACAGACAGAAACAGAATGAGAACAGAGAGCATACAGACAAAGTAAAAGTCAAATGCCTGAAACAGATGGGAAACAACTGATACCTCAATATGGATCATCATCTGTTGTTTTGAAGTGCCTTTGATTTAGGGCAAGAGGCTTTGAGCAAGAACAAATTTTATACAAAGATTGCATGAGAGTTGTATTTGCATCATAAAGCGACAAAAAGAACTTGCTCATTCACCTGAAAAAACACCAAAAACTGCAGTAAAATAGACACATTATGGCCAAGAACAAAACTGTCTTCTGTCCTTAAGAGACCTCACTGAATCGCTTCTTGTTCAGCATCAACTCAGACATCCAGAACAGAGTCGATGCACAGAGTATCACCGTAACAGACAGCTCTGCTCTGCATCTCAGAGGAGAAAAATGTAAAAACAGATTTACAACTTTTTATCCAAAACTGTAATAGCAAAGTCATTAAGAACTAATATTAATTTAATGCAAAAATTTGTTGAAATCTCCCTCAAAATGGAAGTAAAAGTTACAGTAATGAAAGTAAAAAAAATGAATTATGAAAGTTAAATTATTTTGGCCCTGAAATAAATGAATATGTAATCTGACCAATAATCTTGATTATTTACAGCTTTACAGCTCCTGCTTGCTGAGAGTTTTCTCGCGTGATTTGTCATCACTTTTAGTCAGTTGTGACAAAGTGGGGTCTTATCTAATGTTAATTCCAATGTGTCTTCATTGTGTGCATTTAATCAATTCTCTTTTTTGTTTTCAGATGGGTACAGGTGCTGTTGATTGCAGGGATTTCCCAGGCAGTCTGAGTTTAAGAACGGAAAGTGATGGTGTTCATCTGTACATCACAAATAGGGTGGGTCTCTTGGGGTTTTCCCTGATTTATTTACATTTTCTAGCTTGCACCTCATTCTGTGTAATTGAGGTCAGGGGAAAACACCTGTTGAGCTGAGCATCTTTTTTTTTTGACAGAGCATGGTTAGAATCAGGCAAGTGTTGACATGTTATTGTGTAAATGCTTTGGATTAAAGCAATTTCCTCTGTTAGGCATAGCTGCGTTACTCCTCTGAGTTTTGCCAACTTGTAATTTTTTTTGTTTTACAGGGATGAATGTTGGCGCGTCTGTCTCAGGAACAGGTCCACAGCAGGAGAGGTGGTAAGAGAGAAACTAGTTGTGGGCACAGATGAAAATAAAGCATGAATAAAACAAATGGGCTGAACCACGTAAATTTGTAGTGACCAAGTTCTTGCACTTTTGCCAGTTGTTGGATCTCCTTTTCAGACCGAGTTTACAGGTTTACACTGTAGTGAAGTAGTAATCAAAGGAGAACTACTTAATTTCTATTTCAATAGGCCTACAGAGGAAAGAGACACAGCTTTATCATGATGACCAGTTAAAGCCATACTACACTTGTGTGGTTGAGCTAGATGTAACAGAGGTACCGAGTCCAGTCCTCTCACAAACACTGTGGTGGAGAGGAGGGACAGAGAAGGGGGACTAATCTCAAATTGTTGATCAAGCATTGTTATGTGGTCAGCAAAACAACACTGAAGCTCCCAACAACTTGGATAACTTGTTAAACCACATGTGAGAGTGACGCTTGACCTAGCCGAACTAATTGGCAGTTTTTCTGAGTATGTGTGGTGACTCACCTTTACAAATTCACCTTTTTTTCTTGTTTTCTCAATGAACTGGATGCAATACAGACACACAACGTGGGAGAAGTTATTGATTTTTTTCGGTATTGGCCTCACATATAAAGATATTAAATCAGTTCTTGGCCGTAGACTTGGCCTTGACATAAGTGAGAGACATCTGAAAAGATTACTCAGTGCGAGGGGACTTTCTCGTCATAAAGGGTACTGTGATCTTGTGGTCCTGGTTGTCAATTCATCAGCAACCAGCTACAGTACTCTGGCCAGCTTCACAGGTAATGGTGGATGTATGCAAAGTGTAGAGAACATGGACTTTGAGTAAGGAAGGAGGATGTGCGGTTGGTGTTGAAGGAGCTGGATCCGAGAGGAGTGTCATTAAGGCAAGCAAGACGCGTAAGACGACAGAGCTACTTCTTGAGAGGTCCGAACTTCATTTGGCACATTGACTCACATGACAAACTTAGCCATATGGCTTTTGTATCAACGGAAGAGGAGGAACATCAGTGTCCCCAGTGGTTGGCCAAATGTGATGTATGCATTGCCTCAACTCTATGGGACCAGAGACTTCCTTTCCCTTGTTGAAGATGAATATCTTCAGCTGTGCAAAGATGAATGTGTCTTTCGACAGTCGATACCATGCGATTCAGATGTGTAGGAACTATGCAACATCTTATTGGCGGAGTCCCATCTGACTGTACCAAGAGATCCCTATCAGACTGTGAACTTATATAGGCCCCTAAGAGAGGCCATCACTGCGTCTCTGTTAGTCAGGGGTATTTCATTATGCCCTGTAGGGACCAAAGTGTTGATTATGGAGGTGAACTACTGTGGAGTAAATGTCCACATCATTGCTCACTTTTGTCATAACATTTGTTTAACAACTCGAAGATAAAGACTTATATTACCTTTAGAAAAATGCTCAAACAATTATTTCATCATATCACGTCATCCCTGTTATTAGGCTATCAAATGTGCCTGCCCTATATTAAAACGCAACAATGACGCATCAGGTCATGCACATTTTATTTGTTTTAATTTTATTTATATTGGGTCAAGTTCAGGCTGTTGATTACTTAGGTAAGTCGGGCCAAGTTGGATCCGGGCTTCAACACCCACAGATCAGTTTAATTGTCAGCCTCGTTGAGAACTCTGTTACTCTACATTTCTACAAACCTTACTAACATTAGCTAAAGATATCATAACATTATCGATATCTTTGTTAGCCGCGAATGCTCTGTGCTGCTACAGTAACTTATTGAATGAATTTTATGCCTACCTTGTCTCTCCTCATCCGTGTAATGTCCTCTTTTTGGACCTCTCGAGACCAAGAACTGCTCCAAATCATCCTTCATAATTACAACTCAATAAACCTCTCCCATGTGTGATGTGGTACGCTCACATCGTTGTGTCTGTTTTAATTCTGGTTCACTGACACTGCTTTAAAAAAACCATAGGAAAAAACTTTGCAAGATCTTGCAATTGTTTCCGCCAATAAGATGTTGCAAAATAATTGCAAGATTTTGCAATTGTTTTCACAAGATCTCGTAAATATTTTTGCGAGATTTTGCAAATAGTTTTTGCAATTATTTTGCGTGATCTCGCAAAATTTTATCCTTTTTTTTTTCACCCATCAATTTTTTTTCTCCCCCATGTTCCTTAAGAGGCTCCCAGGCCAAACTCTGCTCCCTATGATCTATCATAACTAATCTGGTTGTGTTTAAACTTCTTTTATGTCACCAGTCACCTTCAGTTTCACCCCCACATAAATGTTTTTTTTGTTTTTTTTAATATGGCATATTTATTCAAAGCCTAATCAGTTACTGTTCTGATGCGCCTCACTTACTTGACATATCAGGTCTCAGCACTTACACTTTTCAATGATATATTATAACATTGTACAATGTATATGTTGACTATATAAAATAAAAGAAGCTAAAGTTTTATCATGTTTGACTTACTACTGTGTCTGAAATCATCACACTTGTAGTTGTTAGTTAAATATTAGCACTAACTCAAGTGAGAACAGATTAACAATGGTTGTCATATACATATTTTAATATGTGACTTTCAAATAAAAGTTTTGTCTTTTGATCTGACAGTATAGAACATGTTTTTTTATGCTGAATTCACAATGAGAAAATCCTAATATGAACATGCATACAGTACAGAGACAACAGTTTCCATGGCAACTACTTCATTAGACTTGCTTTGGTTGTAACCGAGTTGTGTTAGATGCAACCTATATTCATTTCATTAGTGTCATGCACTAACACCAACTTCTAAGTGTGTCCTCATACACACAGTGTTAGAAAAAAATAAAAAAGTTCTGTCATATAAGTGCGGCAAATTAAGACTTTTTTTACACACTTCTATAATCAGCCTCACCTTTATTCTTTTTAACTGCATCTTTACAATTTTTATAATTATTGTCAAAGTTCAGTGTCATGGACAGATTGTGTGTGCAGTGCAGCCTACAGGGCGTTTTCAGTGATCTCTCCAACCATTTCCATACACAGCAGCTGAAACTGTCGGGTTAATGAGCCAATCCCTCTACAACTGTTTTGATGCCTGGCTTCAAAACACAATCCTCTCCTCTGCGTGCTAGTTATGTAATGGAAATCATTCCAAAGGCTTGTAATATCACACATCTACCCGGATGCCGTGCAGGAAAAACCTGCTGCCTGAAATTGAAAATAGACAAATAAAGACATCCATAACTTCCACATTAGATAGCCTCCTGTTTCACACAGCCCCCTTTCCCACAATTGAATTATTCATTTTCTGCATTATTCAACAAAGCTTTATTTATCCCTTCCTTGGGTTTTTAATCTTTGCCAGCAATGACTTTGTTTCAATATTAATGAAACCTGCCCTTAAACAAAGACATCATCTCTGGCAGTGGAAATGGGCACAGGGCTCCAACAACCAGAATGAGCAATGACTTTGTCACAACAGCTCACCACTGCAAAGCTTACCTGTCTGCAGGCCTCAGGAGACACAGAGACACATACAAGCACAGGCACACACACACACACATGGGACTTTCCTGCTATTAGTTGACTGCTGCTGACTCTCAGACTTGTATTTCTGGTGTAATTTTCTTCAATATTGATTTTAAATAATACATTATCATCTAACATGAAGTTGTAAGAGGCCTTTTTTGGTTCCTGTCCTGCATATTGTTGTTCTGTCTCTGAACTCCAACCGTCAGTTTCTTTATGCAGCCAGTTTGTCTGCATGTCTTTCTTAAAATTGTTCTGAAAAGAGGCCATGTTCTCACAAATGAGTCATGTTCTGTACACTACTCAGTAGTCTCAGTTAAAAAGCTCTTTTTCGTTTTTTTCAAATCTACTTTTTCATTGCTCTGCTTACTTTTCTTCTTAACCCTTTGATATCTTACAACTTCAATGTCTGTTTTTTTCCAGGGGTCAGTAGAGATGAGAAGAACACTAACATGTTTATAGTAAATTGATATGGCAAACTGTTATTGTCTCATGCATTCAGCAGAGACAATTTTATCTTTATGATTAACAGTTGTATCATTTCTGTTTGTTTTAGAGGTGCAACTTTATGCAGGGATTTATGTGGACTTTGGTTCAGTGGAGCTCCTTTTTTTCAAATTTAAAGTTACTCAGTAAGCATCTATACTTAAAAAAAGGGTTTTCAGACTGCGGTAGGTTTTTTTTTGTTTAGTGCCACAGAGCTTCTCCAGCAGTTAAGAGTGCCAACGGAGACTTCTTTTTGCTGTGCCGACTGAGGCTAAGGAGCAAGCACCACGTGCAGCGTCCTCATGGATCCATTTGGGGGACACAATCGCAGCTTCAGAAGTGGGACCCGTTCATTCTTAAATTGCTCTTTGGTGCATGAAGCCAAAACAGTTAGACTTCTGTGTTATAAAAAAGGTGCTCCTCGCATCCATACAGATTCAGTATTGAGGGGCCCAGTCATCACACAAACAAGAGAATTCCAGCACCTGAGCCAGGTACCCATTTGAGGTAACACTCTGTTACCTCAAATGGGGATTAAAATTATTCAGCCCTGTGGATTTCTAGACTTTTCAAATGTTATTAGATAAAGTAAATTAAATTTTGGTGATAAAACAAGGTATTTCACTGGAGTTGTCAGAGGAAAAAAGTATACAGTCCTACAGCTGCTCCTTTTACAGAAAGTGTTTTTTTTGGTCCAATTGCATCACATGATGTGGAATTGCACTGTATGACCACTGTCTAAAACTGGCTTCAAAATGTGGTGTAGGCTACTTCCTGGGGACTTGATGGCCATGGCAACTATCATTACTTAGTTAGGAAAATGGCAAGAGAACACTGACTATATAGAATGCTTGTACAGAAATACAACATTTTAACTTTATGTATTAACTTAACTAAAACATATTTAGTTTCTGTTATTTGCAGTAGCTGATGAAAATAGGTATTACTTATTGAAAGAGTGGCTGCTAACTTTGGTTAGCTGTAGCTAGTCTTGTTAGCTCTGCTAAGATTGACACTTGCCATGCAGCCATGCAGCTACCATCCTCTCCCTGCAACCCCAGGCTTGAAAACCTCTTGCTCTTCTGCTATATGTAAACACTAACACCTTCCCAGTGCTTGGCTGCATGGAAGGCTGAGCTGGCTAGCTAACAGCAGCCCACAACTTTCACAATAAGTAGAGGTTAATGGCCACTTCAGCAATAAGAAATGGTAAATGGACAGTGTTTAGAGACAGCTTTTTCTAGTTTGTGAAGACTTAAAGCCTTTATATAATTCAGGTCAGCATTTACATATTCAGGCAGTAATAGCAAGGCATAACATTGGGCTAAGTGATCATCTTTGGCCCCAGAGACAGTAACACACTGATGGAAGAGCCATTTGCAGTTCAAGCACTTGTTTTTGAACAATTTCAATTATTCTGTCTCTAAGAATATAAAAACAATAAAAGCTACGCTCAGTATTGCTGTTTATTTCTGATTTTTATAGGATATCTGATCACACTGTTATCTGGATTGAGGGAACACAGTTTCCAAGACAATAAAGAACATAATCCACTATTCACTCTCCCACACTTTACAGCTGATGAGCTACGAGTTATGTTTTGAAGAGATCCGAGTCTGGAGTTATGGAAGTGGGTGACCCAGTTCTCTAAGTCTGTTTGACGTCTGGGCTGAATTTTGCATACTGAAGCCATGAGTTACACTTACACGACATCTAAATCATACCTAATTAGGGACAGGATGTGAGGATACACAAGACGTGACTGCTGCTCGAGTTGAGCTAATGAAGTGGAGTAAGGACGAATTCTCCCAATCAGCAAAGCAATCCAAAGCTTAGTGCTTTAGTGATGCGTTTTATGTGTTCAGGCCAATTCAAGGTTATTAACAGCCTTGAATTTCAGTTAGCAGAGCCAAAGAACTTCAGGCATTAAAGTGGCTGAAAGTATTCTAGTACCAGCTGATGCCACACAACGTAACAGATAAAGAGCGGTAACTGACTTATCCTTTCGACCTCAATCCCTGTTCTCAGAGTCATTACTTAAACTGTAACACAAAGACATCACACATGTGGCTTGAACTGGCACTACCAATATTTCCAGTGATAAATGAACACTTATGATTGATATCTTAAAAATAAATACTCATAAATTTCCCACTAAGTCACCTGAAAAACCAGCTTATAATCATCTAAATGTTCTGCTTGGAATCAGGTAATCCAGGTGATTCACACAACATATTTAGTTAGAGTGCAAGTAGCTCATGTAGCCACATGGCATTTGAGTAAAAAAAGAAAAAAAATAGTAAGTAGCACATTAGTTGAGCAGATTAAATGGGTATTTTAACCCTGGAGCACCTCCAGGTCTTTTTTTCCTGTAGCTTATTGAGGTAAAATAAAAACAGCAGCTACTTAAAAAATATGAGGATAAAATGTACAAGAAAAGACAGAAGAAACAAGGACTTACAGAATTTGACATGATACTTAAAATAACATTGACAACATCAATCAGTTACTTTGTTTAACATTTGCTCAAAAGTGTTTCAATGAAATTATAAAAATGCAATATATAATGTGTATGATCATGCGTGCAGCAAGAAAAAGAGGATGAAAAAACTTCATGTAGAAAGTGTATTTTTGGCCCTGTGAATATCCACAAAACTCACAAGGTCCTGACAGTAATCAGCTGTTCTGCTTTACATCCCTCACAGTGTAGAGAGCAAGGCAGAGGTGTGAATCATTCTAATTACCATCTGAGCAGCAGTGCATCTCGATCTGGTTAGGATAGAAATATAAGAAATAATACATGTACTGAAAAGTAATAATGCATAAGTTCAAATAAGAGAGTGATAAACAAAAAATAAGTGAAGTAAAAAAGTTTCTTACTCACAATTTGAAATGTCAACTAATGAGGTTTGGTTGTCTTGGTAGAACAGCTGAAATTTTTTAGGGAGGTTGTCACCTAGACACTTATCTATTTGTTTGGGATTTAACAATGTGACAAATGTTAGGATGATGTACTGCATATATGGTTAATTGACGAGAGCTCTTTAAAGGCACATGCTGTCTCACTGTTCATGTGTTACCCATCAATGTGTTATTCTGTCAGGCAACAGAAGCAAATCTTGAAGGCAGGAGTAGCACAGACACAGGAGGAGAAGAGGCAGATGTAATGGCAGGGTCACAGGTAAGTCCGTGAGGTAGCATTAGTGAGAGCGGTGAGTGGAGCTCAAACCAACCTTGCCTGAAATTCATTCCAGTTAAAACTGTCAATGAGGGTCATCCATTTTCAAGACGCTTGATACAAGTAGGAACTATGACTTCAGTGCAGCCCCACCATAAAGGGTATTTGATTTTATTGTGTGAGGTACACTTTACTAAAGGGCAGACCCTGCATTCTCAAAGGAATTTAATAACCAGAAAAATGCTCTTGTTAGCTTGAAAACCACCAGAAGATTAAATCCCACCATGATGAAGTCACAGTTAGTGCTCAAGAAGTCACACCAATAGAATCACAACTCTCAAGTACCTGGACATAGCCAAGATGCTAGACACTGCCTGCAAAATATTGTAGGTTCAGTACAGTATCTCACTAAGCAGGGTGTGCCAGTGCAAGGCCAGGAGACAAAGATGGGAACCCATCTCTGCTTCTGTAAAACAAAGCCAAGGCTGATGCATTTCTCTTTAGTTCGCTATCCATTTGTCTTAACTAGCTGTCCGTCAGTGAAAAATTTGATTTAGGAGTTTTAAGGAGTTTTTTTAGTACTCATTATAGATAGCGCTCTAAATGTCTCACGCAGAGATGAGGAGTCTGTTTGAGAAATATAGATTATGACCTGGAACACAGGAGGTTATTAATAGTCTGTGCGAGGTCTCTTGGACTGCTAGCGTGGAGATTGCTATAGTGATTGTGAGTGACCTCTTGGGGCTTAATATTCCCCTGTCTGGTTTAAGGGGCCAGACATATGATTGTGCAGTCAGTATGTCAGGAAGACATTCAGGAGCACAAGCAGAACTTGAGACAGCAGCTATTAGTTTTGTTGACGCACCGTAGGACACACTGTCTTAACTTGATCACACACTCTGCATACCTAGTCTGTCCTTGTATGATGCCTTGCAGTGGGTCCATGTGCTAGGAACTTTAAGCAGTCTGGGAGACTCAAGGCTATGTTTTCAGCTGTAGCAGCAGGTTTAGAAGGGCCATCAACAGTCTCAGCAGCCTCAGTCTGTATAGTCTCAGTCTGAAAGTTTTCTGTTTAGCTTGTGGGAGATGGCATCAAATGGATCTAACACAGGTAGGGTTGGGTTGGGTACGAGAGATCTTTTCTCGTAATTACGAGATCGGGATCTCATAATTACAAGAAAAGGCGTCTTTTTTTTTTTTTTGATGCAGTGAATGCAATGCGCCTCCATACTTAAGCGCGTTGCATTCACTGGATAAAAAAAAATCCAACACCTTATCTTGTATCTCGGGCAAAAAAAGGACATCCAGTATTGCTACGTGTGTTTTGTGAGTAAAGATCTATGAGATTCAATTTCTGCTTTTGTTTTTCTTTTGTCTCTATGATCTCGTCACGGTTCATATCCAAGTGACGTCCCTGCAGTGCAAACATTCTCATAGCCCAGGTTGTCCTTAAAAAAGATGTTTATATCTTGACAGGGTTGGAGTTTTACAAACATTATTAGACAATAAATCAAAGTGAACCAAAAATAACCAAGGGTAGCTTTGGGCTGAGAGGTATGATTGAGGTACAGTGCATGTATTTTATCTCTTGTTTGGGTTGATCCATGGCCAACACTTTGAGAGACTATAGTGGAGACACAACCACATTTTTTGAGTGGCAATCAAAAAAAAGAAAGGTTACTACCTCTAAAAGTCTCATGCTGAGACACTGACTGCCTGTTCGAGGTGTCCTCTTCCTCTGTGAGTGATGCTTGTCATTTGCAGACAGATTTAGTTCAGAGGGTAAAGACACACATTGGGGACATGCTTGAAAGGAGGGCTCACCTTTTAACTGCTGGAAAACAGACCATTAACCATCAGTTCATCTATACAGGCACTCAGTGTGTATGTACACCAAATGATGCATGTATTCTAGTTCACTAACATCAACATCTCTCCTATTAATGATACCTCTCAAGTATATTTTTTATATTGTTTCACTTTTTGTCAATATAGAGCATATGCGACATCAGTCTTCACTACTCTGTTTCAAAGCAAAGACTAGAAAAGTGTCATGGATACACATTGCTTTGCTCCAGTTGCATTTTAACTTTTAACATTTTTTAAAAATCCTTTTCCTCTCTCTTTTGGTGTTTGAGAAGCTCTGAGCTTCAGGTAGAAATAACTGCTAGTACGATTTTTTAACTGCTTAGCTGCTGCATTCTTTTATCTTTTACATTGTGATCACTTAGACTTTCATGCACTTGAACTTATTAGGCAAATGACTGACTTTCATCTGTTAAAGTTTGTGTGTGTGTGGGTGTGTGTGTGTGTGGGTGTGTGTCAGTAAAAGTGCATATACATATATTTTAATGAGCATGCTTTAATATAGACTTACAATGACTATTTGACATTGATGCTGCAGTCATGTAATTAAATTGCAGTCATTAGGGACTGCTGTTGAAGTATTATGCCTGGTCAGCTACTTTCCTCTGAAGGTGGGACTGCATGCCTGTACTGTATTTACTTTGGAATGAGTTTAGTACTTTGGAAAGAAAGCTATTGGTGCTTTTTTTCCAGAGGTGAGATAAATTCTACATTGTATACTCTGTTTTATGTCAATTAATAGATAACTAATTGACTATGCAAGGGATCGCTCATTAAATAGGAACCAAAAGTGGCATCATCTATCAAAGCCCTCACCTGGCACCACTGCAAGAGTGGCTCATTGGAGCTCCAAGTAGAATAGGATTTGCACCTTTGAAGCAGTGAAGGAGGCACACTGATATTTATGAAACATCATGTCACCCAGGCAAATCAGAGCGGGTCATCGTTAGTCCTAGGTACAAGAAGGTTGACATAGAGACATCTTGTGAGGCTGTTTATGAAAGAGACCCTCCCGGTAATGTCAGGGATGTGAAGGACCCTTTAACTGGAAGTGATGATGCAAAATAGTGTTATTGATGACAGTGCTGTGGGGCTGAAACACACCCTGTGGTTGCCTGAGGTGTGGGGAACCAGTGCCTAAAAACCAATTAGAGAGTCTTTCTAGGCACCTTCACACATGTCAAGAACTCAAAGGCAGGCGGACATAATAATGCAGCAGCACACAGGAATAGGCAGTCTCATGGTCTTTTAATGAAGTCCAAATTCATTATCAGGTAAATAAAAGCTCAAGGCGAAATTATAGAATCTCAAGACAAACTCATAAAACCAGGAAACTATGAACAATGGTTGTAATCAAGGAAACTATCAGACAAAGATTGCTGGAATCCTGCTCATTATGAAGACAAGACGAACTGGCAACAGAGGGAAGGGAAGCACGGCTTAAATACACACGAGGACAACAAGACACAGGTGAAACACATTAGGGTAATCACTAAAGGCTATCAGAATAAAACAGGAAGTGAACAAGACAAACAACAACATGACAAACTCAATAACAACCCAGGCCTCAAAGTGGGTCAGCAGGTCCAGCTGCATAAAACAGGGGTACTACTGGCCCACACCTGTTTTGGCGCAGGTATGTTCTGGCTTCACTGAGACTACAGTGTTAAACCATTAACTGACTTGATATTATACCCCATACCCCTGGTAACACTTTGAGTCTTCAGTGTGGGAAAAATATCTCATGGAGACGTCAAGCCTCACAAATCCTAGTCGGAGGCCCACAAATGAAAGTTACCTTATCTCTAGAGTATTGATTGATTTTGATTTTAACAGTGAAGGAATGGTTTCCAGAATGTGTTTGATCTTATTTTGTCACAATTGCTGTCAAGGGCGCTGATAGTTGAGTTGTCTGGGATTTCTGAAAATTTGCTCAACAGACCGTGATGCAGCTCAAAACACAAGACCAAGACTCATGGAAAAGGTGGGTCATGGTCCACTTATAAATTGACTCTGGTGGGTTTTTTTGTTACTAGGGTGGAAATGTGTAATGACCATAACAGGATTTCTATAACATTGATTCTAGGGAACCTTAAAGTGTTCACCTGCTGGAGGACAGAAGGAAGCCTAATTTGCAAGATAAATTATTGGGATAAATGTCCCTGCACAGAAAAATGTGCCATTAACACTTCTGTTCATGCTTCTCCCTGTGTTTCGCCCTTCTTCACTGACTGACTTCCACCCTCTGGCTCTCTGGATGATACAAAGAGACAACCCCCATCTCCTTCAATGCCACTTATTTCATATTACAGTCATCATCTGTGCAATTGGCTGTGTAATTCCAGCGGTGGCTGTGGAAACCTCAAATGAGTTGTAATTGACCTGTAATAGCACTTTAATCTATCAACCTTCTGCCCAAATCCCAAACTGTTCTACAGTGAAAGCCTCTGCCTCCCTCAACTGACACCCCCCCCCCATGTCTCACTCCATACTGCAGGATACAAAGGTTTTATTAAATATAAATACAAGTATGAAACCCAAACTAAGTGGTTGGATTTGATTATTTAAATGATTTATTGATATAATAAATATAATAAGTATAAAGGAAGGAATGAGCAGGTTGACTTCTGTGTGCCAACATAGGGCCAAAAAAAGACCACCACTGGGACAGTTGTGAGCTGTGAAGTCTGATGATGAGCACAGCAAAGTGATGTGTCAATCTGTAACAGCTGCCTACAGCTGGCTGGAGAATCCTGCAGTGTGTTGCTGCCAGCTCTTCGATCATTCGCTAGTTGTACCAGCGTGGCTTTTTAAACTTAATGTCCTACTTTCGTCCCCTTTAGAATTTAAATGTTTGTATTAAATAAGTAGTAGCTGTTATTCAAAATATACTTAAAAGACCCTAAAAAACACCGCCTTAAATAAGTGTTTCTATCAATATGAGGCTGTACATGAACAAAGACAGTTTCCATTTCCCTCTCCATGAAACCAGTTTCAGTTATTGTACACAACAGATCTCTCTTTGTTTTACTTTTGTCAGTGCTTTGAAGTGGGTGTTGCTCAGTTTGAAAAACAGGAATTTTACATGCAACCATCAAGATTTGCAACATTTGAATTAAATTGCAATGACAGTTGTGGGACTCTTTTCTGTTGTCATATCATGTAGAAATCAAATCTGATGAAACCCAAAGAGTCCTGATGAAACAAACTGGCTAAGTGCTAAACAGGCAAAAATGTAAATACGTAAATGTTTATAAGCTGTGCTTAGTCAAAAGCTTCAGTGAATCACCAAAAATCCAGTGGATGTTAGGGGGTTAACCTGTAATCTTTTAGGTTTTATGCTGAAACACATACAACCAAAAAGAGAAATACACACTGAAAAAAGGATGCCAATAGTTCAGGCTGAGATTTTTTAGATCCCTTCAAACCATACAGCCAGTTAATGGACAGTGTTTCTCAGATGTCAAAGTTTTAATTTAAAGATGTCAGTCATACTGTCATTGTTATCTTGGTGCTACTGTTTCCATTTTATCTGATGCCAATTTAAAAAAAAAAAAAAAATCACACAATTTTTCTGGGTGTACATATGTGCATTTATTTTATATATGTATATAAACAACCAATCATCAGCTCTTTTTAAAGGTATTCTACTGTATTGTGTAAAGAACTAAAAACTGTTGTTTCATTGTGTAAACCCTGTGTTTCACAAGGATGGATAAATTATCTTGTAGCCTTTTTGGTATCAGAGCAGCATATTTGAAAAGCAAGAAAGAAGAAGTCTCGCAGAGTTTGAAAAAGCTGGAAAAGAAAAACAACTTCATTTTTGAATTATATATATCTGCATAAGCAGAACAGTGACAGACCCAGATAATATTTTTTCAAGGTGGTCTTGCTGAGACCATTACTAAAAGAGGCCAAAAACTGGTCTCTGAAAGAAAATTAATAAAAAAAATAAGAAAACCTTTATTACACATGCTTTAACCAAGAAACAAAAGCATGTACAAATAAATCATTAATTTTAATGTAAAAAACAGATGATTTTCATATGGTCTATCCAATAACAGTAGTAACATTCAAATTTCTGCATAATACGTGTTACAGTTTTGTATTTCATAACAGTGAAGAGGATTTGTAAACGCTGCATAGCCTTCTCTCTGGATAGAACCCTAATAAAAGCAAATAATCACAGACTTGTTTATTGTTAGATTAAACACATCAATGAATATTCAAGTTTTTTGTCAGTGTAGGTTTCTGGTGTCACCTTACAGACATAAAAGATAAAGAAAAAAACTAGTGCAGTTTGTTTTTGTCAGAGTTTCTCCAGTAGGTTTTGCCATATATAAAAGCTTATGTTACTTTGCTTTCCTTAGTATGACCCCACCTCTTTTTTTTGGTGATTACAAACTATGTATGTATGCATGCCAGGACCAAAGTAAAAAAAAAATGTTGCAACATGCCTGAAAGCTCCCACTTTAAATTTGGCACATTCAACACTTAAATAAAAAAAGAAAAAAAAAAGAAAAAAAATGTGTATGATATGTTTTACTTGAGTGAAGGACAGTAAAAGCAGAGGGGGTAATTAAACTAATTCACAGTAAGTGAGCCAATGTACCATCTAATCCCAGATGTTTAATTGGCATTCCTTTCAAAATGGCTCTATATTTGTTCTGTACCAAATCATTAACTCAGCCCTCTTGCTGTTATAACTCCCTGCCACCCAGCTTAAAGCAGCACTATGTAGGAATTTGTTTCTTTATGATTTAGCGCCCCGGCAGCATCACATGTATTTTTCCTTGTGTCAAAGTTTAAACAAGCCCTGCACACGACCTAGAAAAGCAACAGTATTTCCACTGAAATGTAGCTCAGCACACCAAGCTAACACAACCTGAACTAGAGAGACACCCGGTTATAGCATGTTACCAACTTAACCTCTGTCAAAACATGCAGATTCGGCTTCAAAAACTAGCATGCACACATTGTTTCTGACACAGCCAAACATCCAGCATGAGCCACAACACATGACAGATAACTAAGCAAGCAGCTATTTACTGTCCAACAGCAATAAGTCCAATTTTGTATCTGTCTGTAGCCTTTTCTTTAGCGTAGATGTCACCAACGACTGCACGCCAGTCTGAGTGTAAGCCAGCAAGAGAGGCAACACTGCTGCATAACGTAGCTGCAGATATGAAGCCTTGATGCTTTCAGAAACCCCCATGAATCACAGAATATAGGCAGAGCAGCCGTAGGATAACAGAAGGTAAACCACAGGGCATTTTTCTGCATAAAATATGACACGGTTTACTGAAAATTACTGTTCTGTGAGACCAAGAAATGTGCATCATTAAGTTTTGGTTTCAAAACTGCGACCTGCGGTTTAAAGTTACACAACATAGTAAGAAGCCACTGGAGGGTGGAGTGGCTGAAGCAGGGAGCCCAGTCAACCTGTTACACTGCACCCTAACATTAAAATGAACTATTATCTTAAGGTGGAAAAGTTACATATTGTTGCTTGAGGAACCAGAACCAGAACAAGTTTAGTCCATATTTATTGGTTTTGACAAATTTTTACTCTATTTTTGCCTTGACAGATTCATTTTTAGAAAACATTGCTTCTTTGTTAGAGTTACAGTGACTAAAACTCAGGCACTTTCACATTAGCTAATCCAATAAAACACTGCCAGGTCCACACTATGTGCAACTCAAACAGAATTCTTGGTGGCTGGCTTTTTAAATGCAACATGGAGAGTAAGAAATATGGGTCATTTTATGGCTGGTGAAAAACATCTGAGCAGAGACTCTATATGAGAAACTGAATTTGCTCTTGTCTTTGCAACACAACTCCACTCTTTGAATACAAATTGAGAGGGAGGGCGAAAGAGAATACTGCTCCAGCTCTCCCGACTCCACTGGGATTGGATGTGCCTTATTTCCAAGTGAAGTGCTTGCTGCTACTATTCTCTGCCCTTTGGTCCTCCTCTGCTATCTCACTTTCAATTATTAGTTTTCTTCCTCTTTTTTTGCAGTAGAGGTGGAGGGGCTGTTAGAAGGGAAGAGGTAAGGTGACCTGATATATATCAAATCAGCCCTAAGAGAGGACGACTCATCGCTAGATTTCCTTTTGATTAGACTCAGAGGCATCAGAGGGCCAGAGGAGCACACAGGCCCGATAACAGGCAATCAGTGAGGGCCAAAGGTCAGCCTGTACATGCCTTTGTCGGGATAATAGTGTTGAGACTGCACCATGTTTCTATATGAGAGGCTGTCTTAGAAATTAGGCTGCACACAATAGTAAGACATGCTACACACAGTTGTGAAAGATTAAAAAAGAACACCAGCAAAGAAAAGAGCAGCGTGCTTGCCCATTCACATACACGCTGATTTCTGCAGCTCTGTTCCCCAGCAAGCTCTCTTTCTCATGACTGTGTTTCAGCGGCCATGTTCAGCTTGTCTTACAATGTTTTATTGGCTTCACTTTCTGTAGTACAATGTTGTTCTGTGGGGTATCCTCATACTGCCATCCAGTCTCTTTAGGGCATTGCCCTACCACTGTTGAGCCCAAACAGCTTGTGGAGAGTAAACCAGCTACCATTTTCCAATTTTTTGCTCCTACATGAATGGATACAAAATAAATATGATACAAACGTGACTAAAAGGCATATTGTTTACTTTTAATATATAATTGTTTTAATTTTAATTCATTTTGAGGGGAACCCATGCATCTAAACCAAACTTTGAGGCAATCCATCCATGAGTTGTAGAGACATTCCACCACAAATGTTGACCTAATGATGAAAATAGTGGAAAAGTCATTGGATCCCCAAAATGAGTAGAATTCATCTTCTGGGGATCGTGTATGACAACAGCTGTTGAAGTTCCTGTCCAGACAACTTTTATGATATGATTAATATTTTCTACATGTTTCTCTTGGGGAAAAACAAACTAAACACAAAACAAACAAACAGCCGAAACAATGACAACAAAAACTAGCCCCACCTCCAGTACTTTCACTAGATTAACTGGTGAAGGAAAAGAGCACATCACAATGGCCTGCATTGGAGGAAATATGGAGAGCTTTAGTCATACATATTTGAGCCTCAATAAGATTGTATTGGAAAACTTTGATATTTCTGCAATTTTTATGTGAAATGTTAACAGAAGCATAATGCAAGGTGCAATCAAAAATTTTAAAATCTGACAAAAAACTGTATCCTTATTTGCATGTAACAGGTGCAAGCAAACCCTCCACTGCAAGGACTGCTGTTTGGTTTCTGGGTTGTAGTTTTAGCAACTTTTTCACTGCCTCTCCTCCTTCTGATGATCTTCACCAAAAAGTTTGGTTCATGGCAGACAGATCTTGGCACATTGCAACACACTGCTGCTTCTGCTTGGGATCAGGAAGTCTTAAATGCTTACATGGTGGTCCTCAAAAGCACATGCTACTCAGGTACTGATGGTCAAGCAATGTAAGAAAGTTATTGCTTGCGACTGCTACATGTTTAGTCTGATATTGTCTGCTTGTCAAAATGCCAGTGGGTCATTTTAAGTTTGAAGCAGGTTGTCTGTTTCAACAGCTAAGCTACAAACTGTCAACTACTCAAGATGGTAGAGTTTGGGGCAAAGAACAAATTAGTCTGAGGTACAGTGGCATCTGCGTTACATGCAAGCCTTAAAATTTAAAATGTTGTACAACTTCACTGCTTTTCCACCGTAACCACCACTAGAAATGCAACTGTAGCAAGTCTGTCACTTTCTCAATGCTCACTTACATTTCAAGACACTACGAATTATAGTCAGCTACACAGCTTTAAAAAACCCTGAAAAGTACAGTACGGTGTGTTGTTGCCAGGAGATGATACACTGTCTCATCTCATTGGAGTGAAGTAGCAGGCTCACAGGATGCAACACAAAAACCAGTCGCAAGTAGTTGGAGTTTTAAACTTCTCATCATAAATCATAGGTGAAATGGGCTTAATGGGTTTACAGTATATCTTCTCCTTCAATGACACCATTAATACCTATGAGTTACGAGGTCTGAGATTGAATAAAAGTACCATTACTGCCTCGGTGAGCTGTGTGTTGCAGGTAATGCTGCAGGTAATGCTGCAGGTGCAACTGCTGGCTGTATTGGTAAATGGGCCAAATCAGTGGCTAAACTTCAATAATTAACTACCTGTTGTTTCCAAAACACCAAGATACACCTGTCCCTTTCTCTTCATGCAGTTTTTTTGTCTCGCATCTTTCCTATAAGGTTCCTTACTTATACTCATGAAGTTTGAAAACCTCTGAATTTAATAATTCCACCAGGTTGCATCTTTTCATCTCATATGAACAGCACCTCCTGCGCAGATATTTGTGATTGGAAGCCCTCTGATAGTCAAAGTGCATAACCCTTCCCTTTCGTAGTTGGCTTTTCGAGTGCAATATGCAGGAACTAATAAATTTATCAACAAGAGCCTCATAAGTGAGCCCTTATAGTAAAAACAAGTCCACTCATACTATCCAAAGTGTTTTTATCTGTCCTACTTTAAGCACTGTCTTTTTTCATTAAGGAATTTACCGTGAAATTTTTGTTTGACGATGTTTGTTTAACCTGATAAAAGTTTCATCCGTGCATTCCATCTTCTCTCCACTTATGTGCGTACCTGCAGAGGACAGCCAGCAGGCTCTATCTGTATGCGTCAGCCGTTGTTTACTTCTTCTCCATCATTTACATGGCAAACCAACCCATTAGTGTTGACTGTCACAGACCTTAAAGGCAAAGAAGCTGGAAAAGAGAATTGCTTCTCATGTGTTTCATATAATACAGATTTAATTAACAGTGCCGAGGTAATGATGCCTTATTTAATCCCACATCTGTCAGAGTGGGTCTATGCTTCGCTGTGTGTGACAGTGTTTGTGCGTGATTTAGCCTTCAGATGTTTTAATGTGATCAGCTGGCTGATGTGATTGAGCAGTATAATTGTTCTGCCGATGTGATTGATTTTGGAACCGTTCCACAGGGACAGTATTGGACAGAGTGCAGTGGTGGGATACGAATGCAGCCCCCTGTGGATCTGCCGCACCCATCAACTATTTTGTAACTTTATGACAGATAGCAGATTTAGTTTAAGCTACATAGATATTTTATTTCGAAAATTTTCTAGTTAATCTTAATGTGCAAAGGATTCTTCTCTTTTTAACCATTGAAAAAATTCTCACTCCTTTTTGACAAATTAAAACGAGCTGTAACAGACAGTTAAAAGTACATGCTCATTCTTAAATTTTGGAATTTTGATATCTGCTTTCTTTGTAGGCTTTTGATATATTTCTGAAGCGGTCTTTGTAAAAAAAAAATATTTATGAGTTTACTTTGCTGAACTATTTCTGAATGTATGTGACCAATCAATACAGTCATCTAATGAGGTATCAATATTTAATTACACGCATCACAATGAAATATTAATGCTGTTCAGGGACCTCATTACAGGAACTTCTTAATTCAGATCTCCTATCTTAGTTTAAAATGATATGATTTTAGCAGCTTATTACAGAAGCATGTCTTCACACTGTATTTCAAACACAATCCTATCTTGTTATAGGATAGTTTTAATATTTCTAATATTTTAGTTGTTATAAAGCTGTCCTAGCTATTCAATTTCCTAACTTAGACATCCTTAGTTCAGAGGGCATGAACTTGCCCTAAATTAAAGTAACTGCCAAAAACTGGAAGTTTTTGTTCTTAGATGATGTATTTTTTAAGGCCAACCTAACACTTAGAGTCACTCTGGTTTCCTCCATAGAAAGCCAGTGGAATGAATTGCTATAACTTTACTAACCCCAATAATAATCAAAAAGAAGCATGGCTATTAAGTGCAAAGTTAGAGGCAGTAAAGAACATATAGGGACTTGTAAAACCTTAGAAAAAAAAACACTAGCGGGGTATTTCCTTGTTTATTTTTGTCACATAACAAAAATCCAGTCTCTTAAGCGTGTCCCTAACCCTAACCCTAACCCAACCACAGAGCTTATTTTGGGCATCTACTGAAAAACCCAACTTAAAACCCCATTGTATACCCACCATCCAAAAACCCATGTGACTAATTGTAATAACATTCCCCTCCTATAGGTATGTCCTTGGGGTTTACATTTGCATTTTGATGTTAACAGCATTTTTGCTACATCTAAACAGGCTTCCCACAAATGCTAGAGCCCTTGTCTGTTTTTGCAGAGGAAATGTAATTAAATAACTAGCACCTAAAGGCACGCTTGTCTGTTCAAGACATAACCACACACCTGTAGGTGGTAGACTAGTTGCAAGAATGGATGAACAAGGTCACTGGTTTACTAGCAAATAATGCAGATCATGATCAACCAAATGTTTCCGCTTTCACTTTTACTGTAAATACATTCAGTTCATTTCTGCATCTGTTATGATGTGTAACAGCTAGAGAGCACAACACATAAATCAAGTGGCAGATTATTCCACAGAGAAGGGGAAGGATTGGCAGTAAGCATCAAATCAAGATAGATTTGAATAATTTCAAACATAATAATGCCATGCTTATAGGTGAAACAAAAACACTAACATTACAGAACACTGATTACTGAAACACTTAAGCATTAATCTCCAGAGGCTGTGACTGAATTAGCCTACTTTAGGTTTTAGCTGAGTCAATATGCTTGGTTACCGATTATGTCTAATGCATGAAAACATATACAGTAAGCTATATAAGAACCTGGGGGGAAATTAAATCTACATAAAATTATACACTTTCAGTTCCACTTGGCTGCACATGAGTTCCATGCCTCATATTTTATGTTGGAAACGAAGAAACAGGAAGATGTATACAAATTATGAGGGAATGCATTTCTGTTTGTTCTGTCTGAAATAAATTTAGAAAAGCACTGAGAACTGACAGGGGTGTTATGGTAATATGCTGGATCACTAGTTAGAAGATTGAACTCATGTATTAAAACAAGACTGCATGTTTTTTTAAAGGCTAAGGCTTGTCATATTTTTCTTCTTGTCAGCAAACCCTTCTAGTGCGGAGTCAAACTAATGATGAATGTAAAAACTAATAAAAAGTGCCTAATTTATGAATTATTATTATATAATCATGAAAGGCCCTGAGCACAGACAGAGTGCTGCTCCGGCGGGTCAGGAAGAGAGAAAAAGTTACAGAATGCATCAGAAACTACATAGTGCTTGGAAATAGCCTGGGTTCTTTTGCTAATACCAAAAAAAGAAAAGGGATCAAAAACAAACACTTACTTCTGTACATTAATCAGAGCATTCACAATATTCTTTCAGAATCTTCAAGGTGCAGAGACACCATTTCAGAACTATGGACAGGGCTGCACAAACAAACACAAACACACAATCCAAAACACATCAGTGACCTGAACTGTTGCACTGGGTGACAAATTCCTTAATCACTATAAACACACATTCTATAGTTTAGAACTCTTTGTAAGGCAACATGCACCATCCTGCTGCCACAAATAGTCCCTAGAGTAATTAATGTGGATTATATGGCATCTAAAAATACTAAAATCTACTTTTGACTGCTGTTTGAGGAAATTACTATTCACCTTTAAAAATGAACAAAGGCTTATTTGTGTCAGTTTTAAAGATTAATATCTTCAGCAGTAGGCAATGTACCTGGAGTTACATGCCACATGCAGAGAAGTGAGGTCAGAAAATAGTGTGGACAGACTAATACACTTTGGACTTTATGAGGTGGATCAGATTCTTTTTTTAGTAGGAAAACTAAAGTCTGAAAAACTAGATTTACTATCTAATTGTGAAAGTGATCCAGTGGCCCAACAAAGAATCTGTTACTTTGAAGGTGTATATAAAAGAGTATATCAATGAAAATGGGAAATCCATGTGGACCTTGGCCTGCTTTACAACAGAGTCATCTCTGAACTGTGCAGATTAATTTTTACTGAGACTATTTGGTTTAGGGGAAGGACACTAATTTGATATGGTTGTTGTATGTATTTATGTTTAGCTATTTCATTTTCCATTGTGATTCCATTGTGATTCCATCAAGAACATGGTTCTATGTTGGACAAAAAATATGGCACGTCATCTGATGCTGTTTGAGCAGCATACAGGTGTGTAGCTCCTCGTGCTAAAAGATAGCACAACTTTGAATCATAGTGATTCATAGGGATCTAACATAGACCTTTACATTGTGCCTGTGTTTCATCACTGAAGGAGTAAGACGTACGTATGCTGCATTTTTTGTGAAAAATAGAATTTGCATCAAAAAGCGTGGTGTGACCCCAGATAGAGCCAAAAAAAAAAAGCTGCTGATCGGCTGGAAGAGAAGCTATCGGCATGGGAATACACAAACATAGTTATCCAGCAACTAACAGAGCTGTGTTAGAGCCTGGAGGCCTAGACTGCTGACGCAAAAGAGCAACTACGGCTGTTTTAACTCTAGGTTTTTATTTTCAAGTAACTTTTCATAATCAAATGGTAAATTTTAAAACCTAATAATACAGCTGTGCCGAGTTGTTTGTGTATGGGTGTGTGTGATGTTAAGGCTTATTCAATTTTGTTGGTTCTGTGCTGTAGGAGGGGAGATGCTCTCACATTCTGCTGAAGTGCGCATACAGCTTATGTGCTGATGTGATTTGTAGGGAGGATTTACATTTTGCTTAAGACATTAGTTGTGGGTTATTTTCAAATAAGCATCACTCCCTTTGTGTAGCTCTTATATTTAATAAGTTACATGACTGTCAACCTTCTCCTCTGATGAACAACATACAGTCCTTGGGTATGTGGCTATTCGGCTAATAGCCACATACCCAACACCTACCCAACTCATACCTGGTCAAATCAGATGATATACATATTTTTTAATAATCTGAAAAGTCAAATCACAAATAAATGTCAATAAATCTGCTTGGAAAGTTTCAAAAAAGATGCCTCTCGTTACGAATTAACTTGTTAATAGTTTGGCCATTATTCCCATCTCTGTCAAAAATCTCAAAAAAATAATTCTGTGAAATATAACAACAGATACACTGCGTACACACTGCTGTAAGGAGATTTTCTTCATTCAGCCAGACAGCCAGTGCGTCTGTGTCTACTGCATATAAGAGTGACTTGGGGGCCTTGGTATGAAATGAAGACAAATTCTTCAGGCCACAGTGGCCTAATAGCAAGCAGGGTAGCACGGTAGAGAAAACAGCACACTCAGCAACAACCTTCATCCCCCACACATGAAAGCAGTTTGGAAGTGAATGAAGACATCTATTTGTGTGTGATAGAGTGTGTTTATGCATTAAGCTGTGAAGGAGTTTGACAAATGAGGAGTAGAAACAAAAAGTGCTGTATAGGAGTGTAACCTCGTGTCCCTGAATTGGTATCCAGATACCTCTTTCAGAATAAAAGCATGTCTGTCAACCATATTCTCCCTTATGACCTAACATCTTCATCTCTCCATCAACCAGGGTACAAGACAAATCATGTCAAGGATATTGACTTTTGCTTAGCTTAACTGACAAATAACCCATCAACGTCAAGTCCCCCACCCCTGCAACACAATGCCTCTGTACATGAGGTGAATGATATCCACCTTCACATCTCCCCCTGGAGCTTTCTGATAAGAGGTAATTGCTTCTTTGCTTATATGAAGCCTATTAGCAGGATGGTCCTGAGCCCTGTTCCTCTGGACTTGCAGTGAAACTAGATAACTTTGCCTCAGGGACAAAGACAGCATGAACAAATATGCTTGAAGAGCTTTGGGCAAATAGGACAATCATGCTAAAACACATGAGTCTAGGAACTGCATGCTGCTGCTTCTTCCTGTTGTGCAGCACCAGTTCCAGCTTTACTCAAAACACATTCAAATGTGACTATTCATAATGCCCCACAATCAGTGCCTTGGATTGTTTTCTTCTCTCATCGTGTCATTTACTAGATTGAAATAACAATGTCCAATCAGGTTTCAGGATGCATCACTTACTGCTGTCCTTTGACACTTAAAACCACGTGATTGTGATTTAGTATGACCTTTCTGTTACTTTTCATTAATCAAAAACCTGGGACTGTGGTAGGCATTAAGAATAATCATACCCACTACAAGGATCAGTGTCAGTGTTTTAGTTTTTTCACACTCTTTTGCTACCGTCTCCTGTTTTTCAGAAAATTCAAAGTCTCATATCACTACTGTTCTAAGAGATGTTGTACTCCCCCTGTACATCCTCTTTGGAAAATATACCTAATCTTCAGTCGCTTTTAAGTTACCTTTAGGATATCAAATACTAAATAGCTGATAATGTTCTTCAGCTAATAATAAGACAGGGTTTCTTATCAGTCTCTCTGTAATATGTCTTTATCAATTCTCTTGGTCCTCTGTCTTTAAATGTCTATACAGATGCCAGACATCTTTGTGTCATTGATAATAATTTTGATTTGTATCAAATTTGACAAACAAACAAGTTCTGTCACGACAATATGTCCAGATTTTTCCACATTTCCACAAATATCTATTGCAAAAAAAACCTATTTTTTTCTCATCTTTGAGAGATCTGGAGAACCTCTTGCCACTTTTATTACCTCATGTAGAGAGGAGTTTAGAAGTCAGACTGTTTTCCATAACTTGCCTGGAGCTGGTTTAAAATGTTAGTGGTTCCAGTAAGAAAGACCACATTTCTCCAGCACTGCCCTCTCCTCACTGATGAAATATCAAACTAATTTAAAGAGTCCCTTCTATTTTTAAATGGCCTACACTGGCTGGCTTAAGTTTCTGGTATCCAATAACTATCTGATCAAACTGTCACTTTAAGTACCGGCCTACCTATGTACCATTGTTTCGAGTTAAGCTGAAGTATTAATACAACAACAAAGGTCAGAGTTATTTATCTCTTTTCTTTGTTGATTGTTTCTTTTTTTTTCATTTTTTTATCTCAAATTTCACTGAAAATTAATTTTGTAAACTGTTTTTTAGACATTTGTTGCCTGAGTGTGAAAATCTATCCATGAGTGAAGTGGATTTATTTAAATGTGAATTAAATCACACACAATGGGAAACTGACATGCTGTTTTTATTTAGACTGACATTTTAATGACTCTCGCATTTTGGCCCTCACCAGCCTCCCACATTCAGTCAAGCACCACCTGCCAATAAACAAACCTTGGGATGCCTGTAAATATAAATACCGAATTAATCTTCACAAACCACTATAAAGTGCAGTGGACAAGGGGGAGTGATGTACAAAAACACTTCAGTACATAATAGTGTCTTTGGGCCTTCTACACCTGTCTGTCATGTGTCTTTAAAAAAAATTGCAATAATTAAAAACACATCCACTTCATCCATACATTTCTTACATCCTCAGTAATGAGCAAGGGTCCAGTTCAGATGGCCTTATCTGCAAATGGGACACAGTTTTATGTCAAAAAGCTGAGCTGGATAATGTGGCAAGGATGGCCTCTTCCATCCACAGATGGGTCTGATTAAAACATTTAAAACAAGAAACAGAATGGACAGAAAAGGAGTGCTCAGTAAGAGCCGTAATAGGACTAGCCCTCTTGGAAATTATCAGTTTGGATCTTTGGATCAATGAAGTGAAGCAAACATAAAACGCACACAAGATAATGCAAAAAATAATGTGCAAATGTCCAGTGCATGCATTCAGTCGTTTTAGAATGCTGAACTCTGGCTGTAGGTGCTTCACTAGGAGGTTGTTGATTGCCTTACTTTGCATCACGATGACAGCACAGAAGTGTTGGCACAAACTCTAGATTTAGAAAACTTAGGTTCACTGCAAAATACAAAGAGATTTACTCATGGTGTTCATTAACTTTCTCAACCATGTGTCAGCTAGCTAGGTATGGGCTTCAGTGTGACAGACGATCATTTATATATATATATATATATATATATATATATATATATATATATATAGTGTCTGTATAATAGATTTTTAAAATAAATATCACTGACAGATTGTCTCTACTGGT
>JAQNCA010000017.1:17265077-17283088 GCA_029783725.1 Acanthurus tractus | reverse complement strand
TGAAGAGCAGTGAAACGGCCTACACGTGAGTCACTGTATTTGTATACATGTAATAGTTGCTAATTGTAAAAAAAAAATAAAGTTTTCTATTTCGCGGATTTCACTTATCGCGGGTCATTTTCGGAACGTAACCCCCGCGATAAACGAGGGATTACTGTACATCCTAGGTTTCCGATAGCTGGTGTGGATTTTGTTTTGGGTAGCGGTTTGGCTAGAGGAAAAGTGTGTCTTCTGCCCAAAGTCGATGAAAATCCTGTCTCTGCTGTGTCTGACTGCTGCCCCTCATCTGTCCCCTCTGTGCCAAGTGTGTTGCCTGTGTGCGCAGTTACGCGTGCCCAGGCTCGAAAAATGGGTGAAGATGTGGATTTGTCTGATTTGTTTCGGGCTACATTAGATGAGAGTGAACCCTCCTCCTCTAGCGTCTCCCACCACTGAGAGAGAGAAGAATGTGTTTAGAAGTGTTAACGAATTTGAATTTTTTCCAGCTGACGCAGAACTGAGTTTAAATGTGACATGTGAAATGCTGATTGATGCTCAGAGAAATTACCCGTCTCTAACGTTGTTGTTTGTTTTCTAGAAAATGATGTTTTTATGAGGTGGTGGTGCCCCGACTCCAGTGAAATAAATGTTGTTAACCAGTGCCAAAAGACAAGTGCTTATTCTCGCACATGACTCCAGCATAGCTGGACACCTTGGAGTTAAAAAAAACGTGTCATCGCGTGCTGCGCAATTTCTTTTGACCTGGGTTTAAAATGTGGCAAAATACTGTCACTCCTGTCACACCTGTCAACTTGCAGGGAAGCCCAATCAACCTGTTCCGCCAGCCCCCCTGCATCTGATCCCTGTGCTCAGGGAGCCGTCTGAATGAGTGCTGGTAGATTGTGTGGGCCCGCTCCCAAAAACTGAATTTGGCCATCAGTAAATCTTGACTTAATGTGTGCTGCGAAGCAGTACCCCAAGGCCATTCCAATGCTGAAAGCTAAACCTGTGGTGAAAGCTCTTATCAAAGTCTTTTCAACTTTTGGCCTTCCTGAAACTGTTCAAACTGATCAGGGCAAAAATTTTATGTCCAAGAGATTTGTACAAGTGATGACAGAGCTAAAAGTTAAACATGTAAAATCGAGTCCTTGCCAGTGCAAAATACACTCATTTATTAAAAATCTGTGGGCAGGCTCTTGTGTCACTGCCCCATTTAAAAATGTGTGTTAAGCAGGAATGCAGAGAAAGAGAACCGGTGAAAGAATGAGTGTCAATACTCCCTGCATTTCACCTGATTAAAGGCAGCTTTGCTGCTTGAGCAGTGGGGAAGAGAAAAAGAGCTAGAGCAAAAGGCAGACCTTGAGCCTTATTGACCTAGTAACATCATGGGCCCCAGGGCAGAGTTTATGTTTAAGTGTAAAACCTGAAGAATTCTGGGGAATTAAGTTCAATGTAAATCATCTGAATTCCTGTAGGTCTTTTCCAAAAGATAACCAGGACTCAAATTCAATTCAGATCTCACATTCAGGTGTAATTTATGATGCCTGACAGGGTTTCCATTCTTTGTTCTTTTTTTCTTTATCAGGCTTTCAAAATTTTTACATGCTTGTATCTCTTTGTTCAGCCATATCTGTAGGTCCCAACAAGGTTTAGGTATTACTCAGTGTCTACACAGACTGCGTAATGAAAGCAGCCCCTCTGGTAAAATTTCATACAGGCTTAGATTAATACAGCAATGCACAAGTGAGCTTTTCAAGTAGCTTGCAAAATAAAAGGTTGATATATCATCTAGATCAGTGCTTCTCAAATAATGGGGCGCGTCCCCCTGGGGGTGGCACAGTGAAATGCCAGGGGGGGGCGCGTGTGACCCCGGGGAACATGCAGGGCGAAACTACAGTTTGCTTTTTCATTGCCGTACCAGAATAGAGTGTAATTGCACATCCGCTACAGTTGGTGGCAATGGCGCTTTCACGCTGCTGTGTCTTTGGTGATCACTGTTAAGCACGACATTCTCTGCTGTTGCTGCACTGAAGACAAACCCCCGATCATTGTAGCCATTAATCCTGGCTTCATCATTTTGATAAAAAAAAATTCAGCAAAATTTGTTTTATTCGTTTTTGTTTTGTAGGTTCGTGTTTTATATGTTGTGCTCCTGAGGTGATGGTGCTGATCAATTTTATTTATTAATTTTATTAATTTTATTTAAGTTTATTTTCAGTATCAAATGGCTCAACTAGTTGGTTGAAAAATGTTTATAGTTTACATAAGAATTTCATTTAGTTGAATTTAAGGCAAATTGAAGCACTTTAAATCTTTTCTGGTTCAGACTAAAAAAGGTTCAATAAAGTTATTCTTCGTTGTAAATGGATCTATATTTCTTTCTTTTTCCTTTTTTGGGGGTTTTCCTTAATATTAATAAGGATATAATGTTATGCAGATGTGTACTTTTAACAATTTTATAGACAAATGATACTATTTATAGTCATGGCCGAGGGTGAGGGGGAAGTTTTCTTCTTCCTAGAGAGGGCTGAACAGAAAAGAATTGAGAAGCACTGATCTAGATTGTGTTTCTAGAGTAAAGGTTTAACGCAAACCGTTTTAGACACCTACGAAGATGCTTGTTTGAAGAGATGTGTTCATAGGGCTAATTTTCACCCTGTTGCAAAGCTGGTCCAAACACAGATCCAAGGGTAAATGCATTAAGGGTTATGAGCTTTTTTTTGGTGGCTCAGTATGAGCCTGGCTGCACCAAGATCAGTGGAACAGCATCACAGGGTGGGTTAACAAATATGAAGTACATGTGAAGTGCAATTTTGATATTAATTTCAAGGTGAAATTCCAATTGTATGCTTAATAATTCCCTTTTTAATTTTCCACTTCTCCCACTGTGCCACTGTGCCACTCTGTGCCACAAATACCATGCATTTTTATTCACCAAGGTGATAAAAAGTTGGCCATACACACATGCACTTCCTGCTCACAGAAACTAAGATACATTCACATCCCAAGTGCTTAATTTGAATTTTTTTCTAGATCTAATTTTTTTTATGTGTCACACTATTTTGTGACCAATATCAGACTGCGTTGTGAACTGATCCTAATCCTGAAGTGACAAGAGGCCAATAGTAGCCACGGAGACCACAGTTATTGGTGTTTACAGTTTTATCTATAAATTAATGTGAAAGATGCAAATGTGTGAGGAGATGAAGAGAGACAGTTAAACATTTAGTCAAGGCTTTTTTGTGGAGCGATGGCTGCTGCTTCTGTACAGAGGTCTGTGTGGATGCTGAGTCAGAGCTAGAAGCAGTGGGATCATAATATCAATAGCTTCTGTGAAACATATTTTATCATATTTCAGGATGTCAAGGTTACAATGTGGTGTTGTTACTATTAACCACATCTGTCAGCACACTTCAACAAGGAAAGATACTCACTTCATACTCACTCACTTCTGAAAAAAGCGTGTCAGTGTTGGGTTGTATTAGCTGGCAACAGGCACAGGTTACTACATGCTGTTTTACACTTTTCGACATCGCAAAGTCCTCTTGTTGCTTGGTCAATGAACAGTTTTGCAAGGCTGTGCACCATGTCCTCATGTCTGACTAGATCAAGCACCCTCGTAAGAGCCATATAACTGGCATGAGAGTGGCCCAAACTGATTCCACAAGATGTCTGCTGTTCACACTATTATGAAGTAATCTGATCTGAATCACAAAGGGGGCAAAGAAATCAGATTTAGGCTACTTATGCTTGGTTAAGTAGCTTGAGACCTGCGTTTGTGCTGTCCTTACATTAATGATGATAATAAAGATCATCTACAATCTACAGGGACATGCTTAGAAACACTTTGAAACATTTCCTTTAAAAATGCTCAAAACATGAGGTGGAGGAGTACAATTCAGCGACAGTCTGCTAAGCTTCATTAAGTCATAGCAATAGATACACCTCTCATCAGGTTAAGGGTACTAGACAATCAATGTCAATGTATCAATGTATACATAATGTTTTTTTTATTTATTTGTGGCATTTTTTATCAAATTATGTGGTAATTGTATACTTTTAGGATGTAAGTCTAGGCTGTTTTACAGGACTATATAATAATACATTACATAGAGCTATTTCAAGATGTTTTTGCACTTACTTAAGGAACTGAGACCATTGCTCTTTTACACTCTGTGATTGACCTGTGTATGATACTTAGCACTGTTCTGATTTGTAATGTACGTCTGAAAAAATGATTCAACCTGTGGTTGAAACATCTGTTTAGTTTTTCTATAAATATTTGCACTCTGTTTCATTGTTTCAATTTGAGAAAAAAGCACAGTGCTGCAGTCACCGTTCTAAAATATGAACTACAATTTAAAACTGAAAAGCTATAGAAAATGATCGCTGCTGGAAAACTTCCTTCATATGTCTTTAATCTTATCAACATAAGGTCAGACTCTCTGAACAAATGTCTAGGCTTGGAAAAAGCTTTTTATGGTATTCAAGCTACATCTTTGGCTTGACCAAAGGTTTGCAAATCTGAGATTTCTGGGTACCGACTTTGACCAAACATTTACTCTGGCTGCCACCATAAGTCTCTAACAGGACAAAGATCCTTGAGCAGCTTTATATAAAGGATGCTTTAATTACACAAACATGGAAGTGGGGGTAAATGCACATTTTCACCACTTTAAAACCTACATATAAAAGATTTTCTGCACTAAAATGGAGAACTAAAATAGAGTATGACTTCATGATTCAACCTGTGATAGTGACTTTTGAAGCCTTATACTGCAACACCACATATATGGCAAGAGCTATTTGTCATGCTGCATTCAAATATCAATATATGTTACAAATACAAATAAATGCAGAATCAGATCATGCATATAAAACAATTCCTATAAAAGCAGTGTCCATAGCAATTTGTACAATATTGCATTCCTAAGCAGTGGTTGTATTAAATAAAGTAAGGAGCCTGTAACAGCTCACAGTTCCCCTATGAGAGCTGATGGAGGCTGAATGTAAGGTGCATAATTAATTCCAAAGACGCCCTGTCTTGCCTATTTTATGATTCTGAATAATTAATAATGAATTTCATTGTGAGTTTGACTTCAAAAAGGAGAGAATGGAAGGTCAAAGAAATTTCTGGGAAATACGAGCATGTCCACTGTAGAATTATTCAAATATTCAAATGAACACTATTTGCCAGTTCGGTATTCCTTGCTGTTACAGTCTTCATTCATCATGTTCTTGTCCCCGGACAGTAATGGTAAAAAGCCCCCCAAGGTGACAGAGAGAATGTCATTTTCTATCATAAAAGCTGCCACCGGCTCAGTTTACATAATCTGTGATGGCTGTGCTGCCTCTTTCATCCCTGCAGCATAGGCCTTGCCAGAGAGAGACATATGACAAGCCTTCTCATGGGAAGTGCAAATCAGCGTGTATGATGTAATAGAGTCCACTCCACCTCGATGAAAAAATTTTTTTTAAAAACACACAAAATATCAACAAGATTACCGGCTGATCAAATTGAAAGTAATTAGGAGAAGGGCATTATGGTGGGAGAAATGAACTCACAAGGCTAACATTTCCTGCTGAATGCCGCCAGCGATGTTCCTGCTCCAAACCACTGAGCCAAGGATTCCCTTTGGACTGCTCGTACCCCTTGTACTACTACACAGCTCATCGCGGGGCCATTCACTCTCTCAGGGCCAAAGGGTCATTAGTCAAAGTAGCTTCCAGCAACTCTAAACTACATGGGTTACCACAGAGTTTCCCTGTCAGACTCCACTTGCACTGTCCTCTGATAACAGCCTACTTTATTTTGAATATGCAAGATGGCTTTTATTGCGGTATGAATATGCAGCATCAAACTATTTCAATATTAGTGGCGCATGACTGTACATGTATATCTCACATGTGCACCAATGCTGATGTGTTCACTATTACACAAACATAAATGCCATAGCTTAATCCAGTCACTATAAAATCTCTCCAAGACAATTTTAAGCTCATTGTTAGACACTGCAGTTTTGATTGTAATTATGTGCAAAGCTGCACTGTATAGTTTGAGACAACAGTGCACAATCATAACCAGGCACACTGTTGTTGGCATCATAAGGTAGCACCCATCTTAGCTGGCGGATCATGCTGACTAGCTGTAGTGTCTTTTGCTGAGGTATTGAGGAGCTGGGACTACAGTTAAAGGTGTGGGAACTTAGTGAAACTTGTGTTTCAAAAGGTAAAGGAAGAACTCCAAGGCTGGGGAAGCTGGAGCAGACAGTCTGTTAAAACCTGACTACCCATTGTCACTATTTTTTGTGGGTTTATTTGTGTTGAATTTAGTGGTGGGACTTGATTTAAAAAATAATCTAATTAATTACAGGCTTTGTAATTAATTAATCTCAATTAATCGCATATCAATATTTGACACGAGAAGCAACATTTTTTGTCATTTTGTTGTCTGTGCTAGGTGCAACGTGTTGAGGTGGTAGAGGAGACTGTAAGAGCTCTGGTGAAAAGGCAAATTCTTTCTTGCACAATTTGCACACATCCAGATTTCCCACTGGTCATTGTTTTCCGCACAACAAATCCAGCAACTACTTCTTCTAAAGCTGCTTTTGTATTTTTAATTTTGTATTTTTTTTTTTAAATGTATTTTATTTTGATAGATCTTGGTTTACTTAACTTCTTGTCTTTGTTTGCTTTTTTTGTTGGTTAGTTCCTTTTTCATTTAGTGCATATATTTTCCTTTTTTTAAATTGCCAGTTTTGTCATTAGCATAAGTAGACATGAGATATAAAATAGATTTTTTTAGACCAGTATTTCTCTGGACTCTTCTATGTTGATGGGGGGGGGGCTCTCTTTTAACCTGGCAAGATCACTATGTAACTTGTGTTACAGTCCTATCTGCTCCAGACCAGTTTATGCTCAGAGTTTTGGCTTTAAATTGGTGGAAAATGCTCTTCACTAATGAATCACATGCAAACTAGTCAATAGTCAATATCATTTTGCCAATGTGTTTTCATTCAGTATCTCTTTTAGTAGTGCAGAAAATCAAAAACAAGAATTTTTCTTTTATCAAGGTTGTTCTTGCTCTGACTGAACTGCTGAATGCTTCTGTAATGTCCCCTGACCATTTGCCCATGCTGAATATAAAACAAGCCTCATTAAACAGCAGAACATACTAAAAAGTTCACCACATTATTAACTCAATATGACATTTACTTACTTATGAAATGTGGTCTAATTCCCTCACATTATAACAGTAAAACTTTTAATTTTTGCTGTGAAGCTCAGTTATAATTTGTCCCTTTTATGCTGCTAGTTTATCACAGCTAACAGTGAACTGGTATCTGCACAAGCTTCTACCTATTGACCCTGTCATTCCCAGATTGCTTGCTGAAGTCTGTCTGATGACATGCAGTGGGCTCACTGCTTTCTATACTGTCCGGGACACACATACTTGATAGGCATATGTTGACACAGTAACTACACAGATGCAAATTTCAGTCTTTTGTAGGACAGTCTTACCTATAGATTTCAGTAAAGGGCTCAACTCCACTGTTTACAGAACTAAGGTTATAATATTGTAACCTTTTTTGTTGACTTTATGTGTGGGCAGGAAAAGACTTAAACAATACCAAACAACCACCATCAACAACATTGCCAATGCACTGTGCCTTGCTTCTCTCATTTCCGCTGGGAGCCAACAGCCCACGCAACATATTGTTCATGTATATGTCAGAAGAGGCAGTGACAATTATGGCATAGGCTGCAGATGTCCTTGGCTGGGTGTTATGTTTGATCTGCCATCATGTCAGGAGGAAACATCTTTGTGTTCAATTGCTTCGTGAAAAATGAGTCAATTACCACATTTCTTTGAGAGGATTCCCATTTTTGGTGAGAGGATGGTCATTTATCATCAAAGGTTTGGAGGCACAGGCCTGCTGACCCTGCAAGAAATCAAAACCCTAACCGATTTAAAGTTTTGGTCCCTTCCTTGAAAGTGTTAGTGTGTACATCTCTGTCCATAAGAGTGTGTGTGAGCCATAACTTCCAGGTAATGTATGGTCCAAAGGGAATTTTCCATGAACTAGGCTCTTTCTCTATAAGCATATGAATATGTCCTGATAACTTACCTGTTTCATCAGTCAGACTGCAGCTACACCAACAGCCTCTGTCTCTTCCCTGCAGCACATCTTCCCTGTTGCTTTTCACTTACCTTTTCTCAGTTACACATTGTATTCCTTGGAGATCAAATATTATGAGAGTAACTCAGTGTGCAGTACTTTATTGTATAGAATAACACATAAGACATGTATTATTTCTCTTTACTGTCACTTAAAAACTTGTATATTTAAAATTCATTTAAGTACAAACCCCCTTTAATGTAAATTTCTGCCAAATTTGTAAAAAATAGGGTCAAATCTAAGAAAAAAGGTAAGAATTTCTACTACAAAACCCATCTCAGACTGTCTTTTTTTCATCAGTTTCATAAATTAAAAAGGGTTCAATCCTCCAGTCCACATGTTGAAGTGTCCTTTGACACTGAACGAGTGGTTTTTGTATAATTGTATAATTTAACATCTTCTATTTGTGTATACCTGTGAGATCAAAGAAGAAAAATGTTGAGCACTTTGGGAAAAGTATTGCATAAATGCAGACATTTACCATTTACAATGTGAGGGAGGGAGATATGTAATAATAAATAGTCATAGGAAACATTTTTAAGTGCTCTCTTCTGAATCACACTTGCATCAGTCTTTAAGATTTCACCTCCCTACTTCTCTATCAAATCAAATGGAGAAATTAAAGCTGGGATTTCAATTATACATCCAATTCTTGACTGTTATAAGAGATAATATAAAAGTAGACATTTTACATGCAGCCAGTCCATGGGAGCTATATATCTGGTCGGTTTCTTAAATAAAGAACCCCAGGCAAAAAAAAAAAAAAGATGCGCTGTTATGTCAAGTGTGACCTTCAAACAAAACAAGCCTTTTTTATTGAATCTGTTCCTGGAAACCTGCTATTATAACAAGGAAAAGAATGAAAAATCTGTAAATTGTACAACTGAGAGTGACTGAGGACAGCTCAGCCTAAAAAGATGAGTGAAACACTGCATCTTATACACAAGATTAAGCAATTTGGTCACTATGTTGTAGCCCCTTGTACAAGGTTCTGGAAATTGACATAACTTAAAGAAAGGATTACAATAAATATAGAGAACTGCTTCACAGATTTGGCTGATATGCTGCCCTGGATGTGTCCTAATGCCCCTGGATTAGCTGAGGCTTCCAAATCAGCCTTCCTTAATGAAGCTTCTTACTGGCAATGGGGCTAGATCAATGGACTAGATTGAAAGCATCAAATGCATACATGCCTTGGTCCCATGTTGTTGCTGGTTGCACTGTCCCTCGAGCTCACCTGTGCATAAGGGACAGCAGAGTTCCCCCCATCTCAAATAGCACCACCACCACACACCAGGACCCATCCTCCTCCTCTTTTCAACCCCCCACCACAATCACCAATCAAGGAGTTAAAGCTCACTGAAGCAAAGTCAAACTAAGCTCCCCATGTTGCGACCTGAAGCATAGTAGTGATCCTAAACAACACTACTACACTACCACTGGCACGGAAACACACATCATGGCAATCGCAGACCAAATGTTCCAAAACCAGTCTCCCCTCCACTCACATTGGCATTTAATGTTTTGATTGATTTAATGTTTTGTGTTAAGTTAAAACACGGCTTAACAGCACATCACAGTCAGAGGCTTGTCCTTCAAGCTCTAATTTTTATCATTCAGACAGAACAGGATTGAAGGAGCGATTGCAATGATTTATTTTATACAGTCTATCTAGGTAAAAGCAGAATTATGAGTGCTAATCATTACATTGTTTTGGCCAAGAAGATATTCATCAATGTTAATGCAGGTATTTCTCATAATTGAATTCACTTGGCATCACTAAATATGATGGAGGCTTGGCTATCCACATCAACAAAGAGAAAGACTTCTGAACATTTTGATCTTGGTAATAACTAGGGATGGCTCGATACCACTTTTTCACATCCGATTCCGATACTGCAGCCTTGGGGATCGGCCGATACCGATCTGATACCGATCCCATTCTTTTTGTCACTCTAAAAGTTGTTAATAATATGTGGATGTAATTTGCTTGATAGTGACATCTAAAAACACCACATTCACTGTACAACAACTATTCTGGTCCCCTAAAGAAAGAAGGAAAATATATGACAACAACTGAAGTCATGTGTAACTGCTGTGGCTTTATTAAAACTTAAAGCTCACATTGCTTTTAACAGCATTTGCAAACACAACAGACCCAGCTGCACCATTCAAATGTTTGAAATAAAATAAAAGTGCAACTTGGTGAAAATTTTTAAATTAAATTAAATAATCCCAGTGTATAAACAGAAAAGTTACATTATACCTCAATGACATAGCAAAGCTGCAATAAATAATTTAATGAATTAACATAAAACAATAGCCCCTTGACCCCTTGAGACACTCATTCAGCAAACCTTGCACTCAGCTGTTTTACTTTTCTCCTCCGTTAACGTAAAGTTATTCCACACGGCAGATGTGACTACAGCTCTGCAGGCTTCTGCTCACGTGACGAAAATACAGGCACATGGCAACTATTGCGACATCTTGTCTGTGGTACGGCATGTCACGCAAAGTGAAGTTGAGGATATATGAGATAGTTTGGGCTTATGGATCGGATCGGACGGGTTCTAACAAAAAAAAATCCAATACCCGATCCAGTCATTATGGCCTGGATCGGACTCAATACCAATCCAGTGGATCGGATCAGACCATCCCTAGTAATAACTATAGGGTTAAGTGTCGAAAATGTTTCTGTATTAGAATTGTCTATTTCTGACCATCATTGTGAGAGTCTCTTCTGTTTTGAAAGGGAATTTTGGTTCAAAAATATTACTAGCCGTAGCAGCATTCTGTTCTGTTGAACAGGAATGACAGCTTTTTAAATAATGTGGTTGAAAATTTCAAAAATCCTTTTGATCTGCTTTAATTACTGCTCACAAAAGTTTAAAAAGAGTTGGACTGACAGAATCTCTCTATGATTAAACAATGTAGCAACAGTTTTAATAAGATAAAGAGAATCTGTCAACTAAAAATTAGGAGGGAAATTTTGCAAGCAAATAAGGAGGAAAACTAGGCTCAGTGTTCACTTTCATATTTACAAAGAAAAAAGCAAATGGAAAAAATGGAAATATTTACTTTTCAGAATTAATATGAAGAATGTTTTGAACTATGGAATATTCTTCTCTTTTTGACCAGTTACTAAACACTATTCTCACTCAACCAGAGTTCTCTGCATCAAACTATTACTAACTATTCCACTGACAAATTAACTTTCACTGAATTAAACATTGCTTCTGATATAAATGACACTCCCCTCAGCAACCTTTTTAAAAGTTGAAAACTAGGAAAATTTTTCATGTATTTCATTAAAGACCACACAGCGGTCTTCACAGTGGTCAAAGGTGCAGTCTCCAAAACCAAAGAAGGTAAGTGGGGTTAAGAACTGAGCCAAGAGCATACTGGTGATTTTCACTCACATTCACCAGGTTGTGTTTAATAAATTCTTCCCCAAGTTTTAGCCTTTTAATGCAAAGTATTGCTGTGACTTTGCACTTCGGTTTAACAGTATATTGCAGTTTCATTGTTCAAAAAAAACAGAGCTCATATATAGGAAGAAATCCTAGGGATCCAATTTAAGGTAACATATTCTTGGCAAATATTATTCATTAAACATGAAAATCACACGGGGTTCATAACTGGCTGAGTCAGACATTTTGACTTACAATTGACCAGTTATGTGTCAATTATAAAGAAAGGCAGTATGAAAGATTTTACAACATAGACTTCTGGATTAGGGTTTAATCAATGCCACTACAATCCGCTACAATTATTGAGCAGTAGTGTATTTTCTAGTTGTAAGCGGGTTTCAGAGAGGACACCCTTCTCTTTCATGCATCTTTTGTTTGGAGCTTGACTCTTGAGGATTGTTCCCAGTAAATTGTTGGTTCAGCAGGGAGGACAGCAGATCACCCCCACAGACAGGACCCACTATACTCGGATCACTGAGTAATGGAGTACACATGCTGTACGGCGACATGTGAGTGATGCCTTCGCCAAGTATAGGGGTGATGGGGTAAAAGGGAGAACTCAATCTGCACAGCTGGGAACAGCAGTGATAAGCAGGTGAGAGCAAAGAGTTGTGATGATCAGAAGGGTGCTTTTCCTGATATTAGATGATTGATAGCTTAAACTTACATAATGCTACATTGTATTACTGAGGATAAAAGATGAGAGCATACCAAACAAAAAGGCCTGAACGCAGTAACTATATATATTTATATGACGCATATAATAACACAAAGTATTGTAGTTACAGTGTGTATGTGTGTGTGTGTGAGTGTGTATTTTTGAGTTTGTTCATTTAGCCCTCAGGGTTGATTGACACTACAAGATTTCTTGAACTAATTAAGCTGATACTGTAGCATCTTTGTGTAGATCAGTAAGCTAGAAGACAACCCTGGAGCAAAACTGCAAGGGAGGTTTTCGCCCTGAGCTCCTACTAGGCAGACTTAATTGAGTCGACATCATATCAAAATCTTGCAGTGTGCATTGCCCCCAACCTGTTGTCTGAGTGTATTTAGGTCCTTAGCACAACAGATGGAGCTCCTGGGGTGTGGGTTTCCTTTTAATTACTTTGCCTCAATAAGCAATTTACATTTGATAAGGTGGCTTGCAAGGTCCACCAATTAATTCTCACAAATCCTCTTTAATTAATGGGAAGTGGAATGCAGGGCACATAGAGGAAATTGATTTATAGCCGCTACAACACAAAGTATTTAACCTCAGAAGCTACGAAAAGTAAGAGTCTGATTTTGGATGACGTCTTTGATTGTATCCATCGATCTAAAGGCTGCCTATGGTTAAAGAAACCTACTAGGAAGCCATTGAGCAAAATGAAAAAAATAGTCCATGATCACCCCTGTACCCACTCATCTAGAACTTTTGGTAAAACACTTTCAAAAATATTGCCTTTGTGCATGTTTTGGTAATTTAACCAAAATACAAGTTTGTTCAGATTAATGTGAGCTGAAATAGATCTGATGACCAAGGAATGCAAAATATGTCCAAACATGTGTAGACCCATTTCAAGTGAACATTAGCACTTTGAGAAAAGTACCACTGAGTTCGGTGTTATTGAGATCAGTGTATTTTCCTGTGGATACTTCACAAATAAATCAACATCATGATTTTCCAGTTCACTGGTTTAATTATGAAAGAGCCTGAGGAAATGTTTAGTTTACATTGTTAATTACATACATTTTAGCAAATTATACAATTATTAAGCATTCAATGAAAACTGCTTATAAAAATACCAGTCATTAATGGTATCAAGAATAGATTTTGTAAGAATAGACTTTATTTTGTAGAGTGTGGTTGAACTGGAAGAAAGTTACTAAGCCTTTCAGGGTCAAAACAATGGAAAGTGGTTTTAAAAAAAACATTCTGCATTTATTTAGATTTGTTTGCATGTTTTTCAGAAGGTCAGAAAACAAGTAGAGGGATGCCTCTACCCCATCCCATTCACACTCCACCACCCACCCTTTGGAGTTATCTCTTACTCTGTGGATTGATGAGTTTTCTTCAGCCTGGTCGGCCAAGTGTAAAATCCTGTGTAATACATTCCTTTTTAATTTGGGTCGCCACCAGTCGCTGCATACCAATGCAATCTTGCAAGGGATGCATGTGCGTGGCTATTCTTCCTATTCTTCTTTATAGCACCCCCACCCCCAGTGCTAACAACCCCTCTAAGCATCTGACTCAAATTTAGATTGCTCTATCGAGTAATTTCTCTGCTCGTGTGTGGCAGCCTTTGTGCATGTGCGTGTGTGTTTGCACGCACTTTTTTGTTTTCATTGTTTGTTCAAACCTAAACCTTACACCAGTGAACAGTCTTCTTTGTTATTAAATTTTAAAAATGATTAAAAGTCTCAGTTCTCAGTGATTTTTGTACTGACAGAAACAGTTTTATTTTTCTTAATCATTTGGTTTTGAATTGAAATGAGCTCGGATTCATTTTGTCTATGTGTTTGCTTGCATGTGTGAGTGTTTGTACATGGGCTGATAGCTGCCACTTTGTATGTAGTGCGATTTTTATGGTGACACCCTAAAACATAGTTGAACAGAAGCTCAAGCCATAACTAAAAATGATAAGTATTTGAGTAAGAAATGCTATGCCTATAAACAGCAACGTCTTTTTAGGTTCACTCACTTAGAAATGATTGATGGGTATCATTATCTGTACAGTCTGTATCTGTTCCATCAACAAAATACTTTTTGTACTCTGTTCCATCAACAAAATACTTTTTGTGTCTTTTCCATCTCATTATCTATATCTGGGTAGAAGATTGGAAGATGGCATGTTTTACACTGGAAGTCTTGTTGAATTGGGCAATTGTTGAGCTTTCTATCCTAACATTCATTTGCAATTCAATTTGTCAGTTACTGTGCCATAAAGCATCAGATTGATTTGATGCAGTCATGTAATTCTCAGGCCTCACAACCCTCACTGAAGGCAGAAGTTCAAAAGCAGCAAAGAAAGTGCAGAAAACACTGCTGAAGGACCTTTAGCACTTCAAGATATAGTCAGACCCAGTCTGCAGGAGTTGGTCTTGTCCTTGGGTGTTAGATTCCTCACTTACCGTGCTCTCAAGGTGGTTTAGTGATGAAAAAAAATTCTCTTTTTTCATCTACTACAAAATGAACCATTCAAATAATCAATATGTGACAGACACATATGACAATCATGGAGATTTGATTTGATTTTTTGTTTCTCTAATAATTGAACAGAACCTTGTTATTCAAGAAACAAAAAATAATAATTGTAATACAGGTAGTGTTTTCATCACACTACTTTTGCTTTGTCATATAATGTATCCAGGTCAGAATTGCATCCCTTTTGGTCATACCAGATCAAGTAAGGCTGTGGCAGCAGAAACAGCATATGTATAGTTAGGTGAATGATGTATGCAGCACCACATTTTTACAACTTTTATGTAAATCAGTCCACATCAATAACAAATGCTCAAAGTAAGACAAGAAAATACAAATCGCATGAAAGTAAATATAATTATCTCCATCATGCATTTCATGACCATGTTTTGCACGTAATAATGATTTCTCAGGCAATTACTTTCAGATACCAGAGGAGATAAACGTAAATGGTGAAGAGTAAAACAAATCTAATATATATATATATATATATATATATATATATATATATATATATATATTTGTGATATAGAAATGCTGTCAAATAAAAAAACATGCAAAAGGAGCAAAAATAAAAATAAGAATAATGACAGAAAGTGTTAAATACAGAAAAATATCTCAAAAATTTCTTTTACTGAGATTCATTGTAATATTTTGTTTTTTTATTTGACAGTTATTCCTTCATTTATATTCAGTTTGTTTCTCGTTTCACTCCGGGGATTCCATACAACATGCATGACATTTTAAATAAAACAACATCATCAGCCCAGCAGAGGTGAATTTACTTGTGTTACATGCTTTGAATACAGACACAAAAACCTAGAGCTGTGAAATGAGTTGTGACGTGAAGTCTCCAGCTATTTACAGATCATTACAGCCCGTCCAGCACTGCAGCTTAATCAGACGAGGACAGACAACAGAAAAGACAAGACCCCATTTCATGGCAGATAAATGTAATGAAATGGGGGGTCAGATCAGCTGCCAGATAATGTTCATACTAATCTTTCTCTGTTGATTTATTTCTTCTTCTCTCTCTTTTTCTATGTGCTCCCTCTTTGTCCTGACATACCAAAGTACAATAGAGTGCTAATCGTTCAGGGTTGTTTAGCTAGTTCACAGTCATCAGCAGTTCTGAAGCCCAGGTATCATCCATCACATAGAGACATTCAGGGTGATTCTATGTGTGCCAACAGAAAGCTCGATGAAAGTTTAAGTGAAAACGAAATGAAGCATGAACATATGTTCATTAAACAGTGTTTAACACAAACCCCATGAGCACTTGTGTTAAAGTTATTATCCCTACAAGAATGCTCCTCTGCTCTGGCATCGCCCTTCTTAGACTTTGTGATGGACAGCTGAAAAATAAGATAGCTGGAAATAACATATTTTTTAAGTCCATCCATTATTCTTTCTTGTCAAAACCTGTCACAATACATTACCCACAATGCAACTTGTCCACCTACAGTGTAGTCATGAATTCAGGTGTGTTTTGCAAGTACCTAACAAAGCCTGAAGCCTCAGCAGAAGTTAGAAGCAGAATAACAGTGAGTTTTAACAATTACTCACTGAACTGATGTTGAGGAGGTGGCAACAATTATTTACCGAAAGCTTGCTCAGTTCTGAATTAGAACAACTTAAAGTCTCCCAGTTGTAACAATTGGACTCTGCTTCTTTTAACCTGCTAAGTCATGCCTACCCTTGGATGACACTGTCATCTCACTGCTGTTGGTTGCATTAACTGCTGCAGATGTTCAGATGTTTGCATTGTATGATTAAATGAAAACTAGACATGAGAGTGGGGAAGGAGATTTAAAGTTCATTTATCAAAGTATACATTTGTGGAGTGTTTCATTTATTTCTGATTGAGAATGTAACCATCTTTCGTGCACTGTCTATTATGCTCTACCACCAATGCTCCCTCTCTGTCAATACCTGTATCTCTTCTTGTTGTCACCTCAGGCTAATATTTTAAGGTGATTCATGAAGCTGATACACAAGCCCAAGGGAGTAGGTTTGATTTTGACATTGGTGGGGACCATTGACTGTATAAAACACTGGACAAACCCTCTGTGACCTCACCTATTGGTTTGTGCATGAGTGAAAGTGAAGCCTCAGAAATCTTGTCCTGGGCGCCGCCATTAGTTTGCACCTGACTCCTCCAAGAGCCCGCCTAAAGGACAAAAAACCAAATATGGGAAAAGAGGCGGGGGTCGAAGGACAGACACCACTCTGTCTCCTTTACTTCCGCCCTTTGTTCTCCTTCCCGCCTCTGTGATTGTCTTCCCCTCCCTAATGTGTTTCACCTGTGTTACCTGCCCCTGTGTGTATTTATAGTCCGCGTCTCCCTTACCTTCCTGCCAGATCTTCTTTGTCCGTGTGCAAGAGTTCCAGCGTTATTTCTTCCATGATCTTCCTAGTGAGTGTACCGACCTGTTTCTGCCTCTGTTTTCCCGACTGCCTGCTGATTTGGATACCTTTGCCTTGCGGACTGCTAACCTGTGTACTGAACCTGGACTGTATTAAAACCTGTGAGATCTTGGAAACCGTCTGTCGACTGCTTTGTGGGTCCGTCGTCTTTTGTGTGTGCCTGATAATATCTGAATATCTAAAGAGTATACAAAAATTTAATGCACTCAACAATGTTATAGGTCAAAGCAACTAATGAAAGACAAGGAGGCAACTTCGAAAAGTTCTCATCTTTCCTCTTGTGCAGGGCTGCAGTGCAATAGTGCAACTGTGCATCATACTGTAATACTGACATACTAACATCAACAACATTGGAAATACATACATACAATACAACAAAACATGAATGAAATGTAAAAAATATTTATATTAATGGTTTGTCACTAATAATGACACTGCTGATTATAATCATAATATTTATGTTGATTTCCGGAAAAAAGTTTTTTCGGTGGTCCACCCTACTTACACTCACGGTTGCAGATACAAGCACTGCCTCCTGGCCTGTCCTACTAACAGGTTGCTGCAAGTAGCTTTTACAAACAGATGGAGTAACAGTGAGGACGACCAATCACATGTACGTTAGCGAGAAACCAGTAGAGCCAATCGGACAGTGATATTTAGGTTAAAACTGGAATTGAAAGACACTAAATATATATATATATATATATATATATATATATATATATATATAAATGATCTTCTGTCACACTGAAGCCCATACCTAGCTAGCTGACA
>JAQNCA010000017.1:17219400-17243770 GCA_029783725.1 Acanthurus tractus | reverse complement strand
TGTGTCCCGGGTTTGAGGAGTTTGAGAATTGATATATTTAAATATTTTACATATATATATATATATATATATATATATATATATATATAATTATCAACCCTCCTTATCATGACTTTAAGGTGTGGTTTTTGTTGTCAAAAGTAAACTTTGGAACACTGGGTTGGGACTCCTGGGGTTCTTGAACATAAGAGGCTAGCAATCTGATTACTAAGTCAATATCAAGCTGTCCAATCTCCCAGTGATTGGAGAAGCCACTACAGTTGACTTAGCAGGAACACCGGTGATAAAATCAAGACATGCATATCGACCTGTTGGAGTCAGCGGGAGAGGAAGTGTAGAGACAATCAAATGCGCTGCGTTAATGGTGCCCTCAGTGAAGCTCTTCGCAGCAGATAAACGCTTCCTCACCCCCTCTCCATGGTGATAAGATGCTCATGGTTGCTAGTGGCTTGTCATGAAGCTCCCCATCTGTGCTCTTAGCACTCTAATGAAGAGAGTGACAAGAAGCGGTCTAGATGACGGCTGTGTTTTTGATTTTAATGAGCGATGAGTGTTCTTCACGGAGGATGTGGGTGTGCTGATATCCTCCTTCACTCTTTTTCCTTATGAGAAAAAAGAAAAATCTAGACACTTATCCATGGGATACAGCCGTAAAACTGTTTACTATATGCTCATGCCAAGACATGCCAATGATCCCTTTCATAGCTTAGATCAAGATCACTAATAATTACATAGAGTTTCTCCGTAATGTATAGGAAGACATGGGATGTGTTGAGATGAAACAGGTTGGAAAGAACGAGCTGAGCAGCAGCAACAATACAAACAATTAAATAGTACACCCATACGTAAGGCCTCAGTATGCTTCAAACGCTCGACAGCAAATATCTAAAACAAAAAACTGTTAAACATGCTGCCTTTATGAATGGTAGGCACACAATTGCAAAAAAAGGAGACAGGGTGTCTAATAATCTCTCTCTCTCATTTTTTCAATCAGCCAGAGCACCAAAAAAGATGTCCTAAAGTGTGTGATTCATTGTGTCAAGACTAATGCCCAATTTAGACTAAATTAATATTACAGAGGAGAGATGGGGAATAAATTATTCACTGTGCTCCTTGGTAATTTAACTCTGCTCTGGATGGCATTTTAAACCAAATTATGGGACATGGGCTGTAATAGACATGGACATTTAGCAGGACAAATCCAGAGGCCTCCCAAAAGGGGGTCTTAAAGGAGGGGCAAACACACTGCCGGAGGTGAAATTTAAGTGAAGAATTGATTTGTAACTTAAATCTTAATACACATAATTACTTTTAGAACCAGTGTGACCTACACTTTCTGTGAATATCATCAAAGCAAAAAAAAAAACTGATAGATTTTGTAGTGTAATGGTTCCCTAATTAGGTCTATATGTTGATGCTAACATGTCCAGCTATCAGATAGGCAAACATAGTTAGAACTTCCTCAATTTTACACAAAATTCAGAATTCACACTCAGCAAATAAAACAAAGTTTTTAAAAAATGAAATGGAGAAGAAACATGTCCATGCATGCTGAAATTCCCAAATGATAGGGAGACTATTTTTCTTCTTTAGTGTGTTGTATCAATCAGTAAAGAGGCACAGCCTGGTCGCTTTGCTGAATCTGTTATTTGAACCTCTGTTCAGTCTCTGCCTGCCCTCTGTGATCACCTTTACTTTGTTATAATACAGACAAACTCTCCATTTAGTTGTTCTCATTTACCTATTTATCTGTTTCTGTTGTCAAACAACTGAACCAGAACAAAGTACGAAGTACGAAGTAAATTGCAGGTCATTAATGATATCTGCTTGCCAGCTGCCTTTGAAACAAATTTAATTTTTGAGCACTTTGTACACAATGATTGTAAATGGTGGCTGTAGTATCATGTTTCATAAATAATAGTAGCTCATAATTTCATAACAACAGTGCTGATTTCCAGGCAGTGTCTCCTGGAACCCATGCATGAAATTGCATTCAGTTCTATAGAAAACAAAACAAACAAACAAAAACATGTTTAAACCCTGTATACTGTCTCATCTCTTCACAGCTGGCCTATCATGGATTGCAGAGGTTGTAAGTGTCAGATAGTCAGTTTGAGAATCTATTTGGCTGCAACCACCTGACTGGCCTCTTTAATATTGACCTGTGAGAGAGACAAGAACAAGGGGAAATAGAAAATGTGGTGTGCCGCAGACAGTTTTATTGAGGCCGTTTTCCTTGATGAAGTATATTGCTTTGTATCTGCGTCCATTTGTTAACCTTAATAACTGAGACCAGCAGGAAGCGCTGTGCATGGTTAGAGACATTAGAGAAGAGCCAGAGTAAGGCTTACTTCGAGTGACTACAGTGGACAAGTAAGTGAGTACAGAAAACACATTAGAGCTAGCAAAGTTTGTGGATGGACCTACATGCTTTTCTGTGTTGGCAAATGACAGCATTGATTTGGTGGTGGTCTATTAATAGCTTATGCAGCCTTAAGGTGTAAATCGTTTAATTTTTAATGCCTGTGCTGCAGTGACAGTGCTCCACCTAGGATACATGGACAGAAAAAGAAACATCCTATCATGAAAGGATCATATGTTTTAGAAATTTTGTAAGGCAACAGCAAATGTCAAATGTTGACATAATTTAACGAAATTTGAAAGGAGCAAAGAGGCTTTTAGAGGGAGAGGAACGATTGTAAACCAACTTCAAAAGACCTTTGCAAAAAACACACACAGCACAAAGGGAACAAACAAAGTAAGCAGTGAATATACCAGCTAAGAAAACAATGCTGTTATTGTAAAAATGATGGTGGACATACAATAGATAGCTGTAGACCCTGTAGGAGATGCAGTTGTGGTGGACAGGAAGAAATAGTGGGATCAGGCTAATAAGATCGCTGAACAGGAAGAAATAAGAGGATCAATAGGTGTTATTCATGGGAGATGGAAAGAGTGTGGCGAATAGCACAGAGGTACTGCATGTCTCTAATCTTTGATTCTTTATAATGAGGAGCTCACAGAGATAGGCTAGCAGCTAGGATTAAGCCTTCTCAAGTTTATGACTTACAGAGTTAGCAATCATTCCTGCATCACCGCTAGAATTTTAAAAACATCATCCTGGAAGGTGAAGAAAGTAATCTTATTAAAATACAGTCCCTCACACAGACACACACCTACACCCCCCCACACACACACTTCAGACTCATCAGTGGCAGCATAAACCCCAGTTGCATATGTAACCCACCTGGGATTAAAGGCACACTGGACCAGTGCAATCTTGATTTCTTAAAAAGGGCTAATGTACATGAGTCAAACCCCATAAAAGTAAACAATACAGAGAGGTAAGTTTAGAGCAAACTAACTGTACTGACCGAGTTCTGACTCAGTCACCCAGGTGCTCAACTTTCTTGGTTGAGAAGAGAATGACATCCGAAACCAGACATCAAAGATATCTTGGAAACTACTCTGCCTAACATCTCACAACTTATGCAGAATCTAACACTGAGTTATAGAAGCAAGAAAAGAAAGAGGTTAGGACATGACACGACTCTAACAACTGGTCCTATATTTAATAATGTCTCCTCACACTTCTGCTCAGTAATAAACTTAAATGCTCAAATATTCTTGAGAGGTGGTCTTGATCTCTCTGAAGGGCACATCAAATGTATGGAAAGTTATATAATACTTCAAAAAATGGTGTTATTATTATAGACCATGGACTAATTTGTGTGGTCTTATTATTACCAAGGTGTTAATCAATCTGTCACTGACATACTGATAATAACAGAGACTCCTGACAACTTTATATGACAATGTAAACTACACTCTGTGCTCTGGGATCAAGGTTATTATTATCACTTCAGGGAAACTGTATGTCATAACTGCTATCATAGCAGTCTCTTCATCGGCCCAGTGTAGGGGGGGGAACTAAATATTGATACCAGAATATATTGTATTGTACTGCTAAATATTGATATCAGAATATATTATATCACTCCCTTGTATATACATTATGAATACTCTGGTGCCAATTATCAATATTTTCAATAAAGCATCAAAGTGCTTCAAGCAGATTCAGATGTCAGTTTGACCCACTGCTTCATCACATATACTCTCATATTTCTTCTGGCAGTTTGACCTTTTGCCTATTTAATGGCTCTTACATTGGAATGATGACATGTGTAGGTGTGAAGAGGCAATAAGCTTGGACTCCATACAGTTTTTGACCAACATTTGTTTATTGTAGATTATTTTGTATTAAGTTTTGCAGACTTGCCTTATCGTGATACCATTGTCTGTGTGGGAAATGTATTATGGTAGTATCTTTTCATAATATATTCGGAACAGGACCCAGATCCTCTTAGTCTTGTCAGCTGTTTCAGATGGTGAGGACCCAAACTATTGTTCAGGAGGAGGTGTCTGTTTTTAACCTGGACATTTAACTAATAGTACTGAAAAGGATCATTCAGACACAGAAGATTCCTCTTGTGAGTATTCCACAGAAGTAAGTGAAAACAAATAATGTCTAACAGAATGAACTGTAGTAGCTCTTTCTGGAGTGAGGCACCTCCCACCCAGGGCAGAACACCAAGCTGCAATATCTTGAGAAGTCAATAAAGACTTGCACCAGGGCTTACCACCACCATCTAATCATAATTGCATGAGAGCTTATGATCATTGATATCATACAAGAGGTGGTGAATTGCTAACATACTTCTGGCAACAACAAACTTGGAGGGATGGCTAGATGAATAGAGGGAAAGCATATATAAATGTTAGCAAAGATAAATTCATAGCCTTTTTAGGATTGGCCCTTCTTTCAGGAAATTAGAAGAAGTAGGGTGTACGAGTGAACTATCAGAGTTTTTTATGTAATCCCACAGACAAAACCCCAATGGCTGTTGGAAGATGTGATTAGCCATATCTTGCAGTACAATGACAAGAGGAAACCTTCTGCTACACATTGGTCCTGTTACTGGTCAGCTGCAGACAGTGATTCATCCTCAGCGACTGTGTAACTGTAGATGAACAGCTTGTGCCATCAAGGGGTAGGTGCAAGTTTCTACAGTACTTGCCACTCAAGCCCAACAAGTACAGCCCAAAGATCATCTGGGTTTGTATTGCACTTGTATTGTATTGTATTGTATTGTACGCAACCCCTATGCAATAGATGGAATGGTTTGCATGGAAGACAACAAAAGAAAGAAGTTCAGAAGGATCCAAGGGAAAATACTGTCCTTCAGTTGTGCAGTAGATGCAGAGACAGGTTGCAATGTCACCCCAGATAACTTTCACCAGTGTACCTCTTGTGCAGCATCTCTTGTAGAAAGATCTCACTTCTGTGGGGACTCTACAACAAGCAGACACCCTCTGATGAAGGCCCCCAAGTCCAGGTAGGTTCACAAGACAGAGTTCAGATTCAGTGGCAGTGTATTGGTCAGCTATGTGAGAAAAAAGGAATGGCTGTCATTTTCCTGAGCACAATGCGCAACAACAAAGTCATGGATTAAACTGCAGAGAGAAAAAAAAAAAGGTTTGTGATCCCATTCTACAAAAGAATCAGTGGGTGTGTAGAAATTCACATAGTTGGTGTGAACACCTGCAAAACTTTAAAAACATTCCAAACATGAAATCATTCTTGTATGGACCAAAATTTAAAATAGAATAAAATTGATTATTCTTAGCCAAAATGACGAAGTGACATAAATGCGCAGATCCTAGTTCATTTCTGACGCACTTATGGAAGAGAGTGAGCTTTCTTGAACCTGCAACACAAACTATAATGTGCAGCAATCTGTTTGGGTGCAGCAGGAAAAATCTGATCTGAAGTTTTTCTCAGCCCGGCAAATGTATGGTTACAGACTGTCTCTAGCTGCAATCACCAGCTAATGTTGGCTTAGAAAGAAACACGAGTCTCATAAAAAGTCCAATGTCAAAATCAATGTACAGCATTTAGAATAAATTTTCATTATGTATTTGTAGTTAGCTAATACTGGCCAACATTATTGCTATCAAAAAGCTTTCTAAGTGAATATGCTTGTTATCTAGATGTTTAAATACTTTTTAGACCATGTGTTATTAAAAACTCTTGATTCTATCGAACTGTAAATCATGAAGCACATGAAGAAAATGTTGTCTCTTTTGTATGAGAAGAATATTTCAGCCTTGAGGACCACTGGCATTCACCTTTATGAGCTGCATATGGCTTCAATAACTTTTAGAAAGAAGAGAGATTGAACTGTGTCGCAAGCTAGCAAGCAAAGAGAGTGCATAACACTCTGCACCACTCAGTCCTACTAACAGACTTTTTTATTGTAGGGAGCCCAAAGTACAGGACACTCAGATTAGATTCAGTCAACTCATCAATTCTTTTCTTCTCTCATCTTTTTTCCAGACGCACAGAGGTAACTCTTGAAAGAATGGCATAGGCACTTTTTCTTTAAGGGGGGCTAAAAAATGGCAAATGTCAGTAATGTAGACATATACAAGATAGAATGATGTGCAACAGAGCTCTCATAAAAGGAAGAGGAGGAGGAGGAGCTGACCTGAAGACGTGAACAAGCGACATTTGGATTTCCTACATACCACTGAAATGCCTCGTGTATCAGTGACTTGAGCATCCCTTTGTTTGAGATGAACAGAAATCCTTCATGCCACGCCTCCAGGACAAAGGGAATTTTTGTATGGATGCAATGCAAATTAGCAAATGACAAATTTATACAATTAAAATGAAGGACTTCCTCTCACAGTTTTCAATGTTACCACTGACTGGCTTCTCTGCCTGCAAAAGATACAACGAATCCTTACAGTACCTGTCTAAGTAACACGACATGTTTATTTTAAATGAATGCATTGAAGTATTTCAACTGAGAATAGACCAGGGGTCGGCAACCTTAGACACTCAAAGAGCCATTCGGACCCATTTCCCCCAGAAAAGAAAACACTGAGAGCCGCAAAACAATTTTGACATCTAAAATTAAGATTTTAGATTTTTCTTGTCAGCAGTAAAAGTAAATGACTCTGCCCACGTAGCATCAAATGTTCTGTTTTCTTCTGAAACTTTTCTTTTCTTGGAATTATTCATGGTTGCCCTACCAGGGGTTGAAAAGCTCGATGAATTGCGCGGCAGCGGGCATTGCGCATATCGCAGTTGTGACGCATATTTTGAGTGACAAAAAAAGAGAAAAGAAAAACTGAAAATAAACATTTCATTTTAATGTTACAAGAGCACAATAATCTTCAACTTTCGAATTACATTTCAAAAATAAATAAGACAAAATAAGATAAATTTAAATTAAAGATTTTTTTTTTTTCCAAAGACACAGGGAGCCGGAGCAGAGCGATTAAAAAGCTGAATGTGGCTCTGGAGCCGCGGGTTGTCGACCCCTGGTATAGACTAGAGATAAAGATATTTTAAGTGTAGAATTAAAGACACTTTACATCAGTGTACATTTTACCAAACCTCCTACACATATGAAAGTAAAGAGCAGTGGCTTAAGTGAACAACAACCTCAGAAAAACAGACTGTGACAATTAAGACACAAAAGCAGTAGTTTTAGTTCTGTCTTGTTTGAATAATCGAATCTAAATAGAATTGTTAGTCTCTTAATTAATTTAAAGCATTTTTATTATGTCTCTTATAACAAAACCCTGTTGATGATAATAAATTAAAAATGCAATTTGCATTTTTTGTGTAACTGACATCAGTTGATACTACTTTCAGTGTTGTCATACCCAAAAGACCTGTCAGGAGTTGGCCATAGCCATTTCTCACCCATGGGTAAGCTGAAGAAGCACTGCAAAACAAAAACAGATTGTTTAATATTTTTAAAGAAGCAATAAGGAAGCTCAAATTACTGAATCAATTCTTTGTGAGTTAAACTGTTGACTGGGAGTGTATGTCTGCTGTGTACGACTTGGCAAAAATGTTAGCCACTGTCCAATTTACACCCCATCAAAGTTGATAACTGTTGCTGACTTCTTGGCTTCTGCAACCAAATGTCAACTTTAGGAATTTCTAGGGTTAGCTGGTTACTAATAGGTAGGGTTACATGGGTTGGAACAGTTCATAAGAACTCAGTAGGTATTAACTGACCAAAATGTTATTTAATTAAAAATTTCTCAGAGCATCAGAGGAACAACACCACCATCAGGAAGATACCTGTCTGTGCTGTGGGCTTTAGATTGCTTAGGTTATCATAACAGTCTGTTAAAGTCAGCCAGCCTTTGACTAACACTGGCCCGAAATTGCAACAGACATTGCCACAAGACAGACTATTGAAGTTGTTTTTTTATTGAGATTGATCCTATGCATTTAAATAGATTTGCTATGTTATTGATAACTCTGAATTGTATGTATCAATAACTGTTTTAGACTATCGGTACATGACTTGTAATAAAATCTTGAGAATGCTGTTTGTACATTTAAAAAAAGGGAGAAGAAATCCTAGCAGTTTACAAAGAATGGTGCATGTGAAATATTCTTTTAGTTCCAACAACTAATAAGACTGTGGTTCTTGCACAAGGCTCACTTATTGCATTAGATATAACTCGCATTGTCAGTTGTGTAAAGTGCAGATCACAAGGAAACTGAGAAAATCTATCTAGTGAGGTCATGACCATAGTTGTGCAGATCAAAAGAGAGATGAAACAGCCATACTCTCATAATTCCTTTTGTAAAAGCAAGCCTACGCAAAGGTCTAAAATGAGCATGCATTTAGTTTCAAGTGTCATTGATGCCTTGTCCATGTAATTGCTGCTTGAATCATTTAAATGCTGTCATAGATCGTTAATGCCATATATCTGATTGGGACCGATGGATGAATTTACTGCCTATCTTGTAATCTGTTAATGTTAGAGTGAATGTTAAAACCTTTGCATATCTAGTAAAAACATATGTGAAATATATTTGTACGGCCTGTATAATTCACAAAATATCAACACACTCAAAGAACAATAACAGTGCAACCATGCAGACCAAACTATCACTTTGTAAGTCTCTATGTGACACTGTGGTCTTATTGTTATTACCCTCTTGTTTAAAAATTAGACTGGTCTAATTAGTAGGCTCATCCCTGTCTATTGATCTATGGATTAGTGTCTGATGTGAGCACTGAAAGGCAAGAATGATGCAACAAGGCGCAATATGAATATAGATCTGTATAATAAAACAAGCACTCACTATGGCCTGCAACGAAATATTTTATACAGAGATGGCACCACGGGAGGGCACCAGTCGGCAGTTTTGTTTTTTCTTTGTTTTGTTTTTTAACGTTTATATAATGCAATAGTTCAGCTTCTGTGAGCCTGTCACTCACTCTGTTTTGTGAGTGTACTTGAATGTGTGTCATTTGATAGAATAAGACCTTTGACTTAAAAGTGCAGGTGCAGGCATTTGGCCCTTTGACTTTTGAAGTGCAAAGCTAGCCCCCGCTATTCTGTCAGTGTTGGCTAGAGCATTGAAAAAGTACACTCAAACGCACAAGTCTTGTGCACATAACTATCAAAAACTCCCCATGTCTGACAAGTATCCTGCTGTTTGCTCTACAATTAGCCAAGCCAGTGAAAATGCTAGTGAGGGGCATGCAGCTAGCTAAGTGCAGGTAGCTATGGTTCTATGCAGGAAAGCAGACATTGATAACGGTGTGCGTGATTAATGAAGATTAATTTTTGTTTCTGATACTGGGCATTTTGGACATTGAACATTTGATGTAGGCTCCAACTGGCTACAAAATGAGAGCTTCTGGATAAAACTGGCCAGATGTTTGATTTTCATTTTGGCCATGACAGAAGTAGAATATAAATGCTACAACCTGACCTTTTTTTAAAAAAACAACAATGTTTGTTGCTAAATGTACATTAGACTGTCATTAGTATGGTAATGACAAGCCATTCATTGATTTCAGTGACAGTTTATTGTCATGAGTGGGTTTATTATAATGCTTGTTTGTGTGGTTGTGTGGGAATCCAGCATTTCTCAGTGTCAAATTCTCTTCTGACCTTGGTTCTCTGCTCTCCTGTCTTGCTCAACTTTTTAACCGGATGAAACCAAAATTTGGGCAAATAATTGGTAAAATTTATAGTACAGACAGTGGTTCCATGACAGTCCATGAACAGTGCTGCCAAAATATCAGTAATCACAATTTCATGATAAATGAGTGTCACCCAATCCCAGTGCTGCTGTAATGCTTAAAGTTGATTATTTACTTGTTAGGTTGAATGCAGTAGGTTGATTATTTCATATATTTGCAAGTCAGACAGCAGATTAGCTCTCATAATGGGATGGGTGGATGCAGGAATAAAAAAACGTATCGCCCACCTTGATTATGTTGCCACTTGCCAAACAAAAATATGGTACCCCCCCCATACTACAAGCTTCATGCCCCCTTGGATATTTGCTTAATTGCCAGCACTAGTTTCATATTGTTTAAGGCTCTCCAAGGTAGTTTTTGCTTATATGTAATATAATTTTAGTGAGGTGAAATCTTAACTTTATACACTGAACAAATTGACTTGTAGATTACTCTGAGTCGCACATAATTCTCTCTTTAAAATCACTGATGCATTATGCAAGGGTGAGATTGGATTTGTCCTCAGTAAAGGTGAATTTATGTTTATGAATATCCCACTGCTACATCAGCAAAGAAGCACACCTCTTTTACATAATTATTTCTAAATTGAGTCGTATTAAAGAAGTGCAAATGGCAATGGAGAGAAATTCCAGAAAGGGCACATCAGGTGACAGTTATTTCTTAACTCATCTTTGCTGACATACACTGATAGTTGTGTATCTATCAGTCAGGGTGTGCTGTATCATGCCCAGTCTGTGCAGAAACTCTAAATAACAAACACTGAACAAGACAATCAGACAGTTGCCAGCTAATGCAACAAGTAAACTATGAGTACTGTGACAAGATGACGGGTGTAGCTTATGTCAACATCAATCATGTTCAGTTTGAGAAAAGGCTTAGCATCACCCAGTGTGATTAGCATAGTTTTTGAGCATCGTTGGTGGGAACACAGACAATTGCTCAAGTTAAGTTCAGTGCATGTTGGACTCTGTAATGTGCTGGGGGATCTGCAGAGGGATCTCTCAAAGTAATTAATGAGCCCTGCTATTTCAAACAGCAACAAAAAATTGCTTAGCTCATCTGCTAAATGGAGTCAGTTCTTAAAAATAATAATAAAAACTGGGCTTGTCAAGTGATTGCTCCACAAGAGATGCTTCTGTTAGTTCATAGGAAGAAATGCCAATATTATTTTTTTTTCTTAATTGCTTGACAGACACCGTTATTCTTCAATCAATACACTGCAAAAACATAGAGGGTGACATGTTATTGAGCGCCTGCAAAGGGCATATGTCTCCATAGACATTTTTTTAAATGAATATGTTAATAGGAAGGAAAACCAATAGGATGCTTTCTTTTATCTGAGAGAAGAAAAAAGCTCTTGGTAAATGTACTTTACTGAACCGAATATTGAAAATAGGAAAAAATACATAATTCAGTGGCATTATCTACTCAAACTAATGTGTCAATTATTTGTACTATTTGTTTTTCCTTTGCTGACTTATTATTACATTATATTCTCTACATAGGTCCCTTATGAGTCACAACGTTTTTTTTAATTGAGTCACTGAACTATAAATTATAAGTAAATAAAATATCAAATTCCTTTGGATTCAGGTTAAAGAACAACTGCATGTAGGCCCCAGGTCACAACCCAACCTTGGGTCTCCAAAAGAAGTTAAAAAGACCTTTGTCACAGCAGACATTTCAGTGTGACAAAACACTAGTGCAAGTAACAACACTGTAAGCTGCTGAATTACTTAAATTATTTGAAAATACAACATCACTAATGTTTTGCCTGTGCTGTTTTTCTGCAACAAGTATAAATGTCTGCTGAAATAAAAGCCAATGACACTGATGAATTTTGAATTATGAATAAAGAGAGCTCTAATGCTGACTAAATGCACCAAGACATTGATTTACTAGACTACCAAAACAACTTGAGGATAACAAGAAGGAAGGACACATATTAGATTGTCCTGGTTTTTAAAACATGCTCTTAAGCCACCTGTGTGGAAACAATTATCTAATGATTTTAATGAGAGCGGATGGAATTTGGAGACCAGACCAACTGCTGGAACTTGTAAGGCAGGGGTCATGTAACCAACATATTTGATCAGCCAAGTTTTCAAGAAACTCATGTAGATAACAAGTCAAAACGTGCTGGAAACCAACAGTTTGAGCAGCTTGGACCCTCTGCATCTCCCTCATCTTCCTCTTCCGCCTGTCTGAAATGAAAACATTTAAAAGCTATTTCAGACAGTTTTCAGAAGCCATGCAGGTTTTGTGCAAAAGAATGTAAATGGTGAAGAAGCACCAACAGAGCTGTCCTTGAAATGTTCTTTACACTTTTAACATAGACGACAATCTGTTTAAGCTTTTAATTAACCTGCCTAATTTCTTTATTCTTGCACCACTTTTGTTCTGTTTTGTTTTGTTTTATTTACTAATGACAGCAATTAAATATGATAAACCTATGAAACCTGTGAAACCAACCTATAAAATACTCAGTTAGACAGAAGAGTCAACTTACTCTGTACTGTCACTTACACAGCAAAATTTGCAAATATTAACATGATTTCAGTAACATTAGGCACCCTAGAAACTACTGATAACACCTAATCAAATAAGGCAATAGCAACAAAATTGGACAAAGGACTGACCAATGGTATATATATATATGTGTGTGTGTGTGTGTGTGTGTGTGTATGGGTATATATATATATGTATATAATGGTTGGGGAAAGTGGTACAGAAAAATATTTTCTTTGGTCTGAGAATCAGTCATGTCTACTGTCACCATCAGCACAGTGGTATTTTGCATCATGTTTCTTCAATTATTCATTGGACTCAGACCTTGTCTGTCACTAACTCATTAAATATATATACTAATTTCACACATTGTTACAAGCCCTGTATCTGTGGAACACAGAAACATGATATTGTTTGTTTACAGGAAAACAATACCATCGTACACTCAAGCCACCACATCAGAGACTTCACCAATGGATGTGACCATAATGCATAGGTCGCCTCAACTCAATTTCCCCCAGAGAGTGCTCAGCAATACAAATGACAACAAGACCATAATAGTCAGCTTCTCTGCGATCCCAGAGTTCAGCCTGTGCCGAAATGAGGCCAGCTGCACTTTTAAAAACAAAGTCCACATCTTTGCTTATCCACCCTCTCCCAGTAGACCAAGGGGAAAATTGGATTTCACTCTTGTCTTTAGGAGACTGATATTATCAGATTTGGGGCTGAAATCATGTTTTAATAATTAGAACGATTTTGAAATGACCAATTATGCTCCTTTTGAGTTGAGAATGAATGCTTGTTTCCTGGCTTTTGGCTTTGTTAGACCAAGTGTACCTCCCTGGAGAGTTTCGTGTTTAATCACTTAAGAAAGTCCCCCCACAACCCCCCACGTCTCTGCCCGGTCCTTCTCTGCTAAAACGCTGAAATTATGAAGCTGTCCTTTTTTCTGCAAAGATAAAAAGATTCTTGTTTCTATTTAGTGGTTTATGCAGATAAAGCAAACTAGGGCAGAGGTTACCCTGTTCACTGAGTTTGGGGATTATCTGTCTGTTCTCGAGCTTTTTTAATTGCAGAATTGCTACCAAATTATGGACACATTTTCTTTGATATCCTCCTTTATAATGTAACCTGTTATATTTTCATAATGGCATGGAAACAGAAAGTGATTTCCAGGCTCAAAATACAAAATGCAATTTGTTTTAAGTCAAAGTTGTTTTGACATTTTAGTGCATTCATCTGTAGTTCAGATCAGACAGGAAATACTTTTGTGATTCAGATTACAGAGAACATTTCATTTTGTACTTAGTATGGAACATAATGTAAGCTATTTCCAGACCTTAAGCGTTAAGCTTTGTATGCAGGTTCAAAAATGGAGACATCATCTTCCAGCTATTATCACCAGGAGTTGCATAGTATGCCTTTCATGTGGCCAGGCAGAAAGTAAGGGTGTGGATTAGCATGTCGAAGAGTGTACTGTGCTTGTATGGGGGGCTAAATATGTCCTGTCAAAGACTTGTAATCAATATCATGCCTTCCTTTTTTTAACATACAATCATCTTTCCCTTTGTGTTGTAGTTGCCATAATTATAGCTATGCCTAGGCCAGTAATAACCCCATCCTAACACTATACATACCACACCAGCTGCAAATATTGTAGAAAAAAAATCTCTAAAGATAATCATAATAGTAATATTGCATTTTAAGAACTGTAGAACATAATCTGGTGTCCAGCATCACCATTCTTGCAATCTTCCAAAAGAAAATGGTGACAATAAATAAATTGTTGGGAGTACACTTACAGAAACAACAACTTATTTACTTATTTAATACAACTGATTGTAACAAACTCAGTACTACCTTTGTTGTTCAAAATATTGAGTTCTTCCTATTGCCTGGACTTTTCACACCTCAGTATCAAGAAAAACAAAATGTGTATCCCTCCACTCTTATTGTCTGCTGAGTGTTTCAGTCTCAGCACTCTCTCTGATTGTATTCCAACCGACGGAACACTCCTACCACTAGCAAACAATAGACCAGACTCTGAACTATGTGGCCTTGCAACAGGGTACCACAAGGCTCAGATCTAGATCCCTTCCACTTATATTTTTATAGAAGGAGGTTTGCTGCTGTCAAACAACTGAAAGGCTTTTCCATCACTTCAGTGATGACGTCCATAGAGTCTTGCCATTTTATCCATCAGTTAAGTGGTTGCACATATAGCTGCTTCAAAGCAACCTCCCCAACCCTCATCTGGAAAAGAAAGAACTTGTATTTCTCATTGAAAAGGTTGCTGATGCCTTATGTCCGTAGCCACTGATGATATATTGGCCATGCCCACCGGCAGTAGGGGACTTAAAAGAGGGTACTAGATGTCCCCACCATTGTCTAGAGAGATAGCAGCAGGTAACAGTACACCTGAGGCTGTAGTTCTTTCTGTACAATATTTGATGCCTTTCCTTAATAGGGAGTCGATTACTGTGCTCGGTCATGCGTAGAACATCTTCAACTCCTTCCTGAGCTGAGCCCATCTGTTCTGAAACAGACACAGCTGATCCAGAATGATACTAACCATTTGGGCTTAAGTTCTCCTAGGCTTTGCCGCTTTACGTCTAACTGCAGTAACAGTATTTTGTATTGAGTCAATGCAACTTCACAGAGAATAAAGTTGTTTCCTTCCTGCAAACTTCACTCTTCTGCATGACCATTTTAGTCTTCTGCCTATGGATGATAGACAACCACTTTATTACTTATTTATTTATTACTTTATCACTATATGGTTCCTCCCAAATGGAATAAACTTTTCTCCTAAGTCAGAGTCCCTGCCTTTCTTCCTCCAATGGCTGAGAACCCACATTTTCTGGAAACAACTAAACAATCGTGCTTATGTCTTGGTATTTCTTTTTCTTTACCATGCACTTTTACTTCATGGCACATTTTTTTCTAGGAAGGAGGAAGCACTTACATTTTTTGATTCCATCTAGCACTATAGGGTTGAATGCAATTATTTTCAAAAAATGGGAACTATAGATAAATGTAAAAAATGACTAAATGTTTCAGGAAATGTTATCCCTATGTAAAAGTGGTTTACATTGTACTTTAAAATTTAAGACCAGAGAATTAAACTGCCCTCATCTCTATTATTACTAGAAACACAACTCAGTGGCTGTATAAGCTTTTTTTTCTCAGATTTAAACAACACACACAGCCAAAATCAACTTCTCCCACTTGGTACCTTTGGCCTCTGTTTGAGTCTCAGTACTGCTACTTCACCTGTGTCCCTGCCTCAGTATTAAAATTATGAAACAGAAAAAATATGCAAAAATTGATAGTTAATGGTGTTCTTGGAAATTATTTGTTAATGAAATACCCTGTGTTATTACTCAGTGATAATTTAGAATTATGATAAATTGATAAGTATGTACCACACTCCTTTCACTTTAATTTATTAATGAGCAAAGACATTACTCACACTATGTGTACCCTTTGCGGTTTTAAAAATGACAGTTTAAGGCATCTTGTACTTGATCTCTGCTAATACAACTGCATGCAATTAGCTTGTGGGAATTAAGAAGAAGCAGTGAGATGCTTAGAAAACCATTGTATGGTTCTGTTGTTTCCTTCTTTTACCCCAGAAATATGATTTTCAAGAGCTCTTGCCTCACTGAAGATGCTGTGAAAAACACAGGTCTGAGCTTTTCAGGCTGGGATTTCATGTGTGTTTTAACAAACAATTTGGTAGTTTTGGTAAAACAAGTGCATCTTTGGTACAGCAGAAAAGGGAATAGATAATTAGAGGACGTTGCACAGCTGGCTTTAATCATGGCCAATCAAATCAGCTCCTTTCATCTCCTTTAAAAACTCTGTGCCACAGTTTTGTTAGTTTCATATAAGCTGGAGAAGATCAGCATCCCAACCAAACTTGATGCGGGAGGCAACTGATGGGATTTGGGTTTTGGGGTTTTTTTTAGCCTTTATTTAAGCAGGTAAGTCCCACTGAGATCAAAGTTCTCTTTTACAAGGAAACCTGCCCAAGAGGGTAGCAACACCGACAGCACATGACTCAACAGTGTTTAAACGTTCTTGTCAAAAAAAAAAAAAACCTTGAACATAGACGGCCTACATAGCCGAGCTTTCACCAGAGCTTTCAGCTCGTTCAGGGTAACACCTGTCATAATCATCCAGTTAATGATGCTTCCAGTTATATTATATATTAACTGGTAGCACCTTATATTATAAATTATAAATTCCTTCCCCCCATTTTTTAAGAGCATTTGCTCAGTGTTGCTTAGGGGTTTAAAAAAAGATGCAAGGCTAATTAAACAAGAAAACAAATAAAGGACAAAAAAAAAGAAACAGAGATCAGATGCTGGATGATGTTGAAAAGTGGGCAGAAATAAATTATGTTAACTGGAAATTCCTGATGCATTTCATGTATTAATACTGATGAAGAGCATTGTACTAGTCACTGATTTTGTGTAATGTAATTGAATTACATAATTGAGCTATAAGTACGTCAGACTTAGCTTGATTGTTTTTTTTTGTTTTTTTTTAAATTTTTTTTGACTGCAGGTCCTTTGAACATCGCACAGTTAAATAGTAACTACTGTTTTGAAAATGCTATATCTAATCTAAGTATTTATTTAGCGAAACCGCTTCAGTTCCCTTTTGTGGGCTTATGTCATCACATAGTCAGGCAGTCTGTTTCATGGTGGTTCTTAGTGGTTAACAAAGAGAATGCAGTTATTGGGTAGACCACAAAAGAAATAGACCAATCAATTTTGAACATAACTGGCCTGCAAATACTAAAGATGTTCAAGGATCACACGGAGATCTTCAATAAAAGCAGAATATTCACAACCCATCGACAAAAACTCTGTACTGAGTACTGTAAGCCATTATGGAAACATATTTATCTTCTTTACCCCTCTACTGACTTTCATCAAGTTAGTTACTGAGCGTTTGTTACTCAGTTACTGCAAGATCCCTTTACTTCCTGCTGTGGTAATATTGCTATAAATGTTTACTCTCCTGATTATAACTGAAACTTTCACTTGCCATTTTAGTACTTTAATTAGATTTCTATCTGTTGCATATTCCCATTTACCACTTGTCAAAGTACTGCTACGTATCCTTATTTAACAGGAAAAAGAGAAAAAACTGCAAAACACAGTCTTTAAACATGTTGTTCATTTACTTTGTGTTTCATTTTTGTTTTTTTGTTCTTTTGGACACTGATTTCAGGCATTGTCAGAGGCTTACTGTCCTGTACATCTAACAAAATAACAGCAAAACCGATTATATTTTCCCTGCCAATAAAAGTCCAAACATGCCACTGGTGGTGTTATATTTGTCCTGAAGATCCTAAATAAGGACTGTGGCTCCATCATTTATTTTTCCAGGGCTAAATCCCCAAAAAGCAGCCAAAGCAGAGAGTTTTAGGCACAATAATTAATGCCTGAAAAAAACTGACAAAGAACAAAACAAACAAACAAACAAAACTGTCGGTCTGTTGGACAGACCACAGCAAGAGTCCAGATGGAAATATCTGGACAGTGATTGGATGGATTGCTATGAAATTTGGTCAAATATTTGTGGTTCCTAGCAGATAAATCTCACTAATTTTGCTTGTCCCCTTTCTTTCTGTATCTCCATCATGAGGTTGGTATCTGGTTTGAACAAAATATATAACCAATTGTTTGGTATAAACATACATGTTCTGTTACTACAAACCGTAATGAGATTGGTTAGTATCAGACTTTTTCTGTGGTATCATCACTGAGTTATAATTTCTGTTCATGCAATACTTTATGCTATGACAAAAACACACAATAAAAATAAAAATAAAAATAAATAAATCTAGTAGAATTCCCCTCTGCCTAAATTGTACTTTGTGTTTAGTACTAAGTTAAGTAACATTTGTACATTCTGAACAGAGATATGAAAATGGTAAACATAATGTTATATAATATATAATAATATAATAATATAATTTTAAATTTGTCATATAATTATTTATAGACATTGTTTAGAATTCTTGTAGGTCTTAAAACAATGAAAACAAAAGACTTGGTTGATACAATGTTTCAGTGGTATAGGATTTGGGGATTAATGTTCTTTATTGTTAAACAACCACAACTGCCAGTTAAAATCTGTCTGACAACACTCAGTTTGAAGCGTTTACAGACAATGTGATGCTTCAAAGTTTTATTTATGTCATGTTCAGTTCTGTTCACTAATGTGTCACTTTAATGCTTTTACTTCCACACATTCGGTTTGTAGACAGCTTTATGCTCTCTGTCTCTCCATCATATAGCTGAGGAGTTTTAAAAATGCACTTTCTTTGTATTTACTGTTATCACGTGTTTAACATAACAAGTGCTGTTCCTCATTTATCAATCTGAGGATATTAAGACTCAGGATATTAACTTCATGGTTAATGGAAATCTGACTTTTCAAGTTTGGTTTGGTTTTTTCAACTGATTATTGCTGAGTTTAGGTTTACGGTCAATCAATAGCTTGAGACAAAACGGGTCACACCTCCTCATTCAAATGAGTACTGCAATGACTGAAGGAAGATGCTTCTTTTTGGCTCACATGTTTTTCAAGACATAGCCAGGTTGGAGTAAAACAATCGAATCATGAAATTGTTTACCAGTACAGCTTTAGATGAAAAAGCTTTGATGTTTGAGAGGCCACATTCAGTTTTCCAATTTTTTTTGATGCATGGCTGGTAATTTAAAATTTTATTTTCTATTTTATGAATAACTCCTGTTCTGTTTACTTTTAATGAAATTAATTAATTTAGGAGATCTGGGGGCAGACGTGGTCTCTATGGGGTTTTGGTTGAATAGCTGCTCTAATGAAAGCACAAAGAAGTGTGTAGGAATGGAATTGTGCGTCCTGGTCTCTGGGTTAACATGGTTTTGGTCTATTTACAAACTATTTCAGGTTTTCTAGATACTCTCTCTGTAGATAGGGATAAATGTTTTGTCATCTATAAGACCAGGTGTTCTCTAGAGAGTCTGCAGTTTTTTTAGGATCACATTATTTGCTGGATATCAGCTTGACAGCCAATAATGTGTGGCTTAACATATTATTAATAATCAGATTTGGCAGGAGCCCAATGAATATCAACATTTTTTTCTTATTCAACATTTATTTAATGACCTGTAATTGGGGTAATCTAGCATTTGCACTACTGATTTTTATGCTTTTCTATTGAGAGTACATTTAAATTTGAATTAACAGCTGGACTGGCCCCAGCTGGTGCAACAAAATTCTCATCTCTCAAAATAGAGCTGCAAGTAATAAGAGTTGCTTTTCTTGGTGGGTATGTGGCTAAACAGGGAAAACTTGCCGGAAATGTGAACTTCTTATTGATGAACCATGATGTTTACTTGGGCTTATGTTTCCTTCAGACAGTCATCTGCTTTTCACTTGTAGGACTGCAACACGGTAGGTCTGTGTTGCTTTTTGAGAAATTGCTTTCTGCAGTTGCAAAGGTGGAAGTTTCTACAGTGCAGAGCCACACTTCCAGTTAACTGAGCCTCACCTCCAACATCGCTGTAAACTACCTTTATTACATGTACCAGCGTCCTTAAAGGTTGCAGAGAAATAAATTATATCTGAATATCTGAAACACAAAGCAAGAAAGAGTAGAAGAGTAAAAGGGAGAGGGTGAAGACATTGCTAACACCTAAGCTAAAGCTAACTGGTAGAGTTAAATTGTGTGTAAAGAAACACTGAGTATAGAAAGCTTACACTGAACTATTAATTTAGCCACTACAAAATTAGTTAATACCCTAAAGCAGCAAAAAAATAAAAATAAAATAAACAGCAACTTATTGCAGTGCACTACTACTTCAGTCAAGACTGTGGTCAGATCTCACAAACACAGTTTTTTGCCTTGATTCAATGAAATTACAGTACAATATAAAATTTAAAGCTTGCATTAGAAATTAACTGAAAAAATCCATCATTTGGACCAAGGTAATCTCTAATAAACTTTGGTCAAACACTCATGACCTTGCTGTGCCTGTGATGTGAGGGGTTGAAAATTGTCACATTTAGTATATTTTGCTAAAAATTCCTCCTTTGTACTTATATTAAAGTAACATTTTGAGGTACTAGTTCTGGTGGTATATTTGGGCCCTCTAGAAATGTAACCTTCTGTTTTTAAGGTTACTCTCTATTTTTATCAGAAACCCAGCTTTATGCACTTTACCTAACATAACATATTGCACAAAATCTTTATCCGTCATTGACTGAAGTCTAAGCTGCTCCTTCATTTTTAAACGCTCTCTCAATCAGAAACTCTTTCTGATATTCTTGTGCATAGCTGGCAGCCTTCGCTGTACCAAGGGCTCTGTGGATGTATGAGCAGCCCACACTGTGCGGTGACAGCTTCTGACATCATGTGCCCTCCACTTGGAAGAGGCTTCACCTCCACCTCCCACTTCAGACCCCACGCCAAGACTCTATTTCCTGCTCTGCTCTTGCAATCCAGAATCGATAACTGACAAAATGTCAAACACATTTGTATCTGTATCATCCCCTTGGCAGGAACTCTATCTGCTGGTTGGACTGGTGTCAAGGCTGCCAGAGCTGTAATATGTTTCACCACACTCCTGACAGAAATACTACTGACACATTTATGTTTTGGTTCAAGGAGGATTGATCATTTCTCCTTACATGTTGTCCTCAAAGCAGTCTTTTAAATGTAATTTATGTCACTTTGATTTTTCTGTGCACATCATGTAGGCAAAGATTATGCCAAAATTAATGTCCTTATCAATAATCAAGGCATATTGCAAACCAATAGGTAAATCAAACCTCTACCAAAACTTCTCTTAAATAGTAAGATCTCATGTCTAAGAGAAGAGAACAGTAAAATAAATAATATTCTCCTTTTAATATCTTTGCCTATTACCACTGTTGTATCATTTAGTTACTGACGAAATGTGTACTGACTGTTCACACATAAATGATAAAAGGGGAAATTAATATCTCCTGTTGCAGAGAGCAATGTGCTGCTCATCAGGATACAGAAAATGTATTGTAACTTGAACAAAGTTTCTTGTGTGCGCACTTTTCAGTAAACAAGATAAATTAGTGTAGACAATCAAGTAGTGCAGCAAAGAGAAGTCACATCATGATAACCGTTATTAGCAGGATAAATAGAAGGCTACTGAAAATGATAGTGAGGCAGACCTTATATCACTGCAGAAAATGTGTGAAACTTTTTAAGGATCATAGATACCACTGTTAACACACTAATGTCCTTAGTATTTTTCAAGAAGAAAGGTATTTTGCTACACGTTTGAGACTCTTTTTAGACATGCACTACATGAGGCAATTTTACAAGGGGTCGTCCCTTAAGTGGCCATGTTACTTTTTACTAAAAGTGTGAAAGACAGACACTTAGTTCACAAATTCATCTTTCTCTCAGATTAAGTTTAATCTTATCCTTCATTTTTTTTATCAGGCAAAATCATCAGGTTTAAATACTTTAATTTATCCACTGCTTTGTGTTGTGATCCAAAACCTGACTAATGACATTTCCATTATTTTCAGGTGTTTTTGGTGCTAACTGGCAAACGTTGGCACACTAATTTGCTAAACTTAGTCACAAAATTGAACAATAAATTTTGCTTGGACAAAAAATATTTGCCTTGTATTTGCTTCTAATTTGTAACGTTTATTTTGTTTTTTTTCTGTAAGGAAAAAAAAGGACTTGACATGTCTTACTGTAAACATATTGTCTTTATCATTTAGTGTAAACCAACAATGTTCCTTAATCAGTTACGCTCACTGCCTCATGGAAGCAAGTGTAGCTGTCGTCTCTTGGACTGGTTTTCTGTCAAGTGCTGCACCTATAGATTATAGACTATAGATGATTTGTATTATTCATGAGAGCAACTAGTTAGGTCTTCACACAGAAAACAAACAAACAAACAAACGAAAGAAAACAAAACAAGTCCCACCAGTGCAGAATCCTTAATGACAGTGAGTATGAAAGTACATTAATGTAAAACCCAAAAGGTTTTTTTTAAACAATTGTCCATTATTGTTTTTTAATTTATTAAACTTTAAAGTATGTTGAAGAGATTGGGTTTTGCCTCCAAACATACTTTGGAAATGATTTTTGTTTTTTGTTTTTCTACTCACTTGAAGGGTTTTATCCTGCCATTTTGGTCAATTTTCTTCCCTTATTATATCAGAGTGTTATTGTTTCGCGGTGAGATTGTCAGTGTGGCCTGAGCCAGTGCCACAGAAAGAAACTGTGAATGACTTACAGAGATATAAACAACCCACAGCAGTTTTCCTCCCATAGCAGAACGGTAATAGCTGGATGGGGAGCTGTCTCTAACCCTGATACCAGCAGCTGCAGAAGATGGAGAGATGGACTTTGAACTATGCATGACTACATTTATATGAATAAAGAGGAAATATACAACAACCCACTTGATTTAAATCAAACCAGGCAAAGGAACAACTTCATATCTATCGGAGTCACACAAAAGACTCATAACCTCAGTCTTTGTAAATATCCTGGCCATGGCGTTGATGAAAACAAACCATTTTGTTGTTAAACTTAACACTTCTACCATTCCCTCTAATCTTCACAGTGTCAGTTCATTTTTTTCCTCCTCCTATCAGATACTATCTTCCTTCTCCTATTAAGTTCCGCCACCAATTCAAATGCCTTCCTCTCATCTCAGCTGTCTCTAATGTACATTGCTCCATCGAACAAGAGGCACAAAATCAATCCCTTGCTTTCTATTTGTGCATTGTAGAACCTGCCTACTTCAAATCAATACACATTCATGTTGGACAAAGGTAACATGTTTGGGTGTGTGTGTGTGTGTGTTTGGTTTAAGGCTGTCGTACACTGAAGAGAATCTGTTTTTGATAAATAAATTTTAATGAATAAATTGGTGTGTGAGTCTTTTTGTGTGTGCTTATGAGCAGTTCAGCAGTGTTTGAGCTTGTTCAAATTCTTGCTTAGTAAAATATTTTCAGTCAAACTGTAACCACAACAAATAAAATCAAATTTATACGTTTTTTTTTTTTAACCTTTACATAGTAAACATGCTGTTAAGTATTCAAGAAGGTTTTGGGCAAAGTACACGCTGAAAGAGTAAAGTGAAATGTGTGTACGGACAAAAATCTTGTGCCCTCAGTAGATGTAAAAACAGCTATTGAGTCACAGTCAAAAATTTAAATTCAACTTTTAATAAATCAACATTTTTCTGTTTGGCACATTCCACACATACTTAACAATGCACATTGTTTCAACTACACTGTGTTCACATGTTATTACATTTGTCTGGTGTAATTCTAACCAAATCTAGAGATGTTTTGCCTTAGTCCCTGTGCACCTGTCTGAATAACATTTTTTATTGAATGCAGAGACCAGTTGGATAAGAAGAGAACTGAATCTTTTTTTTTTTAATTTTTTGTAACAATAATATTGTATATATTTGTTAAGTGATTGTAAAGATTTGGGTCTTCTCTTAGAATGGAAAAGTTTGGGGCTGACATTGAAACTCCTATATAATGTGATTGATAGATAAGGGATGTATGTTTTTCTTATTATTACTTTGATTTTAAAGCATAAAACAACAGAAACATTTAGGAGGTGTTTATAAACATACATACACAGCGCTTCACGACCAGGCACCATCATATCTTAAAGAGCTCATAGTACCCTACTATCCGACTAGACCATTAAGGTCTCAGGACGCAGACCTACTGGTGGTTCC
>JAQNCA010000017.1:17203087-17218931 GCA_029783725.1 Acanthurus tractus | reverse complement strand
CGAAATTACCACTGCGCGGGGTTCGCCGGGTGCGCTTCGCCTGCGCCGCCTTGAGTTGCGCCGCGAAATTAGAGCCCCTTATAATATTTTGTCTTTAAACTACAGCACTGTGCATAATTGTCATGTCCATTATCCCAGAATGAGCTCAAAATAGGAAGATTGTCTTCCACTGAGTCCACTGTCTTACACTGCCATGTATCTACAAAAGCAGAACAGACAAACCAAACACAGAGGGATCTTTCACATTTTAGCTAGTTTCACAGCCACTGCAAGCTCTCCCACATGCTTGGAAAGGAAGGGTGAACATGGTGTGTTTAGTTGGTTGCAATCTGCAACATAACCACTACATATCACTAACCCGGCCGTTGAATATATTACTCACACAGAATCAGTATTAAATATCAACACGTGATATGATCTGCTGTTGTCGTCATTTGTCATTTCAAGTGAGGGTTTAAAATGTGCTGCCCACTGCTCTTTCCCAAGATATCTGGCATTGCACTTTGGCAAATTTAGCATTGTAGCTTAGGGAAATTTCATTTTACCAACCACAGTCTCTACACTCAAGTCACTCACTGATGCAGCCAAATAATTTTTCACATTTACACATTCTAATTTTTAATTGAATAAGGGGGGGAAATGTTGGCACCGTAGAAATGTGAAGAAGTGTGACACTCTCATAGCATTTCTGGAAATCGCCATGTATGACATGTACACTTAATAAATGTGCTCCTGCAGAGAAATCTGGAACCCATTTCTGACACTGACAGGTCAGGGTACGTAAAAACTACAAGTCAGCACTGTCTGAGAAAACCTACCTCCTGCCTTTTACTCCAAGGTCTCACCTTTGGATGTCCATGAGGAAATGAAGGCAACATAAGGGCAGGGTACCCCATCTTACAGCATGGTGAAGCGGTGGGCTGCTGAATCCAGACATGGCTGATGACTGCACAAAGGCCGGGTAGTGCCGACCTGCATTTTTTTAATACACAAAGCAGAAACAACACAAGTAAATAATTTCAGACTCAGCAAATTTAACTGAGTGCATGTAAAAATGGCTATGACTGACAGACCTCAATTTTATCATTAACACTTCTTATACAGTTAAGTAATAATGATCATTAATGTGCAAATACCATTTTACTGTTGTTGGTCAATACAGAGAATACTGCAGTTTTCTGTAAATGCATCATATTTTCAAAGTGAAAGTGCAGAGTCTTACTTTCCTTTGCACGGAAACTAGGACTTCTAAATAGCTGAAGTTGATTAAAATGTCTTTCACTTGCCTCTGACATTATGTGAAGTTGAGTTATTAAGATCATGAAAAGAAATGCAAGCTATCAGGACAAACACTCAAAACTGTCCTTCTACTGCAGAGTAAATGTAGTTTTTACCCTCTGAAATAGCTGATGTTCCCTGCTACAGACAAGTGAAACTATTACGATTCAAGTGGTGTTACTTCAGTTAAAGACTACATAGATGTGGGTTTTTCTGGGGCAAATTGATCACTGAGTCGAAACCTTCTCCTGGGCGGTTCTTTCTGATTTAATTTTTCAAGCATTTCCATCAATTATGAATCACTAGCAGACTTCTCCAGTAGCCTCTCCACCCATCCTCCTGATGACATCTGTCTGAGGGAATACTAATGTTTTCATCAATTCCACATTAAATACTTGTGAATAGATTTTCAGCAAAGACAATCATGCATAATATTTAAAAACTGCTGACTGTGTTACCCTCTTAGCCTGTCCACGCCTGCTATAAATGATATTGATTGCCCAACTAAAGCCTACTGACTGAATTAACACCATTAATCACCTTTGAGTGTTTGAGTCTCATTTCAAATTCCATTAAGAAGTAAATAAGTAATGAATTCCAAAAGCTCCATCCGTTGTCCCATTTCTCCAGTGTGACACAGAAAAGACATTTTTTTTCGTTTCTTCTTTTTTTTTTAACTAGTTTAAAAGGAGGGAGTCACATTACAAATTCAAAAGCAGTTGAAATTTACATTTTTGCATTTACTTCACATTTAGGATGGTATGAGTCTCATTAGGGCAAACACTCAAAACATCAGCCACTGCAACCAGCATCCATCAGCCTGCATTAGGATTATTTCTCCATTTATTTAAATTTTTTGAAGGCAGACCAGTTGTTGTTGACTGTGCAAAATTACTCTTATTTACCAACAGTCCAAAGTCATTGAGATTTGTCAAAAGATTGTCAAGAGCCCTTAAATTGAGGAGACAATATCAATTTAGCAGTTCATTAGCCAAATCATCTTTTCAATGCTAATCTACTCAACAACCTCTCAACTGTAGTTATTTGTTAGTTTTCAAAAAAATAAATTATATGATATTTGAAAGAAACAAAACAAGCACTCCAGTACTTATAATATCAAACTTTTGTTTTTGCACACCTGATGCACACAATGCAGTTGATATTATTCTTTAATAAAGCACTCAGGGTTATTTGTTATTGTTTTTTTTGTTTTTTGTTTTTTTTAAAGTCACTTTACATGGTGTATACTGGCACATATGCTCCACTGCAGCACCAAGTCTTATTTTGATGAAACGGAAAAAATCTCTGATTCAAGGTTGCAGTTATATATACAGTTAGCCTTGTTACAGTGGAGGAAATAATTATTTGATCCCTCACTGATTTTGTAAGTTTGCCCACTGACATAGAATTAATGGTCTATACTTTTAATGGCAGGTTTATTTTAAGAGTGAGAGACAGAATATCTAAAACAGGCATGAAAACGGGTCAAGGATGTACTGTCAGTACTGTATACTCCCTGGTTGATACATTCTGAAAGACATTGCACAAAGGTTTGTTATTGGACAAGTATAATGCCACACCTTACCAGTGCAACGCTGTAGTTGCTATAACTCACAACTAGCTTTAGCTATAGTCCGCTTTCCAAGTCAGCCAGTCAACCAGCTTCTGAATGCTTTGGTCTGCACAAGCGAACTCCTTTTACACTTCACAAACCAATTAGGTAGCAGTATTCTTCCCAGAGAAAAAACTGGTGATTCGAGGCCCTTCATGCTAATATTTCCATGCTCTAGCGCTTGTAGAGTGAATGTTTTTATTGAATTCAAGGCTCCCTTTAGGTGTGCGCACATGTTCACAGATCACTGATAATCTCTGGTATACCTCCATGTCCCTTGTAGACCTGCACAAGGCCAGAATGGGCTACAAGATCATTGGCAAGAAGCTGGGTGAGTAGGAAACTGTTGTTGGGATAATTAGAAAATAGAAGAAACACAAAATGACTGTCAGTCTCCCTTGGTCTGGGGCTCCACGCAAGATTTCACCTCATGGGGTATCAGTAATCATGAGAAAGGTGAGGGATCAGCCCAGAACTACACAGGAGGAGCTTTTTAATGATCTCAAGGCAACGGGACCACAGTCACCAAGAAACCATTGGTAACACACTACACCGTAATGGATTAAAATCCTGCAGCGCCTGTAAGGTCCGCCTGCTCAAGACGGCATATGTTCAGGCCCGTTTGAAGTTTGCCAATGCACACCTGAATGATTCAGAGAATGATTGGGAGAAGGTGATGTGGTCAGATGAGACCAAAATTGAGCTCTTTGAATTCCTCTTACTCCAAACATGGCGAGTCGAATTGATTTCAGACTATGACCCTAAGAACACCATCCCTACCGTCAAGCATGGAGGTGGAAGCATTATGCTTAGGGGATGTTTCTCTGCTAGGGGGGCAGGTCAACTTCACCGCATCGAGGGAAAGATGGATGGGGCTTGTACCGTAAAAACCTGGGTGACAAGCTCCTTCCCTTAGCCAGGAAACTTAAAATGGGTTCCAGCATGACAGTGACCCAGAACATACAGCCAAGGTGACAAAGGAATGGCTCAAGAAGAAGCACATTAAGGTCATGGAGTGGCCTAGCCAGTCTCTGGACCTAAATCCTATAGAAAATCTGTGGAGGGAGCAGAAGCTTCAAGTTGCCAAGTGACAGCCTCAAAACTTTAAGGATTTGGAGAGGATCTGCAAAGAGGAGTGGTCCAAAATTCCTCCCGAGATGTGTGCAAACCTGGTTATCAACTACAAGAAACGTCCGACCTTTGTACTTTAGAACAAGGGTTTCTCCACCAAGTACTAAGTAATGTTTTGATATGGGATCAAATACTTATTTCACTCAATAAATTACAAAATAATTAAAATCTTTTGCTTAATGTGATTTTCTTGATTTTCTTTTTGATTTTCTGTCTCTTACTGTTAAAATAAACCTACCATTAAAATTATAAATTGTTAATTTCTTTGTCAGTGGGTGAACTTACAAAATCAGTCAGGGATCAAATGCTTATTTCCTGCACTGTACATACACCTGTATATGTAAACCCCTAAAGGGAACGCATGTGTGATGTCACTGTAAAGTTCAGTGTAATTTATTTATGGTGGAGTGCAGAGAATGAATTGACGTGTCTCACAGTGTGAAGAGAGGTACTCTGAAGTCTGGCAGTATACGACATTATTTGATTTATTGAGACAGTTGGAGAGAGCAGTATGAGCTGAAAACACAAAATTATCACTCTAATATCACCTCATCAACAACTTCCTATTTCCACATCCCGCAGAAACAGAGTCACAATATCAGTAATTTGAGGCGATATTTAAGTCTATTCATTCTTCTTTGTTTGGTCCCTAACTAGCTTTTTGATTTAATTTTTTTAGCTTTGTTGGTCAGTAATTTGCTACTTTCACTAAAAACCAGTATAATAATTCAAAGAGCTGAGCTGGGTGGTAATTGTTTGGCGGTTTGACACTTTCTCATCACATAATCATTTGAATATGTTGTAATTTAACATGAAAGTATTAATTAGTACAACTAGTATAACTAGAATGAGCTACTTTTTTTTTTTCAGAATGAAAACAAAACTTCATTTGCAGATATCTTTATTGAGAAAGCAATATTTGGCATTGTTCAAGCTTCTACAACAACCTCTGTAAATGCTGTTCAGAAAAAAACGTCAAGTGGTCGTGCAAGTTATGACTGTTATGTGTCAGGACAGAGGTGGAAGTATACAATATTGTTATTATGACCACAGAACCTTTAAGGATAGATAAACAAGTCAACCAAACGGCTTGTACATACGTGGCTACTGTTTGCCTCCTTTCTCATAAGTTTTTCTCACAATCACCACAACCTTTTTGTGACCTTGTCACAACCACAGTGGTGACGACAGTCTTGTGAGAAAGTTTTCCTAGGTTTATTTTTTTTTTGCTACCTAAAAATGTTGTCCTGTTGAGCAGGTATGGGGTGGGGTCCGGTGGGTGGAGGTTTCTAGTTAATAGCACCCTTGTAAATATTTTACCATAAAGGCACACACTCTGTTTCAAAGAAAACAGTTTTCAGTCGCATTCTAAACACATAAAAAGGTGGATCTACATGCTTTGACTAAGCATTATGTCCACAAGTGCTGAAAACTGGGGATTTTTACGTCTTTCTTGTGTGAGTCTCTCGTCCAATCCAAATTCCTGTCAGAGCCATTTCAGCTGCCAGACAAGCAGCCAGAGTGTTGACATGCTCTTTTTGAGCTTAACAAATTGACAAAGATTTGTAAACAACACAAGCTGTCATATCTCACCACCAATTTGACTTCTGCTTGAATAAAACATCGGACCACACACAAACTCCCGAGTCCCTCCACCCTTTTTTTTTCTTTTGCATACTTCTCTGTACCCAAAGCAATTTTTCAGTTCATGGTCCAATTTTGTAGTCGGTGGAGTGTGGCAGAGGCATGGACTAATATCAACACAAGATTGTGGAATGCATAACAGGCTTTGTTACAGTTCAGAGCTGTTTATGCCAATCTGGGGTCTTGTAGGAAATGGAGAGGAAGAGCCTCCGGGCTACCATGGCATAGATGTTAGGAAATGAAGCGTGCTGTTTGTTTATTGGTTTATTTAACCTTTTCTGCTATTCACCAAGCAGCAACAATTAAAAGGCAGATTGTTATTCATCACAATGACTTTCTTAGTTCAGACCTTAGAGAAAGAGTCAAATACATATTTTTTTCTTAGAACATACTAAAATGTGTAAAAGACATAAAGTGGGAAATCTGAAAATTATGTGCAAACATCCAAAATTCACCACTGATGTTTACTGTCTCTAGAGGTGATTAAGGGACATACAGTTCCTTTTTCCTGCCCACAGTCTGGTCTTTTTTTTTTGACTTTCTCTGTTTTGTATAAAAGAACTGAGCATTTAAAATCAAGTAAAGTAATTTCCTATACAGCATAAAGAGCTAACATACCAAATCTAACATTCAAGACAGGAATACGGAGATGTTATCTATGTATGTGTTTTCTATTTCCTTTTCATTTTTGTTGAGCTGTTTTATTAAATGTATTTGACAAAATACTTGAAAGAGGTGTTAGGGTCAGGCACACAGGCATTTATCACAAACTTAGTTTCCTCTTAGCTCCACAGAGCTTTTTTATCTTCATAGTTTTTTTTTGTTTGTTTTCTTATATTTATTTACCTGTTTTTGGTTGGCTGTTTTATTAAATGTATTTGATAAAATGTTTGAAAAAAGTGAAAGGGTCAGCTTTCAGTGACAAACCCACAGAGAATTATCACAAACTATGTGGGTCCCTTCAGCTCCCCAGAGCTTTTTCATCTTTGTAGTTGTTTTTTGTTTTGTTTTGTTGTATAGCGTGCACTTCCTGCCCTGCACCAGCACCAGCACCAGCACCAGCACCAGCACCAGCACCAGCACCAGCACCAGCACCAGCACCAGCACCAGCACCAGAAACAAGCACCAGCTCCAGCACCAGCTCCAGCACCAGCACCAGCACCAGCACCAGCACCAGCACCAGCACCAGCACCAGCTCCAGCCACAGCCACAGCCACAGCCACAGCCACAGCTTGAGACTAGCAGAAGAACATAGCAACTTTTTATTTCCTGTGGGTAAGATAAAGATTTTTTTGCACTGTGCAACATGCTGTTGCAATTAAACTGGAAAAAAAGAGTAATAAAAAAAGGTTTTTGAATGTGAACGAAACTTAATGTGTAACAGTGTTTGTTTATCAAAACTAATCAACCAGGAAATACATTTTTACTTTGACAACTTTGAGCACACACACTTTAAAACTCATGTTTGTACTTTTGATATAGCACAGACATCTTGAAATTATGACTCTCATCATAGTCGTTTAATAAACACGAATCCCAATCCCAAAAAGTTGAGTTGCTTTGTAAAATTTAACAAGAAGAGAATGTTGCCAAATGGACTGTGTTTTCATACAACAACACAATTACAAGTTTGTGTAGCTTTGTTGTCAGCTAGTTTTTATGTTAGTGATTGTCATGATCTGTCACTTAGTAGTTTTTACTTTATTTAGTTCATGTTATTTTAATGTGAGGTTTTCTATGTTTTAGTGTGTTTATCCATGTTTTGTTGTGTTTCCTGCTTTATTTTGGTAACCCTGTTCTGTGTCTACTCATGTCCTGCCAAGTTTCAATTCACTTGTGACTGATTGCCCCACCTGTGTCTTATTGCTCATCGTTTGTATATAGCTTCTATGTTTGTCCTTTGTCTTTGCCCTTTGTCAGATTGGCTGTTGTCCTCCTGATGCTGTTGATCCTCCCTGGTCCTGTTCGGCAGTATGTGTTCCCAGTTTGTCGTTGTACAGAATGTTTACATTTTTGTTGCTTGTAGTTTTTGTATTTTTCTTAGTGCGCTTTTGCTCCCTTAGTTTTGTTTATATCAGCTAATAAGAATAAAGCTCACTTTGTTTTTTACCTGCCTGTTTTCTGTGTCTGCATTTGGGTCCTCATTTGTTCAAATCCTGAGAGAAATATTCTCGTGATTTTTTCTTTCTTTTTTTTTCTGCACATGCACATGCGCGCACACACACACCCACACACACACACACACACAACAATTCGACATCTGTATACATTTCCACCTTATTATGCAAAAGAGGAGGGCTGGCTTATATGTCTCAAGGGTGTCAACTTTTTTGCCTGTTGGAAAATCAACATCAGAGTGCAGAGATCAACTGTTCCACCTTGGTCCAACACCAAAAGACAGCAGGCTCAGGAGAAAAAGCAATTCTTTGCCTTTGAGAACCAACATTATCAGGTACTGGACTTTAATGGTGGAGTCAGAAGTGACTAATGTAACTGAGGTGGAAAATAAAGTACAAAACATTTACAGATACTCTACATAAGTGCAACACTAAGATATTTGAAGGCTACTTAACCTGAGGACTTCTATTTTATGTTACTGTATACTTCCACTCCACTCCATTTTTCTGCCACACATTTGACATGATGGACATTAAAACTTTCAAAGGCATAAGAATAGTGACGCCTGACCCTTTATTGGTCTGTAGCAGGGTGTGATAACACAAGCTGTGCTTTCTCAGATTTCTGGCACTGTGGAGAACTTAAAGCCCTATATTTCACATCTCATACTTCCTGAGCTCCAATTCCTCCAGTCAATTAGTTGAGCTCTGACACTGCTATGGGGTGTCTGCTATGGTCAGTGATGATTTTATTTTGTAAACCCTATTAAGTAAATCCTCCAAACCTCCTGTCTTCCATTGTTGGAGCAAGGCGTAAGAGTGATCTATGCACTTTCAAGTCGATCAACCAATAGTCAAAAAGTTCCTCAATTGTGCACTGGGGTAGAAATGCATGCAGATGTGGAAATGTAGAGGGAAATACATTAATAATATGTAAGGGAAAATAAATGAGTGGGAAAATGGTTCATAAATAAATACATAAAGAATTAAACAAATATATATTAAAAAAAATGTACATTTAGATGCAAATTGGAAAATAAAAACTAAAGTAGCAAATACATTTAGAAATGAGCAAATTAATAAACAAAACAGGAAATTTAATGGGAAATTTAATAAATAGTAGTTTTGCCATATTCTAATTCTGACCATTTCAGTCCTCCATACAGCAATGCTCTCCATCAGTGGCAGTATGAAAGTTATTCATTGTTCAGTAAAGCTGAATATTGAGGCTCTCTTAAATCACACCGGCTGCAAGTGAGGAGCAACCAAAATATGGGAACATCCATTTTGCAAAAAAGAGTAAAAAAAAAAATTAAAAAAAAATTACAGCAATATTTTCTGTAAACTTTTGAAAATCCTATACACATGTCAGTGATTTCATTTTTTACAGTTCATTTTCATTTTTCTTTTACAGTTTCTCAAATCCCCAGAGGTAATCAGGGCAGATTCACTGCACAGCAGCCCAGAAACATTTGATGGACTAACTCTCAGCATCCGTCCAAAGAAGCAAGAAACTGTCACCAAACAGCAAACAGCTTTAGAAAGTGTTCAGAACAGACAGAAGAAAGAATTTTTGGGTCATTTTTATGAAGTTATGCAGGTAGCAGCTATGACTAGGAACCCAACTGAACCTATCCTGCAGGCCTCAGGCCACAGCATTGGAGCAACGTATAAAATAAGCTGTTCAGCATCAATATCTTTGTTTGGAGAGTTCACTCTATACGTAGATACATTTTCCCTCAAGAGCATCATGGACGAATCTTTGTAAAGATTGCTGTGTTTGTGTTCAGTGTGTTTTTCTTTTTTACCTTTGAATGCCAACATGGGGAAAAAAGGAAAGAACACAAAAGCAAATCAAGTCGATGCAATGCAATTTTTTTTTTCTGGGGCAAAAAGTGATGCTCTCTTAGACATCATTTAGATAATGTTTGTAAGGCCTTGTATCTTGGATATATTTCTGAGATTTTCATAGATATTCTCCCTCACCTAGAACTTTTCAGTCAAACAAAAAAGCACATTTGGTCATTCATATTGAAGTTCTGATGCGGACAGAACCTCCCTCCAAACAACTGCAGTGTTTCCAATTAATCTACCAAACATGAAGTCAACTGAGCTGATATTGAGCATATGTAATTGCGTCCCTCCGAGGCTGTTTGTGTGCTTCCAGGACTACAAAGTGTGCGACATTGATTCATAATTGGAAACCTGGGCAATGCAGGTTAGAAGGGGCCTCTTGCCACAAAGCCTTTTGCTGACTCAGTACCATCTGAAGTACTCGGTGACATGACCAATTTGCAAAGTCGGTAGACCAAGGAATTATTTTGGCCTTAATCTTTCATAAGGCCGTGCCATGCTCGTGTGAGAGGAATAGATGAAAAAACAACATAATAATAAAAGAGAAATGTGCGCGAGAGAGCAGGGTGTTTGACAGGGAGGTAATTACAGGGCACAAATGACACCAGTAATCAGCTTGTTAAAGCAGAGGGATTTCAAATGCTCCACGTTTGAATTCGATAACAGCCCTTTGACATTTGAAAACCGTGATTTGCTGGTGCAACTGAATGAGAAAGGTGGTGTCAGCTGTTCTGTGTGTGCATGTAGAATTAGATGGCAAGCTGATATCCCTACAGCAGTCTGTGCACACACACTCCATTGCATCTGGCATATAGGTTACTGAAGTGTATGTTTTGTAATTTTTATTGCAGAAACAACAACAAGAGTGAGGCTACAGCCTTCAAACAATAAATAAATCATTGAGAGGCATCAGTCTGTTGCTCTGTGTGCATGCTGGATCGCAGAGCCGAGAACCCTAAATAATACAGTCTTGGATTTTCCAAGCACCGGCTGTACACATGCCTGGAGTCTGCATCTGCTGTTTATCCAAAGGAACATTCAAAGATTAATAGCAGACAGAACCATAGAAGAGTAAGTTAGCAGGTTGTGAACATCTTAATATAAAAATCATTCCCTGCAACATGCACATGCAAATGAATTTTTAAATCATAATTCCTCATAGATACAGAGACCTGAATAAAACTGGAAGGATTGTCTTTTTTTTATCTATATTGTTGTGCTTTTTCTGCTTCTGCAAAGACCTATTACATTGCTGTCACCGAAGTAAATGGGTTGATGCACTGCTGAGCTCCTCTTATAATTTGTTTATAGGCTACGTATGATTCTTTCCAGACTGGCAGACCTACGCTGCAGTTAATTCAACTGCATCTCAAAAACATGTGCATGACAGGCCTACTGTATAAATACAAACAAACAGCTCTCTCTCAAAAAAGGTCTCGTTCTCTACACAAACAGATTATTAAAAATGAAACTGTGTTTGTTTCCTGCGTTCTGTACGAAGTCGTTCCATCGCACCCCACAGTGAACATGCTGTTCTGAGCTTTCATGTTCTGTACATGGTGTGCTGAGTGGGATTTCCTCCATCTGCACCGTCTTTGATTTTAATTGAATAAAAAGAACTTACAGCTGCTTGTATTGTTGTGTGCAGAGGTGTTTCTCTACATTGGCTCTTTCTGCCCCTCTTGAAACATAACTTGTTTGGGGGGTCCCTGAGGAAAAATCTCAGGTTAAGCAATGCTACTGAGTTTCTGGTCCACAATGATATGGCTCACAGAAACACATTGTATATGCTATAACACTTGCTGCAGAAGATGCAAAAGAGACATTTTTAAAGAGACAGGATACAGTCAAAATTTTGAACAGGGATGAACTAAATCTCGCTTCACTGTAGATCTGAAGCAGACTTTACAAGCATGACGGCTCTCAGCAGCCGTCTCTTATGAATGATTTAAAGTTCTTTCCCATGAACAACATGTGGAGTGTAATTAATTCAAAGTTCAGCTTGGAGGCCAGCATGGTGGACATATTGAGGGACTAGGCAGAAAATATTTCGTGGTTTTGCATTGTAAGCTTTTCAATGAATTTTAATTGATCAGAAAGCAAGACATCTGCTATGTAGAGTAATGTAGAGTAATTACATACCACCACAACATATGTCAAATATCTGTGTGAACAATGTCTCAAATATAATGTTAATTTGATAAATGTGATGACAAATTTCCAAATTCAATTTTTTTCTATATCAACCAATCGATCAATCATCAAACTTTATTTCAAGAGCACTTTTATATATAAAAAATAAAGCACATAGTGCTTTACATATCTAAAAAAATTATAATCCCAACCCCCAATCCCTTTCCTACCTGCATGTACACATGTACACACACACATGCACACGCGCGCACACACACACCTCCATAACAACACGGCATTTGTTGGTAACAGGATCTGAGGAACTGAGGAAACACCATCACAGGTGAGAAAGCGTTGGAGGTTGGATGAAACCTAACAACTGAAGAAAAATATGTATAAAATATAAATAAAAAGTCCAAACTGTGAATAAGTAATCAAAAGATGAGAATGTAAAATATATTAATGAGTAAATATGTTTATAAAAATTATACAAAAATAATAAGATGATATGTCAATTAGTAAAATAGTACAACACACTGAAATATTAGATAAATACATGGGTAAATACAATTCAAAAAAAGTCTGACTAAAAAGGTAGGTTTTGAGTTTCGTAGGTTTTGAGTACATAATACATCATCCTGCATAACTCTGCAACTATTCAAGTATTTTACACTGTCATTCCTATTCTTAAGGGGATACAATTTTGGTTATACTTAAGGTCAAGTCAGTTATATTGACATAGCACCAAATCATAAGTTCTCCCAAGACACTTTACATATATAGTGTAGGTCTAGCTCACAAGTCATATTTTAATGGATTGAAACCTAATAAATGGAAACAAGTCATACAAGAACAAGTAGTGACAGAGGTGTAGAAAAACTTCCTTGTAACAGCCAAAACCTCAGAACAGATTCAGACTCTGAGGTGGGCAGCTGTATTATCTTTTGTGATCAGGTTGAATGAGAGAGAGCAAGCCATGGAGAGAAGGAGAGAAAGAGAGAAAGAGAGAAAGAGAAAAAGAAAGAGGGAAGGAGACAGAGAGAGCACCTCAAGATCCCAACTTGAGATCAAATAACTAGCTTTTTCCACAGTTTCTAGAACTGTGAAGTGATTTTTAAAGCTCAACTTTCTGCGCAAACAAAACAAAAAAGGTCCTCAAAGTGCTGACGATAAAATGTCGACAACTGAGCCACTTTGTCTGTCTGATGATGAAAACTGTGTGATAAGATTAAACGTAAGGAAAAAGTTATTAGTTTACCTTGTTAGGGATTGTTTGAGTTGTTTGATTAAACCTCACAGTCTTTATCTCAAAAATCTTTCATTTCACTGTCGCATATCTGATTTTAGAAGAGCTCTCAACTTCCATCAGCTACTTTGTTAGCTACTGATCTGTTATTTACTTCTTCCTTGATATTCACAATTGTGTTTGTTTTAATATGAAGATTTGTAGGTTGCACATAGTGGACCAAATGCTTGAGTTACCCCCCCCCCAAAAAAAAAACAAAAAAAAAAACAGAAAAAAAGAAAAGGCTTGACAAGAAAAAAAATAGCTCAGTCCATTAATATCCGGCTCTTCCTGTGGAATTTGTTTTCTCTTGTCAGGCAGTTGTGGCTGTCACAGTGATGAGTGGGGCCGAAACACTGAGCGCCTGTATCACTCTGACAGAAAACACAGAGATAGAGGGGGAGAGGAAGAGCAATGAAGGGCGAAGGAGAAAGAGGAAGCGGGTGGAGGAGAAGAGACGGGTGGGGGAAGAAGAACGGCAACGAGGAAAAAAAAAATTGAGAATCAAAATGACAATGGAGAGGAAAAAGAGTGACAGCAGCAGTGAGTGAAGACAGAGAGACGCAGTCTGAGGAGCAGGTTGGCACTCAGCATGAGTTTCAGTGTGTAAACACACGCAGTCTTCATCAGACTGACACAGGAACTACTCCACAGCACAACAAGCATTTCCTTCCAACACACCAGATCTATTGCATTGCCTGTCAGCTCATGGCACTTGTCAGATTGGCTGCGTTTAGCTAGGAACGCTTTCAGCTAAAAGACTTAAGGCGGCATCAGCAGAGAGTCTTCGAAGTTCCTGAAGTGGGTGTTTAGACGATTTGTTTCAAGGATGTTGCATGTTAACGTCTGGATGTTTGTGATAGAGGTTTTATTCTAGCTGCACAAGCTACCATATGTAAATTGTGGGAGACAGTTTTCTTGTTCCCCTCTACCATGAGACTGTCTGCAGTCAAAGCTGCAGCTGCTCGCTAGTTTTGTGTGAGTTTACAAGAGAAACATCTCAAATGTCAGCATGACTCATGGAATTCAGACACTCAGACATTCAGACAAGGTTAATACAGAAAAGTTACTATTGGTCTCATGGTTGTGCGTTCACTCGATATCAAAAAATTACCTAAAGATATTGATGGATGATGTACCATCTGATGTCAGATCATCGTTGAGGGGCAGGTTTTCCTGTTATCTTGTGTTGATATCAGCACTATGTGTCCATTTACAGCCCTACATCGAGGTCACTGAGCTTCAGCTATAAAACCTTTTCCCACATACCCCCTTTAGCGAGCGGAAAACTTTCATATCATAACATTTACAGTGACATATGATTACACACATGACTAAGCGCTCATAACCAGACAACCATGCCATTGTATATGCATGTGTGTTAAAAAAGATAAAGAAATGTTATGTTCCAAGCGTTGCTTTTTTTTAAATTCTCTGGCCCAGCATAGGAAAGAGTCTCTCACCTGGCACTGATGGGGCAGGTGTACCCAGGTGCCTCTGTGCGGCAAAGGGGCCGTTCAGCGCCTGTCTCTGTGCTGACACTGGGCATTGCCCTATACCTGTTTTGAATTTGGTTCACACACATAATACTAACAGAGAGAAAGACTAGACTTTTCAATTAAAAAAACAAAAACAAAAAAACTGTATAATATTGCAATTTAATATATTGTAATAATATGTTCTAATAATATAATAAGATCATAATCCCCAACTGGGAAGACACAGAAGTCACCTTGCCTAAATGGCTGTAGTACTGTTTTAAGTTTGCAAGTTTGCCAGCAAGTTAGCTGAGGCTACATTGTGTGTCTGCTGAGTCAGCATTGCCTTAAGAAGGTTTTGCTGAGGCTTTTTTATCATGAGAGTGGTGTGTAAGAGTGTTAACTGATTGGCTTTTTTTGCGATTACTTAAACAAACGGAAGCCATTGTTGATCAAACTTGGGTTTGGATTCATCATTTTTTATTTAAAAAATCTGAGAAATAGAATGGAAAATCAGGATTTATGATTTTTTTTTCACATCTTGAAACAGGCTTCGTTTTCAAATGTTAAGGATTTCACGTTTTCATGTTCTACACCAAATTATAGATACATACATACAAACAACAGATGAAAACTTTATAAACACCGGAGAACACCAATGCAATAGGCATTCTCAATATAGATAATTAGAAAGATGTTTAATTAATAATACTACTGTGACACTGTAGTAGTAACTTAAATTTGTCAAAATAAGTTCATGATAAAAACACAATTAGGAAATACTGGGGACGTGGGCTCATTTCTGCTTAGATATGTGTTATCAAGACTAAAAGCTTGTTTTTTCAGTATATTTTTTTAAGAGCAATGTGTTAAAACATTTTTCTGTACATTTATTTGAAATTGCCCATGCTGTGCATTAAGGCCGCGTTTACATTTGGCTGCACTGAAAGGAGATGCTTCAGTAAGATCCTTGTTTTATTTACTGGACTGTAGCCACTTGGCTGCAAACATGTGTTCCTTAGACAGCCTGGCTTTGTTAAAAGGACAGGCCTGGCTGTCGGCTGCTGAGAAAGTGTAAACTTCAAATTCTATATGTAAATGGAACATACATTACGGTGCTAAAAGGTTATTTCAATTCAATGCAATCCACAGAATAAGGCTGAACTCTGTGTCTTTGTGTGTGTGTGTATCCAACATTGCCCACATTTAATGGGAAATACACAGAAGAGAATTCTGTTAAACCATCCAGTGTTCACAGAAAGTGGGGGGGGGGGGGGGGGCAATTTTTTAAAAGTGTAGAAATAAATTAAAT
>JAQNCA010000017.1:17179129-17196872 GCA_029783725.1 Acanthurus tractus | reverse complement strand
AGTGGAGGAGATTGGGGTGTAATAAAAGAGATGATGAACCCATCCCAGAAATTTACAACAAGGCAATCTGGTGCAAGACCTCAAACAGCAGGGTGCATCTGGTCATCCTGTGGTCAAAACTTTCACAGGCTAATTACAAAGGCATAAAATTCCATCACAATTGTTAACATACACAGTCAATGTCATGCTAATATGCCATCAGTTTGCAGCAATTATGAGGTTTTTGTATCAAAATTTGAATTGTTTTCAGTTTCACTGAAGTGAAGGTCTCCACCTAAAATAGATCTGGCTCCTGCTGCCTTCAGTAAACTTATCTTGCTGCTTCAGCTCGCTCATGCTCTATTGCCCCCTTGCCATCCTTATACTGCCCTCTACTCTTGGTTAAGCCCCTCAAACTCCTTGTTCTAACCAAAAGACCCTCCCCAGAATTAATATTACACTCTGGGACCCATTTTGCTTGAGTATTGAAGAAAGGGATTTATTGTCAAGATTAGCAGTACTCCCTCCTTTCCCCCTTGTTCTTGTGTTTTTCCCCTCTGTTTTGGTTCCTGTTGCTTCTCCCTGTCTGTCTCTGTGTGTATGGGTGTTTGTTAGGTCTGGGCATGGTTTCTACTCTTAAACCTCCTACAATCAAGCAGCACACTTGAAGCTGATCCTTTCATTAACCCAGCAGTGAATATAAACCTCGGTCCTTCACTCTATTCCTCACCAGACTGTCTGTCTACTATATGTGGTATTCTGTGCTTCAGGCTCTTAGTTTTTCAGTTGTTTCTCAAGGTGCTTTTGCTTCTCTATGTTAATCTGTTGCATTTCTTGTGCTCAGGCTCTGTCCTCCTCGTGCTCCTCATTCCTGCCTGGATCTCAGCCTCCAACCGGCTCTCAGTGAAAGGTTTACCTGCTCCCCCTGCCCAGACCTTTAAACTAAATTTCCAATAAATATCCTATCCGATTCCCTGTGTGTTCTCTGCTTTTGGATGAATTTACACATGATGACATTTATGCTTAGCTTGGTCTGTGCAAATAATGATACTGGTTACTGTATCGTTTTGGTACTTTCAGATCCTATGCATTGTTTATCACAGTTGATCATGAAATGTAAATTAATGGATGCGAAAGCTGCACCGATGTGATGAGGACTGCTCTAGACTGGATTAAGTCTCACACAAGTGACAGGACTTTGTCTGTGTCAATAGGAAATATCACCATCACCTGCAGTGCATCTTGGGTGTCTATTTTTGGCCCTTTATTGTTTCAATTCACATGCTAGAACTGGGTCATGTCAACTGCAACTCACATATTGGCTTTTATTGTTTTACAGATAAAACCCAGATGTGTTTATTCATAAATCAATCAGACCTCATTTCATTTACCTCACTAATGGCTGGCCTTGCAGACATTAGATCCTGGATATTTAATAATTTCGTAATTCTCATCAATGATAAGAAGAGATGATGTTTGAACTCTCACAGACACACTTGCAGACTTTATTAACAAGGTTTTAGTTTCCCGGAGTTAACAATGTACCCACGAGACTAGAAATCCTTTAATCCATTTTGAATTTTTTTACAAACATTTTAGCAAGACCCACAAATTAGCTTGCACTCAAATTAGGAACATTGTATTAGATCTCTCCTCCCATTCAGTCATTTTTAATGACTGATTCATGTTTTCATCTCTGGCCGTTTAGATTACTGCAACTCTTGGCTGTGAGACTGCTTAATGCACCATCTGCACTCCTCCATGTTAAATAATTTGATCTTTTTTATACAATCAATTATTCACTCGAGAGGGAACCACATTTTAATTTCATTATACAGCTTGTTGTATAATGACAAATAAACTTCCTTGTATCCTTGTAAAATCTGTCAATAGCTAAAATACTGCAGTAAGTGTTCTTGGTGTTTTTGACTCATTTCACTAGTTACCTGTAATATTTTTTAATTGATTTTAAATATTACAGTCTTAAACCGAATGGCCTTATGCAGTTGGCCATACTTTCATCCCTTTTTCCCTGTTTACTCATCTAGATCTGGCAAAGGTGGGGGCAAAGGTACCGAATCAGTGTCCCAAAATCCAACGACAGTACGGAACAGTCCACAGTCAAATCAATCAGAGAACAAAGCACACAAGAACAATCTCAAAAAATGACTAGCCCTCGTGGCAACACTCGCGGCTGTTTTCCTAAACAATGAATTGGCAGCGAGTAAGAAGTGGAGCTGGGTTAAAGAGAGGTGGAAATCATAATCAGGCAGATGATGATCAGGTGTGCAGGTGAATGAGTGCAGGAGAGTCTAGGAGAACAGCCCTAGGAGAAACACATAGGAAGAACAAGACAACACAAACACATAACAAGAGAGAGGAGAATACAGAGGAGAAACAAGGGAAAAAACAAGGGAATGGCCAGATCCTGACACTAAAGCTCATATTTGTTCTCATGGGGGCTGAGATAGCACACAAATGTAGAGGGATTAGTGTATTTGCTGTTGAAAGATTACTGAAGTGTTTGAACTATTTTATTTTATTTTATTTTTTCTAAAAGCTAAAACCTAGAGTTCTACTTTTTATGTTCTTTGTTCCAATGATGTTTAAATGACAAATGTAGGGATTTCGTGTGTTCACCACAAAGACCCATGGTCACAGACAGCCTTTGTAACCCCCACTGCTTTTGGCGGTTGATTTTCTTCCATCAGCACATTCCTATATATGTGAAATCTCTTCACACTGAGTTCAGTGCTTACATACAGTGATACACAGTGAAGAGCTGGATACACACTGGCTCGCCAATACAGACTTTTTGCATAAATTACCCAGCTTCACATGTTTGTTTAGTTTATTAAAAGAATAAATAAATAAATAAAACAACAAAAACTAATCTAACACATCCTCACACTAAAACATGCACAAATACAAACATATACACACTACGCACATACAATTTACTTTGTACTCGTAGAAACTGCAATAGTTACGGTTACTGAGTTGTTGAGGCTCATTCATTAAACTAACTTTTTGCGTAAATTTTATGCATATGAGGTTTGTTTGCCCTATGATCAAAAGATTGTTTATTTATTTGGCAAGATACACAAATTATTTCAAGTTATTCTGTGACTTGTGTTGTTTCCTTGTCATGTGTCTCCTGAGCTTTTCTTTTTATTACATGCAGAGAGCTCTGTGTGTCCTTTCCTGGTGAGAAGGAGGAGGACAAGATCATCATTAGTGAATGATGTCAATTCCTTTATTTTTTGTGGAGAGTAATTTTTCTTAAATCAATCCTTTTTCTTAATAAGTGTTGCAGCTTTTGCAAATCTGTCTCCCTACCTTGTATGAAGGCTTGGATGTCACAAACTCCCAGGTGAGCATTTCACATGTTCATGTTGTTTGTTTGTCATATTACCAATGTGTAAAGACCTGAATTCTGAACCAACAAACTCTGAGATGAGACAATCAGAAGTTCAGCTTAACAGCTGAGTTAGTTTAATCAATTAAAAAAATTTTGATTTACATTGATGAAAAAAGACACAATCAGTGGAACACTTGAGATTTACCAAAAAACAACTAAATTAAGGTTATTTAGATATCAACAAAGCCAGGCAGTGAAAGAGTCAATATTCCACAAAAGGTATGTAGCACATTCACATGATCTCCAATATGACATGATAGTATGACAGGATGCTCCACATCCTGTGTTATCACACAGAGTGGTAATACAGATTCAGCTGCAAAGTTACAATCAGCATCTTTCTTTGCTTGGTAGCACAAGACTGTATCTCAGGTATCTTAAGTAGAATCAGTGCGACCCAAACAATGGAGGCATTGGCTACCAGAAGGCAAAATAAAGGGTGCAGTTGGTACCTGTGTATTTCAAAGACTTCAGTGGGTCTTATGATCAGAAACTAATAAAAACGAGTCATACTTAGTGTATTAAACCATTTTTGTCCTCCTCAAACTTTAATAGAAGCCTCCCTTACACACTTGTTTCCTATCTCAACACCAATTACTTCCACTGGCATGATGGAAAGCGGTTGGAGCAGCTTCAGTAACATCCAATAATAACTAATTATAATGTTGTGCTGGAGAATCTCCAAGATAGGACAACAATTTACTCACAAAACAGATTAGGGCTAGTTGTGCAGAATATATATATGTGTGTATATATATATGAATATAACAGAGTGCAGGCTATTAGACATTCTAACACATTTAGTGCTGCAAACAAGCCAGGAGGGCTGTTGTGTATTGCTGGCTCTTTGTCTATATTTACTCCCTAAAGGTAAATAGCAGGGGGATTAAACTTCATGTGTTTCATTGAAAGACAATGCAGTGGGCTGTGCTGGATGGACGAGAGACTAACCTTATAGGCTGCAAAGGCCAGTTTTTTTTCTTTCTATGTGATAAAAAATACTGATCACATTTACTCATGAAAAGGTAAATGTGATAAATATTGTGAATCTCCTGAGATTTGACATGCATTTTATTTTCAGCAGGTCTTTGTTGGTGACACTTTCCTAAAATATGATACAGCATATTTGAGGCTGTTAGCAGTGATGGTGGCAGTCAGAAGTCTGCTCATGACACAGAGCCAGTCATCATCAGCAAGACCAGTGTGCCATGGACAATTAATATACACACTGAAAACAAAGCAGAAAGGCCCCGATTGTCTGATTCATATAAATAAACAATTCAAACAGTGGTATGATTGCGGTGACTGGCAGAGCATTATGCAGGGGAGAGCATCCAACTCAAATAATAAATACACTAATGCTGTATTTGATGAGGTTATTGGCTGTGAATAATTCAATATTCCTTCAATTCGAAAGTCTGGGTTTGAAATGAAAATTCAAATGAGAGGTGGATATTGTTTATACAGTGTTAGTTAGAATATTGACTTTTTAGCTGTCAATATGACAAGCTCTGCTTTATTGCCTTCAGGATACCAGAAGGATATATTTGGTGTGTTTCCCCTGAGACTGCTTGTTATTTATTTGCTGACTGCCATTACTTTATATGGTCAGTGATAAAATACATTTAAATACTTAATCCAATCTGACTATTGACCTAAATATCATTCCAACACACACCATCTGTGCAAAGCTCTGTAAATTTATCTCTCTGGCCGTCTCTCTGTCTCTGCTTCATTAAAATTCTGCACCTGTCTCTGCAGTCCTCTCTGCAGTTTTCACCCTAAAATACCAGGGAAGAGCATCCAGTCTCCAGGGGGTGATTTTTGTTCTGGCTCACACCGCCTCACCTGTGGTGTCACCTCATTGACAGCGAACAGAGAAAACAACTGAGCGGCTCAGGTAGTGGAGCGCAGCTGTATTTGTCGTCCAAACTACATCCTGAATTTCCAGTGACAGAGAGAGCTGGTAGCTTCCCTCACATTGTGGTTAGGATATGTGTACAAATTATTAAGGGTGGTAGGGTGTCTGAGCATTATGTTTCACTTTAAAAAATGCAAAAATTACCCTTTATTCAGGTAGATGTTGAAATATGTTATTAGAAAAGGGTAAAATTTGACCTGCAAAAGAGATTAAAAATCAGCCGCTCATCCCCTGGGCATCATAGAAAGGTCAATTAAATTTAATGGTCATTCAATTTACAGTTGTTTAGTTTTTTTAGCTGAGTGACCGATTGATGTTACTATTCATGGATCCACGCCTTGTGTTGCTAAAAATGACAACGATGACAATGATTTGGATCAGAGGATGTTGTAGCCTGATATGGATCGGATGTCAGACTTTCACTAAATCTGAATAAAAATACCTGCGAAATATCACCAGACATCTTGAGGAGACTGTTTCCTCTTGGCAGGTACCGAACAGTGCACCAGCAAGTATCAGCATGGTAAAACCTGTGAATTGATTCAGTCCGGTGTCCACTGATAACACAGGAGACAGAAGCACAGCAGTGTGCTGCATGCAGTTATTGCATAGGCTCTGGTATTGTGGTTTTGGCAGCGAGGGAATGTGTAATTAATGAAGCTCTTATTGTATTAGTAACAGTTTAGAACAAATAGTGTGTGTGTGTGTGTGTGACTGCATAAGTCATCTGTGGGCTGGTGAGAACGTGTACATTAATTAACTGATCTTATTGACATTCTCAAGTCTAATGGCAAATGGTTTCAGAAGATGTAAAAACAGAATGCTTGATCAGCAGTAAAAGTTGGAAATTCAAATGCTGAGCATGCATTATGGACTTACATTATGAAACACTCAACTTCTTTTTAGTTTTGCTCCCTGATAAGAGAAAGAATGAGGTGAAGGTGGGGGCATATGGGGAAGTGAAAAATGATGAGCTCTCTAAAGAGATAACACTTAATCACCATACAACCAAAGATTCATATGGATTCTGTTTCTCAAAATTGACGTATTGGTTCTCCTGACAAGTACATTTTATTGATACAGATGCAGATAACCTTCGCATTTGGCGAAGACCATTGATACAAAAAAAGCACACCTTTTAGTTAAAGTTATTTTTTAATGTTTAATTATTTCAGCAAGTCTCTTCTCAGACTGTGGCAGTAAGTGTAGCAGGGTGTAGCAGTGTGTAGCAGGGTGTAGCAGGGTGTAACAGGGTGTAGTGGTCCTCATATACAGCACAGAACTGCTGCTACTGTAAAACTGGAGCACTCTCAGTTTCTTCCCTTGATAACCAAGTCACGCAATGAATGAGTGTGTGATCATTCCCCCCACTGCACTCTGTCTCCCCCTTTCTCTTTCCCCATCCTGAATCCTCTTTTGCTCTCATCTCAATCAATAAGTGTAACTTTGCCCACAGAGAGACCCTAAGGCTCCTTGCTGTCCATAGCAGTGTCGAGCCTCATGATTCGTGTGTGCATACACATCTCCAAGGTCTTCCGCTCTCTCCCTCCTCCTGCCCCCCTCTGCTTTGTTTCTCCTCCTTTTGTACTCTTCTTTAAAAATACATACCCCTATTATCTTCTCATGTAAGCTGCTGAGAGCCACAACAATGACCTCTGGCAGATTCTTTGTTTTTTTTTCATTTTTGAAGCTACCCTCAGAAACGCTCACTTTTCACTGAAAAGTCCTCCAAAATGTTGAAGATGAGTTTTACAAGGCTTATAATTAAAAAAAAAAAAAGTTTTGATTTTCGTGTTTATTTAGTTTCAGGTAAGAAAACTATCTGCATTAGTGAGGAGATACATACGTATGTATATAAAACAAGCCATTTATCATTCAAGACCAAGGAGAAGAAAAATAACAAAACACCCAATGTATACTTAAAACTGGAAGGATGGACTTCAGTAGACTACTAGATTTAGACCTCCATCTGATGACTTCAGACAGGACTTGAAAAAAAAGTGGCCTCAACTATACCTTTATAAAACAATGACTTTACTTGGACTTTTAACTTTTGACATCAAATTATTCAACATAACCAGATCGTGGAGGGATTTTCCTTCTGTAGGCAAATGGTAAGATGACACAATTTTTCCACAGGTCACTTTTAAGGTCGTTGCAAATCTAAAAGCAGAATAACTTACCTCATTCTAAGCAATAATTCATGCTCTCTGTCTTCCTGGGATGACTGTAGGCTTATAGAGGCTGTCTTCTATGAGACCAAGGTCAAAGGAAATGCTGAACTTTGCCTCAGAGTTAACAGACACACCATTATGTGTTTGTTAGAGGATGGTACATGTGAGCTGAGGGGATACAACGTGACTTAAGTTGATTTAGCAAAGTTACTTGTTTGTAATTCTTTTAAAATGCTACTTTGTGAGACACCTAGAACATCCTCTGTTAAAAAATAAATCACATCACAAGAGTTTCTTCACACAAAAGGATAAAAAATGTTATGAAAACTACACAAATGCACATTTGGGAGTGCAAACTTATGAGAGAACAGGTGAATTGTTTCATTCAGATGCAAAAATCCTAATGTGGTCAACAAACAATACACAGAAAAAATGTTACAGTCTTAGCTGAGAAGTCACAGTAGTTATACAATGAGGTACACATGATCATTTTGCTATTGAGAGTTGTGAAGTTTACTAGAAAGTAATACACGCTGGTTAAAATAGTAAACTTTGATTTAATATTAGAACACTGTTCTCTTATTCGAGTTAAAGTGTGTTAAGCTTCAGTTTTGTCACATAAAATATTTTCCAACAAAAAGGAATATGTGAGAGACATTCAATTGTGAGAGAGATTAAAATAACGTCTTTGAAATATGATTTAAGACGAAGGGGCCCAAAAAAGTTTCTACAGCACTTTGGATACTATCACATTGAATTTCACTGTGTCTGTAAAACATTTACATACAATAACAGTACATATAATATAGTGAGTGAACATACAACATTCAGAGCCTCACTTGGAATAAAGGGGTCTTGAATTTTGTACTTGGCGTAAAAACGTCACAAAACAAAACCTCTCCTAATAAGATGCAGCTATATGATATATTTACAGTGACTGTTTAGATGAAAACCTTGGTCAAATTAAATGCATAAAGGCACCACCCAGGGAATCCTTTGAATACGAAGCCATGGTAGAATAAGCCTGTTTCCTATAACCCCTCTATACTCAGTAAACTGAACAACTACATGCTGCTGACCTGCCTGCCTGCGGACTTTCTGTATGTGTCATGTGGTGATTAAATCATTAAGTAGTCCGGTCATTCTCCTGTCAGCATGGAAATCTAGTGACCAGTCAGCTCACACGAATCAACTCTTCTCAGATTATGACTCTTTCTTAAGACAAGTTATGCATACAGGCCTTGATCTTCAGTTCGGACCCACTGTAAGTGCTCCTATCAGTCCGTAATTGGATCTTTCAATAAGGCTCCTGCAGGGAAGAGAGTCCCGGCTAATGAAGACTTCTTCCAGATTGTTTCATCTCACAATTGGCAATACCTGCATCGCAGTCGTCATGCCAACAGTACTTGTCACAGCCAATCAGATGGTGAGCTTAGCTATGGGAACCAAGGCAGACAGTAGCTCCGGGGTCTATTATTAATTTACACCTATGTTCACTTTTCTCCCAGCTTTTCTACTTCCCCATCTCAGCCCACATCCCCAGTGAGGGTTTCATCATTATCATTGAGTCTAAAGTACCCTCTGAAACAGCCATCTGTGAATAGTCATGTAGGCTTCATGACAATGGAGGAGGCTCGGTTGGAGAAAAATAATGATGCACTTGATACTATAATTGTACATCAGGAGAAATAAAGGTTCAAAACTGCAGTGCCAATCAACACAGTGCATGCTGGGTAGGACCTCATGCCCAACGGCACTTATACATGACCGTTTCCTGAACCCCTTGCTGCTCTATTTACGGATGACACTACACATAGTCCTGTTTTCCTTGGGGTGGGGGAGGGGTGGGTTGAATGACCCTGTTGTTTGGGACAGAGGTATGAAGAAATGTTGTGATCACGGAAAAACTGGCATGTACATGTACAGAGACATTAAGTAAATAAAACAAAAGAAAAGCATCATCATCACTGGCCTCTGTTGATGTCCAACTTTTTAACGTGAGAACTTGACTCATTTACTCTCACATTATAGCACTGATCTGACCAGCTGAAGAGCCACTGTTAAAGTAAACTGAATAAACTTTTCTCTTTTTCATGGAAGTGATACTCCGTGTTTGGGCAGCATATTGATCTCATTATCACTCAAGAATTCAATTAGACTGGTTGAGTGCACTTAAAATAGTTCATTTATTCTGTGAATCAAAACAAGAAAAATGTTTAAAATGTCTGTAATTGCACGATTTATCATCTTCATTTAAGCTGTCTCTGCTACTGTAAATTAATTTTCTGGCTGCTCCTTTGTCAGTCTGTATAAGTGATTTAAATTGTCTTGAGACAGAACAGTATTTTTAGATAATTCAAAAGAATTCAGTTTGTTTCCAAAGGGTTATGGTTTTTATGAGCAGAAACTAAAGAAGGATAATTTTGAGAAGAAAATTCTGTATATGACAAATTTTATCCCTTTATCTATCTAGATATAATAAAGGTAGTAATAATGATAAAGCTTAATTATTCTATTTGAATTAATAATCATGTGAAATGCAGGGTACAAATAAAATACATCAGGACCTTCAAAGGAAGAACAAGATGTTTCCCCCAAAGCAGGAGGTGCCCTTTCTGCTGTTTTATTCATAAAATGAAATGATTTTCTGCCACTTATCATTTAAAGGGTAATGTCAAGGATTTGGCATTTTTATGATTGGAAGAAAATTATCTCTTAGACATCCTTCTGTTAGATTAAATTCAGATCTTAAATCAAGGATCAACTGCACTTGTATTTGAACAACAAGTTGTTTTTTGCCATAATGGACTTTTTTTTTTAGTACTACTCTCATTTCCAAAGCTTTTTCTCAAACCTCTCTCTGTATTTTTTAGATATTCTTCAGATGTAGATGATAGCATAAATATAGAGCCACTAATCAGTGCATTAGCTTTACTTTCTCCACTTAAATCTACTAAACATAATTATGTGCTTCAGAGCATCCTAAAATCAGTCAGACCCTATTGAATGATTTTAGGGTGCATAACCCCCTGAATGTCAAACATATTTACAACAACTTACAAACATACAAACATGTTCTTGGTCGACCTCTCGACCCAGCATCCCTTGTTCTGTCTTGGAAGCTGCAGGCTCCTCACTATGAAGACTGCCATTGGGTCCATGGATCATAGCCCTGGACACAACTCTCATCATTGGTGATAACTCTTATCATGACATCGAGTCCTTCTTGACCTGCAGACATCCTCATAGGTTCTCTGCTGCTTTTCTTTGGGAATCCCAAATGTGCATGTACCTATAGTTGCAAAAAACCCATGTAACTCAAAGATTACTGACGATCAAGGGATGTAACTCACAACAACACTTACAGAAGTTCTTGCTTGCAGTTATTACATGGACATTACTGTGCAGCAATCCGCTGGTGTACAAACAGGAGCATTCTCAAAACTGTTTATAAAAGAAGACTAAGACACAAGATACACTTAATGATCACTACAGTGATGAAGCTCAAAAAGAACTGTATATTTTTACGACAGAAATGACACTATTTTGTTTGAAAATGCATGAAATTAGTTTTTCTTACATTGGCTGAGTCCACAAAAAATACAAATGAAGACACAAAGTTGCATGAATTTTATAAGCCTTGACAGCAGATAACAGACTGTATATTCTTACACATACAATATGGAAGAAAAACAGGTGAACTCAGGTTTCCTGTAAAGCTACGGAGTGAAAAGAAAAGCAGAAATACACCGACAAAGGAGTCCAAGAACAGAGATTTTCTTTAAACACATTTTGTCAATGCTTTTCTGGTTCTTATTTTTTTGGTCATTACCCTCATCAAAACTCTTGGAACACAATTAGCATGACCTCTACAGTTTAGTGCATCTACGCAGGAGCCACTCAAAGAGCACATATGTTGTTATGTACATAATTTTTAATTTTACTAATGTAATCATTTTACTTATCTGCCCCTATTGTGAAATGACTTAATAAACATAAAATGTTTGAAAACTGAATAAAAGTCTTACTCATCTATCAGTTCTGTGTCAATTTACTGTGACTATTAAATTTTCATTTCTCTTCAAACTTCACAATCATTTCATGTTGGTACAGTTGAGAATACTTTTATTTCTCTAAGGGAATAATTATAAGGAAACCATGATAGAAGCACATCATGCTCACGGTACAGCGAATTCTCGAGTCATGTTTTTCATTATCACAGCTGGAAGTGCACCTCAGTTCACTATATTAGACTGTCCTCCTTTACATTACTGTGGCAAATAGATGACAAAAACAAGAAAGACTTTTTGATTTAAATCACCTGGTTCCAACAAACTGAGAAAAAGAGTTTTTTAACTCACCAAATTGGATTTCAGAAGCCAGAATAAATTAAACAAAAACTCATATGTCCTTAAACCACCATGTTAGTGCTGATCTGCGGTAAATCTAATAGACTTGGGATTAGTTCCAAGCTGCCAAAAGTGTGTCTAGGTATTGTAATAAACCTTTATGTCCCACTGTTGCTCTTCAGACTGACAGTGCCGCTCATCTGACCTTGGGCTCGACTGTGCTTCTCTTTAGAGCACTTTGCTGTCAGCAGCTGGTAGGGATGGATGTCTCAGATGTCGCTGCTGAATGATGGGCAGCTCTTAGCCAAACCCCCATGGGGCTTCTCAGTGCTGCTTGTGGCCTGAAAGACACAGAAAAGACTGATGGTTAGTCAGAGGAGTGTCGATTAACCCATCTGTCATTAACATCCCTGAAGATCTCCTCTTGTTTTATGACAAACCTGTGTATTTACTCTGTATAAATTAATGCATGAATGCAAACTTTTTTTTTTTGTTTTTCACAAAAGTTATTGCCTTACAAGTCATTTAAATGCAGAGATTTAAAGCAACAAACTCTTATGTCACCGCTTAATAACCAAACCCCTGCAAAGCCAGTTTTATCACTGTATTTGTGTTTTGTGTCAATTAGCAAATGTTAGCATGGAAACAAACTAAGGTGAACATGGTAAACATTGTACTTGCCAAACATCCATGTGTTTGGTTATCATTATTATTGTAAACATTTAAACGTGCTAATGTAAGCTCTTGGCTTACAGTACCACGGCAGATCCAACTCACAGAGCAGCAACTATGGCTGTAGACAAAATGTAACAAATAAGAAAAATAAGAAGTTTCTTTTTCAGTCCACAACAGGCTGATCTGAACACAAACACACAGTCAGACACAGTCGCTGCATTTCTACAGTCAGCATATTCTGTTTTAGGTAAGTATAAAAACTGCAGTCCAGCAATGCAGTGAAAACTTTTAGGAATAATGTGAGGCAAAATTTTTCTTTTGGTTTCTGTTCTGATCCTCTTTCAGTTTTGTTCTACTACTGTAGTTACATTTTACCTTGCAGATTAGGGTTCTTTATGTGAACATATGATTAATTCGTGAAATATTGACATTGCTAAAGATTCTTGAAGACGTCAATTTAAAAATATTATCAGTGTATAAAATAGCTCACCTTACATCCAGCTACAGTATTGATTAGAATAAATTAAACAATACACCAATGAATTTGTGAAGAGCTATTTTGTTTAATATGAAGAATTACTTTTAACTTTTAGTGGGCCAAAGTTTTTTCATAATACTTCTGTTAATAAATTTATACCTTTAACTGAATTCTCTTTTATTGCAGTGTTGCTTCTTTTGCACAAGTAAAACTGAATAGTTCTCAGTGGATAGCTAAGACCTTCGAGAATACTCTCTGAGTGTGAGTGACATTGTTACTATTACCGTGTGTGAGGATTTTGTATTGAAGCAAAGGAAAAATGTTCATTTTTTTACCTTGCATAGTTTTTTTTTGAGACAGTAGATAACATCATGACAGCAATGATCCTTTTACACAGAAACGCCACTTGACTACAATTGTACCAAATTTGATGGCGATTTCACAAAGCACATGGGCTGGATTCTTCTTGGAATGTGCTTACAAGGTAGCAGGACTCATCTTTTAGCACCATCAGAAAAAAAAAAAATTACAAACACAGCATCATGTGAACTTTTCACAAAGTTTTATTTTATAAGGGTCTGTCGGATTTAAGAGGTTAAAGAATGTTTGTTTCAGAGCCCTCTGATTATTTGACTGCTTGTGTTTGTTGCCCTGTCAGATTCTGTCATAGCAGTGATCCAAGATCTCAACAATTCCTTTAAAGAGAGCAGAGAGAGTTTAATACCTGACAGATATGGCTCCACTATAGAAAGACCCTTGTTGTAAGGATCTTGACTTACCCTTTAAGTTTGATTATATGTGTCAGTGTGGAGGGGGAAAAGGGTACAGAGCTGGGAGGGGCGTGCAGCATTTTATTTAGAATAAGAAAGATTTAATGTTCTTGCCTTCATAAAAAGAAAAGGAAAGAATGCCCCCTCTAACATTCTCTGCTGGTCACAAGAGGCTATCAGTGTCCATCGTCTTTCAGCGAGCAAAAAGATAACACTTCATGGCTGTTTGGATTTGATAGAGGCTGCTGATGCATTGATTTATATCTTCTGCTTGTCTATGAATCATACATTAATGGATGAGATGGCCATTATCTCTCTGCATGTCTGCTTTCACCCACTTCAACTCAGAAAAAACAGATGGAACCATGTTCTCCTCATGTCTCTGTCACACATATACACCTCTCACCTTTTCATCTAGAATTCTTTTTTCTTCCTCATCCTTTTTCTCATTTTCCTAACCCACTCCACCTCCTCTCTCAGCGCAAATTTCATCTCAAGCAACTTGGTACTCTTCCAGATACCCAGCTGTGCCACTCCTGAGGCTAGATGCAAAAAAAAAAAAACTGTGTAGATTCAAGAGACTCTGCACACAATTCCAGAAACGTACTCTGTGTTCTTTAGATTTATAAAGTCATGTGGACACTTGGCTTTATTTTATCTAACTCAGTCATTTGGAACTTTGTACACTGGCACATCCAAACCTACAGATAGCTATAGGCTAAAGCAAGCACACCCTTAATTAGTTGTTTTTACAGCAGTACATCTGTGTGCTCCACCGATATTGTGAACAAGAATAGGCAAGACCCACAATTTCGCCAGCAGTCAGTTTAGGATCTGCAGACTTTTTGCAGCAATGCATTCTTGAAGAACAATGTTCTTATATCATTGTCCTTATTTTATATTCATTTCTAAAAACATGCCATTGCTCTTACACTAAAGATATAAAGTTAAATCAATCCTGACTTTCGGTGGTTTGATTGACACTCAGGAAATTAAATCATCCTAGATATCTGGACTTACCCTCATTATTCTATTTTACAAAAACAAAACTGAAAAGTTGAACATTGATTGCAAAGAAGGTATACATAGAACCCCAAAGTCCCATTTTCCTGCCATCCAAATGCACCATTAGGTAATTCCTCTCCTATTAAATTCTGATCTGCTCTAATCTTGACAAAGTTTTCAAGCAGCTGAATTCCTGAACCTGCTCTCTTGATCCACACTGCAACCAACTGTCCAAGTCCATCTCACCTACACAGATCAATATCCTTTTCCTACTGACCTGAGTTTAAGAAAAATATAGTAGATTCATTTTTTAAAATTTGTAATCACAGACCAATTTCAAACCTTCCATGCTTCCACTTTCAATATTACAAAGAATCATGGTATAACCCAGTGCCGTTCATGTGCGAACGATGTACAGCTTAACATTTATCTGTTTACCAGTGATTTTATTGTGTAAGAAAACTAGTGAACTGTGTGCATGATATCAAATACTGTTTGTCCTAAATAACAGAGCATACATTTCAAGCTTCTTTTTTTTGACTGCAAGCTGACTGCAAAACTGGTTCATGCCAAAAACCAACCTGGTTAGTGCTATGAATGCTGTCCTTACCGGAATGACAAGCTCCAGCTCAATCTGATCACAGCAGCAGAAAAGGCTTTACATGTGAATGCAAAGACCAGCACATTACTCTGGAACTTCAGTCGCTGGTGTGGGTCCCAGTGAAATTCATTCTATGATTTAAGTTTTCTTAGAATGCACTTGCTGGTTAGGATCTCACCATCTGACCCACTCATTGAACATTTGTGCCATTTCTAAGCAAATACTATGTAGCTCACCTCAGCTCATTAGGTCTGAGATGAGCTGCAGAGTTCGTGGAATTGGCTAAGTTTTGAGTGGTTCCATTTGAAAACCCTTATAGGTTCTGGAGATGCCACTGTACATAGCAGGATGTTTTTAGCAAAAAGTTCAGATAAAACTATCTGAGGCCATTTTCAGAACCTCATTGTTTAGTCAACTTAACACTGATTCATGTTCCCTTTTAATATGATCGGGCCTCATCCACCGATCTTAATTCTTGTTCTTGTTCTTCTTCTCTTATTATTATTATTATTATTAGTAGTAGTAGTAGTAGTAGTAGTAGTAGTAGTAGTAGTAGTTTATCAGTAATAATATGCTAGCATAGGAGCTTTATTTAATCAGTTCCATCATGAACTAGCCTATTTACTAAAGCTTTTTTTCAGAGGAAGATTGCCTTGGTTTAGCCCCCTTTTTTCCACTAATACACTGGCTTTGAAGTTTGTACGGAATTGATTGTTCTCAAGGGGTTGGACCAGGACACCTGCAGCTGTTTGCCCTGAAAAATGATCCAGCTCATAATTGTGATTATGTATTAATATCTTTGTGCTTACAGTTTTTGGTTTTCACTCAACATCCCAGTTGATTCCTTTTATGTTGTTTTTCCTTGCAAACCTTGTCTATACTTGTGGTTTTCTCTCTTCCTGTATCTTATTGCCAACTACATCATCAATTTTTGACAAGTTACATGCTGACATTGAAAAGACTAAAAGACCTGGAAAGTGAGAGAGATTCTGATGCTGCTCATGATGAATAGCATGATAGTAACAGAAATATAAAAAGATGCTTATTGTGCAAACTCTAAGACTCCAACAGGGTCAAATCAAGTTTCTGTGCAAACCACAGTCTGTAAAAGCAGTGTGCTCCCACCAAGTCCTGGGAACTAGAACTTGGGCTAGTGGCCTGAATTATTTGTGCCATCTTTCTTGACTTATGGTCTTTAGGTGTGAACCAGGTTCTCTTGCTGCATCCTCCCCAGTGAGCAGACTAAAAGATATGGCTACTCACTGTCTTTAATTTTAGTATTTTCAACAAATCCCTTCTTTAATCCAGTCCCCAAGGCCCAACCATGTCTGTGACACTCAGCCAAAGCCCACTGGCTCCTCCTAAAGATTTAATTTTTCAAAATGCCTCACAAATGTAGTTTCTCTTAAAAAAAAAGAGGTCTGACTTATGTAGGTCTTATAAGGTTCATGTAGGTTTTATAAAATGTGACTTAAACTGGAGGTCAAAGAGTATTTGATGCATACTATGGCAGATTCTAATGGCAGATCATTCCATGTGTAGTACTCTAGTGACTACTGGGGCCAGCGGAATGATGAAAATTCAAAATAAACTACAGTTTGTGTGTGTGTGTGTGTGTGTGTGTGTGTGTGTGTTGGTGTATATGCATATCAATGCTAATGAGGAAACATGTCACCCAGTGCAACAGTGTGGTTCATTCATGTGTTTAATAGGTTTTCTTGAGCTCCCTGACACAGAGGAATAAGATGTATCAGGCTGCCACATTAATAAACCACCAAGCTCACATTTTTAGCTGGTTAAAACTGGAAAGACTCTGTCTGAATTGCACTAGATCTAAGCACCAAATTGGTTGCCCCCAGCTTATTTTGAAATGGGGCCGGAGTTCTGCCAGATTGTTTGTCATTTGATGTGCAGTACATGCTTATTCTCAGTGTGAGCTTCATGTTTTGGCCAATCAAAAGAACAGTACAGTGAGTGCCAAATAGTCACAGATTCTGAGAGTGCAGAGAGGCCAACAAAAATGTGTAGTGAGAGTTTATGCAGTCTACTAGATCAATAAAATTACACAGTGTCTGTCCAACTTAAGGACTTTGGTTATTTCTCTTTATATGGATAATAACAGTGATGCAGCCAGGGTTCAAAAAAATTAATGTGACAGTAACCCATTGACATATACTTGAAAACTAAAATGCAGTAATTTTCTCTTACCACAGTGTATCTTTCACTTTGAAAAGCTGCACTTGGAAGAAGCTAAATGACCTTAATCAGTTCAGGCAGAGACAGAGACAGAGGCAGAGCTTCTTCAGTGGTGAATAAAACTAGTCAAACCATATGATGCAGCTGTGGCATCTCACTTTTGTTCTAAGGGAC
>JAQNCA010000017.1:17155489-17170493 GCA_029783725.1 Acanthurus tractus | reverse complement strand
CATTATCGCGTTACAGCAAAAAGCAATACATTACAGTAATCACATTACTTTTGGAATGCATTACTCCCAACACTGCTCATTTCAGTAACAAACACACAGAGAAATAGAAATTTACTCTGCAACTCCAAACAGCTCAAGGGAGCTTTTTTGCCTCTTTTAGCTCACTGTTTTTTTCCCTGTTAATGTCATTTCCAGCTGCCAAAAGCAGCTGTTTTTAATGGACAAACAAATTAGGTAGACAAAGTGACATAACATTTAGCAGCTAAAGACCCATATATGTTTTTCTCAGAAGTTAGTGAGGCCCAAAATAGAGATATAAAAACAGTGAATCGTGGGCTTAAATTGGTTAATGGCTACAAATATGAGTGTGAATGAATACTAATGTTGCTTTTGATTTTCAGCTTTGCTCTTGTGCTCCTCTGTATACGCTCATTAGTGTTTCTCCTCCTGGCCCCTTTATTTTGATATAATTCATGAACAAGCATTCATATTCACTCATCGAGGAAATAAAACATGTGCTTTTCAGCAGAATTCTCTGTTTACACAATACTGGGTGTGAGCAAACTGTTTCCTAAAGTAGGATTGTAGTGAAAAACTGGAGCATAAGGTGTGACTAAGTGCAATGGAAAATCATTTAGAAGTCTCACAGGTCAGTTACGAGGGCGCCTTGGCAGAGGTTTTTCCTCAGTACACCAGATACCAGATTAGATAGTTTAAATCAGCTCTCCTTTTTTGTCAACATTTATGCACATAGAGATTTTTTATTGGTGTTATGGGGAAAAAACCCTATTTGGTCAGAGGGGATTATTCAGCTGCAGTACCACCAGCGGCCACTGGGTTGGACTGGAAATAGGGGCCAGATTATGCTCAAGTAGCCGTTAAAAAAGTTTTTTGCATTTTTTTTTCTTGAAAGCACACACATTGAAGAGTATTTTATTAAATATATCACTCGATATTATGTATTGAACCGAACTGATCTAAGGCTGAATACTTTCACATCCACTGTCCTTAGATAATTACCCTGACATATGCTGCTAAGAGATCAAACCTGGGGGCTCAGGGACACCCTCTAAACGGAGGAGTCATGTAAATGATTGCCTGTGATTAACCTTCTGTTAGAGGTATCCCACATCTGATTGCAGGGGCTGGTTTGGCAGGTCATGAGGTTTCCACTTAACACAGAAAATCAAGCCAATAGAGGGAATCAATAAAGCCAGAGACGAAGACAAAACAAAGAGAGAGATTCTTTTTACTGCTTTCCCACAGAAAGTAAAATTAACCTCTTTCTCTTTTTAACCTCAGGTAAGCCATGTGTTAAACACTTTGACAGGCCACTGAGAAGTTCTGGAGTCCCCTGTCAGATGAATAAAAAAGGAGTGCAAGTTCATAGATTTTTTTCACCACAGCCAAGACCTCTAAAATAATGCTTTCTCTATGATCCATGCTCACTACTAGAGGTTAGCTGAGAGAAAAAAAAACATATATATATATATATGTTTTTTGCGTGATTTATGTCTCAATGAATATGCACCAGTTGGCCTAAATAGAGAAATCAGATCAAATTTGGCAGAAGATCCTCTTAGACTGTCCAGGAGCATTTCAGGTTTCAATTAATATCAGATTTTGAAAAATATAAAGTTATTCTTTTAGAGGTAAAATATCAGGTTATAAAAAAAAAAAATAGAAAATAGAAATGGGTACATTTGCCTACTAATTGGACTGCTGTTTGGTTGAGCAGGGGGCCCCTCCATGGGGTTGCCAGTTTCCGTCAGCCAGTCAGCCACAAGTTAGGAGCAGATGTCACTGTGATAACCCTTAATCACAACACTATAAAAATCGAACAAAAAATGATCGAACAATAGCATATTTAACTGCTGACTGCAAAATACCCTTTTTTTTAATTAGTTTGGAAGTTTGAGTTATATTCCATTTTTTTGTTAAATTTTGGTTCAATTTGTCACTTTCTGAGCTTCAATAAAACTTCCCACGTAAGTAAAATTCAATTTGTCCAATAAAGAGAACCTTCTGTGTCTCAGTAAGAGGATCCGAAAGAAATACTAGGGATTTAAAAGGTTGACTCCCTGTTTTTGGTGGAAATATTGAGCCCAGTGCTGCTGAGAAGCACTCTCGTCTGTGAATATAGAAGATCTGTGAAAAAATATTTCTTTATTCGTCTGTATTGACCTTCATAAAGGCAAATACATTTTTCTGAAGTAATATCTTTTTGTTGTTGCTGTTATTATGTTTGCCTTCTTTAACATTATTAATAAGTTCATACTTTCAGAATTTTTTTATTAACAAATGTGTTTAGTTTTCATGTGTTATAACAAAATGTTTTTATTATGATAATGAATACACATATTGGTTGCTGTTACTTTGTTTACAGGTATGTTATCATTTCTGTAATATTGTTTTTTTCTTAAAAGCTTAGTCTTCCTTTCCCTGTTTTTAGGTTTTCTATTATGATTGTCACTACAGAGGTTTAGGATTATTTATTTATATCATACCTATAATATCTTTATTGGCATTAGCATTTCATATTTGCACATTTCTTTTTTCAGATAGGGACCCAGGGTCATGATAAGAAACATCAAAAGTGTTTATGCATGCTCCAAATAGCTGCAGTTGAGTGCAAAATAAGGCCTGCCATGATGGCTTTTTCATAGCTACCAGATATCCCTCTCTCTCTCTGTCCAAGGATTTTGGATCTTTTCATGTCATTGCAGTCACAACATAATAAACTGTAGAAATGGACATAACGGCAAACACCTTCAGACAGTTTCTCCTTGAAGGCACTTATGAAGTTGTGCTTGGTTGTACTTATGAGAAGTGCCACAAGTAATTGTGTTAGGACTGAAAGACACCCCTCACTCTCTTTCACACACACACACACACAAACATTTGGATGTTATATTGGTGCTCTCAGGCACCGTAGACTATCAGCAAGCACTTAATTTAAGCCAAACTGAGGCCTTTAAACCTGATGCTGATGTTAGGCACATGCTGTTGTGCTAACATCATGCTGGCACATGTTGTTGATTATCTCTGAACTTCAATGTCATAACTGTAAAGTTTTCTAATTTTAAATCAGTATTACTGGGTTACCACTGGGACAAATCCATGGCCTTTACGCACTGGGATTGCTCACATCCTGCACACATTTCTGTAGCTCTGCTGCTTGTGAATGACAAGCTTGTTGTCTAAAACCATCAGCTGGGCTTTTCACTGTAGTTAATAGATAATCAATACTACATGTCTTCGATTGTTTAGTGTCAATGACTTGTTATGTACAGCTGCCATACTGATGACACAGTACTTTCCTGGTCAATTATTCACAAAAAAAATATTCATTTGTCCAATTTGTTAGTTTAAAATATTATCAAGCTATTAAGATTTTTTTTTAACTTAAGGATTCACATTAAATTAGTAAGTCTGGACAGAAATCTTAATTTAAGCTGCATGGTGAAAAGTTTAGCATGGCTGATGACTGCCTTCATGCTGTGCAGAAACAATAAGAACAGTCCCATCATGCACAGCAGTGATGTTCATAATTGTCAAGTGTCATTGTGATTAATGGCTTTTAATCAGGCAATCAAAAGAACCACCTGCTCAGATGATTTCTTCCTTGTTTGATGTATTTGTTGAGCTCTTTATTGTTTGCTGCACCTCGTCTATCTGTTATCATAAACTCTCCAGAAGCTTCTGCCATCATGAAGAGTGTTCTCTCACATCTTCTCCTCAGTTCTCCTCAGTGCTGACCAAACACACACCATTAGGGCGATCGATAATACTCTAGAGTACTGTTTCATCATATCATGACCCAATTTCATGCACTTTAAACAAAAAGGGGCTGGGCACTGTAGATGGATTATGTAATGTTTCCCTCACAGCCAGGCAAGCAAAATACAACATAATTCCATTAGTGTCCATAAATATTAATCACATGCAGTATACATAGTTATGCATGTACACATAGTAATTCACATACAGAAGCCCAAATAAATACTACATCCTTCAAGATGTAACTTGACAAAAAAAAACTGATGCACATTTGATATGCTTAAATGTTTACTGTTTGTATTTTTTTTTTCTATTCCACGATAATAAGTACAATCTTAAATTAACGTAACATTCTATCTCATCAACCACTGGTCAGTTTATCATTTGGATAATAGTGTTTTTTGAACACTAGCGCTGTCCTTGAGTACCTCCTTGAAAAAAGTTGTCCTCTAAGCTGGCTTGTTAGTATTGCCAAGGAGAATTTGGTTTTAACCACTGAGTAGCAGTTCATTAGCTCATCCCTACTCTTGCTGAGCCTGTTACAAATTGAAAGTCGTCAGTCTATTTTTTTTTGTTCAGCTTAACACCTTTAATGAAGCCTTGTAAAGAAAATTTGAACCTCTAGAGGTTGCTATCAAGTTTTCTATACTAAGCCAAACCTATGATTAGCTCTACAGCTGTGCACAAGACACTATGATACTAGCACATCCAAATGTATTGTTTTCACATCATCTGTGAGTGTTGTGATGACATCTGAACCACTTTTATCTGCCACTGATCAGAGGCGTCAGTGTCATGAGGAAGCAGCAGGAGATGGCACTGGTTAATGCCTGTGACTCTCTTCTTTGCTCCTGTTCCATTTATTTTCTGTATTCGGTAAGCAATGATTGGTGCCTGGCTGCCCTGTGTGAAGCAAATCAGCTCTCATCTATTGTGATGAAAAGTGACATAAATAGATTTGGTCTGAAAGGTTTCCTTTCTCATGATTAAGGGCCTCACAGGATGCAGTGAGAATCGTGATTCTAATAAATTTGCTTTCCATATGCAAACCAGCTGCAAAACAAACTCATCAATTTCACATCAGCTTTCATTTAGCTTAATGGCCAGCCATTAACAAAACCAATCACCTCCCCCCTGGTCCTCCCTCACCATGTTTCCTTGAATTACCGGAGCACATGGAATCATATTAATACACATACACACATCACCATGTACTTCCCGACTTTACTTTCCAAGCAGCTTGTTGTGACACCAGATGGTTGAGATTGTTACCAGCACTTACTCTGGGGTGAAAAGCATGAGGAATTTATTGCACATGTCTAACAGTCTGGTACAATATATTCCAATGCATTTCAATAATGTTGCACCCCAGAGACAGTGCAGTAAGCAGCCATGCAGAGGAGGCTGCCATTAATTAACACATTTTTTAATGCAGTCTTAAATACATAACAGCACTGTTTCTTGTAGCCTGTTAAGAGAAGGATTGCATTGCTTTGAATTTGCTTCTGTCTTAATTTCCTCCATGTTGCAGGAGTGGAAGAGAGTGGGATGTAGAAGGACTGCTTAATGCTTAATCATAACCATGCTTTTATGTTTATGTTAAGGCATCTCAGAGCACTTGATTTTGTCCCGTCTTGAAAAACAGTGTCAAGAAGTAGGGTGTATTTACTTTAAATCCTCTCCAGTGTTATTAGTGAAATGTCAAGGCCAATCTCTTTTTACACCTGTTATTTTGAAGTGGGATACCTTTTTAAGCATTTATTATGGATTCACAGGATTTTAAACATAGTTCAAGAAGGAATACAAAGCGATCCTCCACTGAGGAGCCACAGAAATGATGAGTGAAATCAACAAAGATGTGCACACCAAAGAATTACTGTACCACAGACTCAACAACCACTGTTTCTGCAGGCCCAAGTCAGACACAGATCAGGCCCTTTTATTCAGTTTTAAACTTAGTGACTATGTTCAGAGAAGGTCCAATGGGCCTTCCCCTGCTGCCAGAAGGCCCATTTCAGCATGAAACCCTAGGCCATTATCCTGTGGCCTCTTAGTAAATTTACCTCTTAAATCCATTCTCACGGATCCTCCAGCTCCACAGCAACAGACCATGACAAGAACCTTACAGAACCGATTTGCACCCCTGTCATCTCCACCCTCTCAGTCCTCTCAACCAGTCAGTATCCTACAGACAAAAAAAGTATTTTTAAAGTTATTTCAAGCCATACAACATTCAGAAATATTGAACCGCAGCTTTAGTCAAGGCACTTATCCACAGGGAGTGATGAAAGAGGTCAACATATTGACTTCTTTTATTAAACCCTTCTCACCCAACAGCAATACAACAAGATAAGACAAGACACGATTAAATTAAACACAGACCCATGGATGCAAAACAACACAATCACTCTGAGGGAACACTATGACCAAGCCATTGTTATGAGACTGGAGGACCTACCACAGTTCAACCTGGCAACTTCTGACAAGGTGCTCCAGTAGGGGAGGTCCAAGCACCAGTAGAGGTTAGCATTTCCTAAATTTACACCATTGGGGACCTACTTATCAGGATCTCTGGAACAAAGGAAGGCTGGACTCGCCTGAATAGCCCACCCTATTAACCTGTTTACCCATGCACATGCATGGATCCAGCTAAACCATTAGGCACAGACTATTATACACCCAGAGATAAGGCAGTGAGACTCAGACCAGAGAATCTGTCACCCACAAAGCTGCCACAGCACAACCATGAATGGGAGCTTAGAGTGGAGTTACATTCATACCTGTGGCAGCCCCTATGGAGGCCAATGTAAAGGCCAAAAGATCTGGGCCGTGTCTGTTCCTCCACTTACTTTACGGTGACACCACTCAATGTTTTTGTAACATGCAGTATGTGGTATGCAGCAATCTCACCCTTCCCTCTTTTAGCTGCCCACTAAGAAAGCAGCAACCTGCAGCAACCCCAAGCTCTCCTTGACACCCTGAAAGCACACATACACCCAAACACACACACACACACACAGGAAAAATCCAAGAGTGGTTGCAGGAGGAGTGGAGATCCTGGTAGTTGGGGACTCCGAAGTCCTATTCTGACATTCAGGGGCCCACTAACACAGGCAGAAAAAACATCACCACATCCAAACAAGGAGAAAATTATCTTCTCAGCAGGCCTTAGAAGCTGCCCGCAAGGATGAGAAACCATAACCACCTGGACACAACTTCAGCAGTTGTTAAAAACTAGCCAGATCATTTCCCCAACACAGAAATATTCATTCCCATCATTAATTTTTTAGACAGACTCACACCACACAAGCGTTCTTTTCTGAAGAGACTCAACACATCACACACTCATCACTAACAAATGCACTGACCTCCCAGAAATCAATTCACTTCTGTTTTGGACAGAGCCTGTAGAACCAGTACATTCAACTAAGAAAACAGCATCTGCAATATTCAAATGCTGGAAAAATTCAAACAATCAATGTATTTATAGTGTGATCTCGACATGCTCTATATGTAAAGTGTCTTGAGACAACCTTGTTGTGAATTGACGCGATATAAATAAAATTGAATTGAATTGAATTGAATTGAATGGGCATTTAAGCTTATAACCAGTGAAAACCTTTAATCATATCACCTCCCTCTCCTTCTCAGCCATCCAGCAGCAAATTATGGAAAAAGGACTCACACTCATTCCCACAAAGAACAACACATCTACCTAATCTAAGGAGGGACCTCCACACCTTCCACAGGAGGCTGAAACAAGTAGATAATTTCCAGGGGGGGCAGCATGGGGAGTCATTGGCCTTCACCAGACATTCCCACTGGGGGCCTATTAGGACACATTTCAACTTTAATAATTAATCAGAACACAAACTACTCACAAATTGGTGCCTCCACCCTCATAAAGAAAATGACAACCCAGAAAAGAAACAAATTCTTAAACCTTCAACTAACAATATTGTTATCAAGCCAGCAGATAATGGAGGCCAAATAGTTTTAAATGACAGAAACAACTACATTTTAGAAGCCAGTAGACAGTTGACAAAAGCACATATCACAAAACATCTTTAACAGCTCAAATATTTAGAAACAAGTACACTAAAACCATTGATACTAAAAAAATTATATCAAAGCAAGCACATTCCAGAGAACCAAAAATTCCATATGAATCTTTTTTCTTTTCTTTTCTCTTTCCTGGGATGTGAACGGTCAGCAGTGTGGTTCCTGTTGCTAGTGACTGCACATCTAAATGCTACTGTACAGTAGAATACATAGAACACTACATCAATTCATTATCTTATTTACACCCCAGCCGTATTAAAGAAATCGAACCCCTTGCTGTACCAAAGCGTACCTCCCTTTTACCAACAGACACAGACTCTTTGCACACCTAAATAAGTCTTCTGCTTTCCTGAACATATTCAACAAGCACTCACAACCTGACAAAGAAATCCTTCAACTGTTAGGAAGAATAAAAATGTCTTAAAGTTAATGAAAAAAATCCACCTCCAGATGTGTGGCCATGCCATGGACAGAACATATTCTCCATTCTATGGAGATAATGATCTTGAGGAGGAAACAGCACTCAGTAAATGTGAAATAAAACAGCTTTTATCTGTCCTTAACCTCGAAGACATCTTTTGCTAATGGAGTGAGTCTGAAACCAATTTCATTTACTTTTTTAAACACTCTGAACCTTCACCAGCACAAAACATAACATACAGATGCCCATGGTGAAGAAACAAACAGGGTTTTCTTCCATGAACCCAGTCACCAGACTAAACATGTGGCCATTAAAGTTGATTCAAGCAAACAGAAAGACATGCACTATTACATGCAACACCATACCATCCCAGAACCTGCTGTGTATATGCCTTAGTATTTGCTTTTACTATTTATTTTCCTCTTCTTAGAGAATAACAGAGAAAAGTGGTATGTTATCTTGTTTCTAAACTGGCATCTAGCATCTACTCAGTTTTAAAATGCCTTTTACAAGTGAGATGTGTAGACATTTTATTGACATGATACAGGCCCCCTCTCTGCCATTCCTTGGCTTGTAACATTGCAGATATCCTAGATTTAAAACCTAGTATGTGTTGGGGGGGTTGGAAGGAGCATTTTAAACTATTTCTTATAAATTTGGTCCTCCTGTGCCTGCACCCTTGTAGCCTTCATGTAGAGGGCTGCATTTTATTCCACTCTAGCCCTTGGAAACTTCAGAAACCACAGACCTGGATTCTGGGGCTGTGGTGTGTAGTGTGGTAACAGTGTGCTATACGATTTCATAAGATAAGATGGTGCCTAACCATTAGGAGCTTTGTAGTTGAGAGCAGTCAGGCAGCGCAATTAGTCTAATATGGTAGAAATATGATCTTTTTTCCTGGTTCCTTGTTAGTACACAAGCCACAGCACTCTGGATCAGCTGTCCCTAAAGCAGTCTTTAAAGACTTTTAGGGCAGTTTTGAAAAACAAAACAAAACATAACAAAACGAACAAACAAAATGGTCATTTAAGGTTGTTTAATATGTAATTCAAGGGCAAATTCTAATAAAAGATTCCTGCAAGAATTCCTTATGGTGGTGTGAGGGGCCATGTCAATGACAGCCCTATTTGTTCCTGGGGCTAATGACCGGGCACTGCAACTTTAGTTTTGTCTTGATTTATAAGAAGAAAATTGTAGGTCATCCAGCTCTTTAGGTCTGTTATTGAGGTTTAGATCAAGATGTGGGTGTTTAGCATGAAACTCAGATTAAATTATGCAAAAAAATGAGTGCTGCTCAAAATATGAAACTAGATTCTATTGCTCTATTCCTTTTTATTACCTAAAATGTTTTCAGAAACATATTTTCTTATGTTATTTATCTGTAATATGAATGATTCGAACAGAGAACGCAACCATTGTTTTATGCTCTAACACGTTTTTGTTTTTGGTCCATATGCTGCAGTAAATTCTAATTGTTGTAGGTTATTTCCCTTTTGATCAAAGGGAAATACTACACCCCTTTCCCCCTATTACTCTGAACATAAAACACTAATGTAAAAAATATTTTCATTTTTTCTGTTATAGGCAGATTTTAGAAAGCCAATCTTTCCATCGGTGAAACGCTCTTTTAACAAAACCTGTCAACATGAGTCTAAAGCACTTGTGTAACTAGTGATTTAGAAGAAAAGCTATAGCACTTGACGTTGCTGCAGCTGCTTTATAACTACAGTGTTTTTCAGCACTGAACTATACTTATGCTGTATTTACTTTTTTCATTATTTCACAAGTGTTTCGTAACAATGTGCATCAGGTTATGAAGTGCAGGCAGCCAACATGATCCACTTTCTGTAAGTATCCTCTTGTTTTTAAAAAGCATTTACCCCACTCGTGGCAGTACAGTTGAGTTAGATGAAATGGCTCTGCTCCTAAAATGCTCACAGTATCAATCTGTGCAGAGCTGACAGATTCTGATTCTGTGCACACAGGCCTGTGAGATGGATAATACAGTGTATCAGATTACATTATGTTGTACTTTATTGTAAAATATTCTTTTTTTTCTCTCCAGGCAAAACAAAAGTAATGCATATTTGTAGGATTTAATACAGCGCAAAGCAAAAGAAACACAGATCACAGCATCCAAAATGTCCCCAGAACTGAATCAAAACATTTACTCAGACATGCTACAGTCAACTGAACATAATGCACTTCCAAAGGTAAAATCTCTCTCAGGGCTGCTGTTCTGGATTGCATTCGTCAGTCTATCAGGCCTAGAATGCTGCACCAAATCCCATTTGTGAAGTGGTCTGTTCATTTTTAATTATGAAGAGCCTTATCAACGGATGCTGACCAAAGTACTTCATGACACAGTTGGATAGATCAATGAAATTGACCAAATGTGGGATGTGGCACTGAGTTAGAGCAGTTTTTTGTCAGAATTCAAGCAGGAAAAAAATAAATTTAGTCACAGATACCCCCAAATTACACCTAACAGTTCACTCAATAATGTGTCTATAAAAAAAAAGTTGTGGAAAAAAAAAGAGATATTGCAGCAACAGAAGAATGATAGATGTTTAATAAGCACTGTCTGGTTTGATGCTTTTTGAGCCCGCTCGAGTTTCTTTGCTACAACCAATCAAAGCAGCAATATGTATATGTATATGTAATATGTAATAATTAAAATCTGGACTGGTTACATGTCTATGTCAATCATCACAACAAACCCACCTTAGATCAGGTTTAGCAGTTGTGTTTTGCCTTATACATGCTAGGATGGGTAGAAATCTGTCTGAGTGGGATGGGATCCATCTGCCACAGAAAACAAACCATGAGCTCAGCAGATCTGTCTGGCTAGTGTCTATCATTCGTACATACTGAGGGTCTGTTACCTAACAGCACATGATCTCATGAGTCCTGATGCAGAATGTTATGGTGTTAGTGTTTAAGAGACTTCAAGCAGAGTAAAAGCAGCACAGCAGGGCCAGGCAACAGTGTTACACAGCAGAATGTGTGGGGTAATATCAAATTAATGTTAATAGCAGTAATATATATATACATATATTAGCATTTTATGGTACTTTAAACTTGTTATTCTTGTTTCTCTTGTGGTTCTGTTAACTTTTTATTATTCAGTTTATTTTGTTGCGTGAATTTATTTAGTTTGCTTTACTGTATGTGTGGTGACAATGAAGGCATTCTGATTCAGCTCCAGGGTTAAAGGATTACCGCTAACATCATTCACTTGCATGTTAGGTCAGTATTAATTAGCTTTGTCCATATGTGTGGGGTTCTAACTTTAACAACCTAGCAGTTTTCAAACATTAAGTTATGACTTATTGCTAAGCTCGTACTATCATGCTTAAGTTCGTGCACAGAGAGATGGAGCTGTTTACAGATATGGGGCAGCCGCATTGGTTGTAGGTGTGCTTTGTAGGCATGTGTGTGCTTGTCTGTTTTTGAGTATGAGAGGAGGAGCTGAGAGAATAAATATGCTGCCCTGCCACAAATAAAGAAATGTTCTGTATAAAGAAATGTATTGCAGTGATCAGTGGTACAACTACTAATAATTATGGACTCTTAAGTTTTTCAGTGTATCTGGTAACACTACAGTGAGGAACAGTCTAATTTTTTTCATGGACTGCCTTGTTAATTAAGCACTGTATGACAAGAGCAGAATATATACCATGTTCAGATATCACCCGTAGGTGCTTAAGTGTGGCTGTAAAGCCAGACAGCTTGACAAGTCCTGTTTCCAAATGTCCATTGCTGTGAGAAATATGTTGATGAAACTACACTTTCATATTCCATATTTCCCGCAGACTGTGGATAAGGGCCAGCCCTTCCAATAGGCAGTATAAGCGAAATCTAAGGGCACCGCAGCTTCCGGGGGGCGCCAAAAATCGGGAAAAACGAAATTAAAACTAAGTTAAAATGGAAAAGCTCACATTGATTCAAACGTAAAGCAATGCCATCCCCCACCCCCTCCCTTCCTCCCTTCCTCCTCCTCCTCTGGTCGATTGGTACCTGCTCGCCCTCGTGGGGAGAGGGGCAAATTTACGGATGTGACTTGAGGCCAGGTTGTAAACAACATGTCAAAACGACCGAAACTGTCTGTAGCACGGGGAAGGAAAAAAAGAAAAGAGGAGGAGGAAAAGCGGGAGAAAGAAAGAGCTAAAGTAAAGATAAAGTAATGAAATGAAACATTATTTGTACTGCATCTGTCATCTAGCACAGTGTACTATTAAGTTGATAACTTACGTCCGAGCGATTAGCGTCAAGAGGGTGCAGAAATAGCAAAAGCTCAGACTCAAGCATCATTCTTACACGCCGCTGCTGCTGGGCGTGCCGCGCATGCGCCGCATGCCGGCTGTCAAAATCTGCCGGTTGACATGTGACATCACATGCTGTCAATGAGACGGTTCTGAAGAAGGTGAGAGATCTCCCCAAAACTGTGAAGGTAAAAATCGGCATCTTTATGTAGGAGTTTTAAATTCTTTGGTGAAAACCTTTTGTCTGAACAAAGAACTTTAAACTCCTACATTAGTCAGAAGACATGACAAACGTTTTTGAGCCGCCGCTCGCTAGATGCACGCACCACTCGCCTCTGAAGCCCCCCCACCCCCATCCCCGTCTCGCCTGGGGCACCACCTTGGGTAGGGCCGGCTCTGACGAAGAGTTTATGATTTCTGCTAGATCTGACCTGCTCCTTGCTACTACTGGAGAGGAAATGAGCCATAATGATCTTTCAAGTAAATGTCATAAACTTGTAACTTTTTTTGCATCAGAATAGTTGAGCCTGCTTTGTAGGATGGATGATGTGAACAAAGTATTGATGCCATTTACAGGGGCTCTTCATTTTAACCCTGATGAGATAAAGTGAATTAACACTGAGCAAGTGTTTAATTACATGTGTATTGTATCCACCAACCAACCAGTGCATGAGAAGATGAAAATAATAATAATAATAATTATAAACTAAAATAACAACAAACTAAAACTAAAGCTATTAAACCATAATACTGAAGCAGGAAATAGACTACAGTCTGATAATGTAAACTTGCTTACCTTTGATTATTTTAACAGAAAATGATGGAACTTTCTGGTGAACACTGACATTTTTGTTATAGAATTCAGTCAGTTCTCCCTCAAAGGAGAGCAGAGAGAGTTCAGTTTGTATGGTATCCTTGATGCTTTGATGCTGGGTTTCATCTGACTGACAGCTGAAGAGTCTTTTAACCGTATATCTTTTTTATGAGTTGGGTGACAAGGACCTACAGGAGACGATTCATTTAAGGAAATATGCCACTGAAGGATGCATAGAGCACCTCAACAAGTGATGCTCGCTATGACTTCAGCCCTTAAACAAGTGTTTTCAAAGAATATTTAAACAAGTGTCCTCTCCCACTTCCGCCTCACATCTTTCTCCAAGAAACTTAAACAAACTGCTCTGTTTTGTCATGATTTTAATCTAAAGATTGACTTAGAGCAGCCAGCTAGAACAAAAAGTCCTGTTCCTGTGCAATGCATGCTGTAAACTGAATGAAAGAGATGGGGCTTTTCGTAATAAGTCATTTGGGAAATACTCTGCCATCCAAAAAATCTGACATAACATCAACACGACATCATAATGAGGAAGCAAGAAAAAACATTTACCATATTTTTACTAGTTGCATTGTAAGATAACTGAAACTGATAGTCTTACAAAAAAGAAGCTTGATAGAAAACTTCACCAGATGGGGTGGGCAGAGAAGAGTGCCCGCAGTTCGTAATAAAGTAGTAGGTGCCAGTGGGTAATGGTGTGCCAAAGAGTAAAGTTGTGCTTGTACTGCACACCAAAGAATATCAGCCCACTTGGAACACAAACAGTAAGTGTACAAACACACACTTTTAACCAACTGAAACATTTAAAATCTATGGAGAGGGATATTTACACATACAGTAAGCACTAACCAACATAGGCAGTTATTTGTTGACCATGGAGGCATATTCCCTTTAAACTCTGTGACTTGCATCAATCCGGGAAACTTTCTAGACCCAGTGAAATGCTATCTTTAAAACATTTTTTGAATATTCAGCAGTCATTGTATCCTGTCCTATGTAGCCTATTTTCTGTTTCACCCAAAAGACACATCTATTTTCCTGGAACTAGAGTTGGCAACTACTGTTGTTTTAGTTGTTGTTATTTAGTCTTTGCAAACAGAAATGATTTATCTATTTATTTATATTCACATTGAGCCAGAAAATAAGCTTAAACTACAAGTAATCACTTGAGATGCAGATGAAGAAACACTGCAATACCAAGTGTGACCAAATATCGTGAGAGCAGTTCACTTGCAATCAGATCACCCAAGACAGATGTTCATGTTTAGCCTTGTTCTTTTACACAAAGAAAACACTTCCATGCCTGTTCTTTAATTGAAAATCCCTGTGTATACTAAAAAGCTGAAAAGTGCAAAGAATTTTAATAAAAACACACCTCCGTTTCTAGCAATAAAGTAACTGAACACAAATATTTTCTATAATGGATTGTTGTGTTAAAGGATTTCCTCAATGGAAAACCTCATAGTGAAGGGCTAATGAAGACAGGGTCTTCATCAAGGGGCAAACTCCCCACCTCCGCACTGAGGCCAAAAAGGAAGTACAAAAACTTGCAATTCCGTGACTGACCGCTTGAGGCTGACTCCAAAAGGGAGCAAATTCCCATTGGAGCCCATGTTAAAGTGGCCAACTTTAGAGCAGGAATAA
>JAQNCA010000017.1:17116382-17144522 GCA_029783725.1 Acanthurus tractus | reverse complement strand
TAATACTGACATGTGGGGGGAAATTCCAATCACAGGATGTCCTTTTAAGGTTGGTCAGCCAGAGAGTGGTAAACTGTATTAATATGCTCAAACAAAACTGCCCCCCCTGCAAAAAAAAAAACAAAAAACAGCCAATCAAAAATTTTGTTGTCAGGCCACTGTAGGTTCTGAGATTATATCTGTAGCCAACAGGATCTGCCTCTATTTCTGTTTTATGGAAGCAGAGGCCCACTAATATTTAAATACTGTGGGTAAATTCTTCAACTGGAATCCAGAAACCTTCCAATGATCTTGTCCATGCGTCAAGATTCTGAATTCGAAAATAGCCATCTAGATATCAACTACAACTGGAGGTAAGACCTGACATGCTATCTCACTTGGGCATCCCGGTCTAAGCGCTCCTCTAGGGTATTACACTTGCTAACTGCTAGCTAGGTATTTCAGGCACCTTAAAAATAAGGTTTCTTTAGGGATATATTTAATTCCAGCAAAGCTGATTAATATATATGCAAGCTTAATGAAGGTCACTGTACAAATATACAGTTTTGTGAAGTTTGCACACAAATTCCTGTTCAAGTTCATTAAATTTAAGCTCAAACCTAAAAACTATGCACATTGTTCCTGTGAGAGAAAATTTCTTCCTGACTATGTTCAGAAACAGAGTGCTAGATTTGAAACGACTTGAAGATCTAACGATGTGAAAATATTTACAATAAGCAAAAATACATCTGAATCCAAGAGATTTCTGAATTAGGTCTCATGGAGGGACAGACAGGAAGAAAATATTGGAGAGCACTAGAGTCTCTGATGAGTTTATATTTGGCTGAGAAGAACAACACCATGCACACATACTCCGGCTGACATGCCTCCATTGCTGGCTAGCTTACAGCTTTGGTGAGTACATTCGCTGTTCTGTTTGGATAAACATATAAAACCCTGTAGGCAAATTTGCTTTATATTATGAGTTGAAAGTTTCCATTACTTTGTGCCTAAATACACAAACATAGGTTTTCGTAGTTCTACAATCAACAATAAACTTTAACTCACTCCAAACAGGGTTATCCAATTACAACTTGAAAAGGCAAAAACAAAGTCTAACCAGGCAGGATTGTGGAAACACCTGTGAGTGTATAAGGTCTTCAGTACTGTTTCTGCAGCTGTGTAATTGTCATCCTGTCTCCCATTTTTTAAACCATCAACCTGTTGGCTAACAACCAAATGACAAGGTAAATTGTGTGCTTATTTTTCCAATGAATAGAAGAATGTCAGCAGGGACCAGATAGGGTCCCTGTCCACCTATGAAAAAATAAAAATGTCATATACTATAAATGTAACTGCATCCATTTTGCAGAGCTTGTTGTCACGTAAGTAAATTAATATGAATATGTTTGATGTGCTTTTTGATTTTTTCCAAGGATTATTTTATCAGACAGTATAGATATTTTTGACCCTCAGTGGTAAAACTTTGGTGATTCACTTACCTTTTTTTTCTATTGTCATCAACAGGCAAAGTTGTTCAGCTGTGCTCTGAAGTGTCGGTGCAGGCTCTGAGTATTGTTACATTCTACTGTTGATTACTGGTTGTCAACTAAATGCGTGAATTCTTATTTTTTTCAGCCTAGTAGGATCACACTTTGTATGCCACTATGAAGTGCATGTTTTTAAAAAGTAGATGTTTCATTTCATATTTGTATATTTACATGAATAACATGAATCTACTTTAAAAGGCAAAAAATGGCTTTGATACAACTAAGCCACATCTTAATTCCTCTTAATTATTTTCTGAACGGTTCTTTTCATGGTAGCAGAGTGACCCTACAACCTTTTAAAAATTAAAATATTAAATTATTTCACCTGTTCTATATGTTTTAGGAGATAAAGAGAGAGCTCTGTCTGTCTGCCACAGAAACAAAATGATTAAATGCCTGGCATGTCTTGTAAAAACTGCTGGAAAATGATTGAAGATTTGTGTAAATTTATCAACAACTTTAATGATATGAAAATAAAGATAGATTCAGTTCTCTCTCTCTCTCTGGGTTTCTTTCTCAGTAAGAAGACAGTAATGCTTCAGAAGTGTTTTTTTGGCAAACAGAATGCATAATTGTGTTCCTGACAGAGAATTTCTAAAGCCTCATGCCAAGTCAGGTAATCAGAAAGTAGGCTTAGCTTGAACTCCAAAAGTGAGATGAAAATACAGCAGGTAGAATAAACAAAAAGCGAACTTGAAAATTAAAGAAGAGAATGAAAAAAACAGAAAAACACAATAACCAAAATACAATGAGAAAAACAGGTGGGACTCACACATCAGCACGGAACTTGGGACCAGAACCAGACAAGCTGACATAAAAGTGGGAAAAACAAAAACTTATGTACACTAGGGAGAGAAAAGGGTCAAGTGAAACTACTGATCATTCACAAGTGGGTTTGGGGTCATATCAGACAGAAAATTAAAACAATGGGAAATTACATACAAAAGGAATGAAAATAACAATTAAAATCTAAAATAATGACAGTAAACTGATATTTCAGTTTGCTGGTACAAAAGGGTATATACAATATAAAGGATTTTCAGATTTTTTGATTATCTCCATAAAAAATATGCAATTTGCTTAAAATTACAGGCCAAATAACTTGATCAGGTTTAAGAAAAAAATCTTGGTTTGACACATAGGTTTTACTCTTGCAGGCTGTCACTTACTGCGATGGGAGGGAGAGTGATTACTGTCAGTACTGGCATGGATGCTTTTTTACATTAAAAGGTATGTTCTGTCTCATATAGTCTGTCTGTCTGTCTCATAAAAAAGGTACCTTTTGCATGTATATCTGATGTCAAGAGGTGTGACAAAGAGTCAATATTTGATGAGCTGGGAATGACACCAGACGACTATGTAAAGATAAACAGCAAATCCCTGGTTTTTGATAATAATCCACCAGGAGTTATATGGCACTATTTCCTTCTCTCAACACTGAATATTGGGTGACAAAAATGTTTCATTTTCTTTTCCATTTCACCACCAATCTGCTAGGAACAGGTCAGCAGTGCAGTGTGTATTCCTGTATTCTGTTATATTTATAACATGGCAATATGGATTTGTTTGTAATTCGTAGTGAAATTTCTCAAAAAGTATTGGATTGACTATCACAAAATTAAAGATTTACACATCTGACATTTAAATTAAAATGTTATCCACAAATATTTTCTCAGGTGCCCTATCAAGTCAAAACTTAAGCTTGTGCAGACCCTAGCCATATGACCAAGAACTTAGAAAACTAAGGATATTCTTTGTCTTAGCTGTGCTTCATGTTAAGTGTTAAGTAGTAAATTTTAGTATGCTAATACTATAAACCAATATACTAAGCATGGTAAACATATCTACTAATGTTAGCATGTTGAGTTAGCATCACTGTTACTTAGTATAGCCTGAGAGTCACAAAAAGTTAGAAGTCAGAACACCTCCTAACTATATATTCTTTTAGTTCCTGTAACACTTGTTACTCTTCACATAATCCATGTTTCCTCACAGTTGAGCTCTTGACTTGACATTGCTACTATACTTGTAGCAACACTGTCAAGAATTTTATATTCTCCTCCCATCTGAATTCGGATACACCCGCAGAGAGACACGCAGCGGCAAGCACCAGTGGTAATTCTAGACACCTTTCAGGGCAAGGTTTGCATAATATTAGTTGCTGTACTTTCATAGACTTCTTAGAGACTCCAATGAAGGGCAGTGGACTTAAATTCGCAGTAGAATTTGCTTGAACATGACACACTGGCCAGTTTGCCTTGTTCTCTGAAAGAAATGCAATGTTTTTTACTGTACCATTTAATATGTTTGTGCTACATTGCATCTGCTACTTATGTTTATTAAAGATGTGATCTCAAATAGTCATAAAGTGCTTAATAATAAGTAATGCACCAACACTTGACTGAGATTCCCTAATTTTTGTGGAGCATTTGTTGCCTAAATTTCTGCAGCAGAGCAGATCCGAAAACTAAAGCCCCATCGACTCTACTCTGCAGCATATGACCTTTACTCACATCCAACCTGCTCTGAATTAGCAGTAAGTGGTTCAATCAGTGCTCTGCTGTCAGTAAATTGGAAGCATTTCCAAACTGATTTTCATTTGAAAACTACTTAGTGGTCTTTTAAGACCAAATAGCTGCTCAAAGTGACAGTGGAACCCAGCAGAACTGCAGAAAACTGTTTCAACAGCAAAGAAGCACATGTTGTTTTAAGCTCAGTGGTGAGTCCAAGTGTGTGTTGAATTGCAATGTCCTCGTTACATGACCAGGCAGAGTACATCTAACACATGAAATGGGCAAAAGACTCTTTCAGTGGAATTCAAGAAAGGAAAATATATTGTTTTATATTACCAACTACCACTAAGTCACTGCTTGAACAAGTGAAGAGGAACAATGTAATTTCATCACCTTGGTCTATAGTAAAATAACAACAAGTATTGAGGGGATTGCCACAGATAATGGCACATCACAACCTCTCCTTGATCAATTTGGCAAACCTGGCTAAACAAAATGTAAATAAAACTTTAAAAAGTCACCTCATCTGTAAGTGTTTCTGCTTTTTCTGCCTTGAGTCGGTTAGAGTTTTATCTGCAGTGATGGCTGTTTAACAGCGAAATAAACAAGTCCCATAATCCCATGCTGCATCAAAACATCATCTTTTGCTTTTATTGTTCATTGCATTTACAGACTGTACAAAGCATATATTAAAGACTCGAGGAATATTCTTAACATGGATATGTAAGGGAGGGAAGTGTAATCAACCTGCACTGTGTGACTGCTGTGGTGGACCGCTGCTAAGCAGAATGACATTTTTTTTTTTCTTTTTTGAGATAAGATATTCTGACACGCTTTATTAGGTAAAGAGGACTAGTGTTAATCTTGTGTAGCTTTTTATCTTTAAGCATTCTAGGAAAAGATTTTCATTTCATTACTCTTTGCTCTCCTTTTCTTTTCTCTCCTCTGCTCTGTCCTCCACTAACAGCCCAGAACATCTCCTGTCTTTGAATGCTTTCAATTTAACACCTCTGCAGACAAGAGAAGTGAATAGCAATGCAGGCGAAGACACCGGTTATATCAGCCTAAAACACAATGTTGAGCTCCTTCATACAGTTTCTCCCTGTTTTTGTGGCTTGGTTGATTTATCTTTATAGTATACTCTGATTATTAGAGGTGTCTGTCATAAGTGACTATACATCATGTGTTCACTCTCTTTACCAACACTGATAAAACATACTGCTGCATGTTCTCAAGTAAGTTCTTTTGCACTGACTTTATTGAAAAATCAATAAAAGGGTAAAACCTTGTAGATTACATTTGTTAATTTTATTCTAAAATGTAGTTAGCTTAATGTTAGCATTTGTTGTTTAGAGATTTTCTGATAAATGCCAATTAGAAAAGAAATAATAATTTAGGCATAAAGATGTGCAATCAATGTATACAGACACAAAAAATAATGAATGCTGCTCAACATTGCCAGAAATTCCATCAATTCTGCTCTTAAAAAATGGTGTAAAAAAAATAAATAAAAAAAAGTCAATGCATTGAGTTGTAGGACTTAAATGTAGCAAATGGACGAGGGTGTGGAGTTCAGGTGGTGGGTGGGTGTGTAGTACGTCTGACATTGATGCTGTAGACCATGACTGTGTCACATTGAACATATTTTAGGTAGTTGGTCCCATTGAAAACCACCAGGGAGAGCAATAGTATATTGTTATTACAACTGCTTATTCTACAAAAGAACTTGTTTCAAAGACTAACTAATTGGTCTTACAAACAAACATCTGGTTAACTAAAGCACGACTGCTTGCTCAAACTTTTCTCTTGAAACCATCCATCTGTCCACAGATTTGGTTTTTGCTTGTGTACTTGTCATGCAGCTTACTTAACTGGAAAAGCCAATGTACACAATCATATACTCCATTGGATAATTATTGAGAGACAGAGACCTGGAGTGAAAATAAAATAGAGTAATAATTGCCTTCTTGCTTGAACTTGTGCTAAAAAACTTCTTTTCTAGTATTTGTTTGGTATAAACATTGGTGGAATATCTTCTCTGCCTACAAAAGGTGGTCAGTCAAGCCTGAAGAGGGATACAAACAAACCATACTCATCAGGATTATTTGTATTGAGCTTGTTTAATAATTATTTTTTGGTAAAAATCCTTTGTTATAAATGAGTGGAATCGAGTTTAGAAGACATGGACATTTGCCAGATATAGAGGGTCTAACAAGATATAATGTTGGGCTAGGTTAGAGGAAATGCAGATTTTTGTGTTTCACTGTTTGACCTACACCTGGGAATAAAAGTCTGAATCTGGGAGGTATTGCGACATTGATTGTATCAATTGATTTTAAAATGGGCCTTTTTAAAAGTCAACTTTAGGTGACAACACAGGACCCGTCCTTACTTCGAATGGTAAATATTCCCATACAAAGTTGCAATTAATGAAATTTCATCAGTGAACTGCCACACCGAACCTACATCATTTGATTCAGATCTGGAGCCTTTGGGAAATTGCTGGCATTGCCCTGTTGATAATCCACCTTGGAAAGTAGAACGAACATTTTATCTTTTGCCTCTCATCCTCTTGGCATAAGGCATTACAGAACAAACTCCTTCAATTCATCTATACTTCTGACTGCCATTTGGAGTCAGCAGTGTGTAAAGTTGCCAGGTGCAGCTTTAAAACCTGACTGTTGTTGCTGTGACTCAACTTCCTTAAGTGCTTCCCACGCAGACAGGACTCCAGAGGTAGGCAGGGATAAGGTGGGAGTTTCCATGAATTAGCCTCCACAGCAGTGATCCCATTTAGCTCCTTCTTTAACATTTAATGAGATTAAGGAGAGTTTAATCACCTTTTAATCTGCCAGGGTTTTTCTTCAGCTGCTGGGTGGCACCACCAATCATCTCAGTGTGATGCTAGTCCATTCCAGGTTTACCCAAATCCGCAACCTTAAAGGGCTGTAATTAAATGCCATAGGAAATCAAATGCAGTGCACATTATCAAGAGAACTTGGATTCATCATGGAGCCTTTTAACATACACGTGATGAATCCTAGCACACTAATTGGCTAGAATAAGATACGTGAATATGTGAATATTCATTTATTATATAGTTTGTATCACATGTTAATGTCAGCAGCAATGAGCAATAAAAGAAGAAGAGATCAAAGAAGTTGCACAGTCACCCTACTAATAGACCTGTGTTTGTTAAATCTGAGTGAGTCCAGACATAAATAAAGCCATGTAGGCGGCACTGCCTCAAGAGCTCCATCCTTTAGGCCAGGCATCTGTGCCCTGTGGGTAGGATTGAATAACACCACCGATTTTGGCTTGAAGTGACTCTTGACGCGGAGTGAATGTGTCCAAATAAAAGGCCATGTCTAACATTTTCTGACACTCTGAATGATGCACACATTTTAAGCAGCACTTAATCCATTTTCTATCTCTGAAATGAATGTAATTAAAGGCTGGTCATTTGTGTTATGATGATATATGATTTCTCATGTAAAGAAAAAAAATGTGGCAGGTGTAATAGGTAGTAGAAGGTAAACATGAAGTCATTAAGACCTCATTTACATCAAGTCACTTCACGCATTTTATGTAAACTAGATAACTGTCAGACCTCAATAAAATACATTTACATAAGTGCATACAAGAAGCACTCACTTAAGCCCTGTAATTAGATGTTGACAAGTTATAAATGCATCTTTGTCTCTAACGCACATATGTAATCTTTACTTACCACCAGTACGTCAGCATGCTGTCATTGGAAGCCCCACTCATAGTTTGAACACTATAAAGAGCTGATGTTACACTGATTTGTCTCTGTCTCATTGAAATCACAGTTAAAGAAATGTCTCTAGTGATTTGAACACCCACAGTTATACAGGGAGCACAATGTGCTGCTGTGGCATTTATCTGATCAGTGAACAGTGCAACCACCCAGCAATTTGAGCTATTAGCGTTAATGAAAGAGAAGATAAAACTTTTGTAACACTCATAGCTCTAAAATGATATATTTATGTGTTTGTTGTATTTCAAGATAACTGTTAGCTAAACAGATGCTGTTGTGGGCCGCACTAACATGCTAACAAAAGCTGTTTGTCTTTTGAATGTAGCCCTGGAAATATCAAGATGGTAGAATTGTTATCAAACCAACTGATGCATTTGGTAGAATGCTGGAAAAAATTGAGAATATTGTTGGTATAACCCAGACCTTTTTAGATAAAGTGTTATTTCTAATCCCCCTGTAAATGCACTCTCAAAAATTCTTTCATGGCTATCCCATGTCTTGATAAACTCTTAAACTTTACATTAGGCCACCAGGGTTACTGTCATAAAATGTGTTTTCAGTGTTTTTTTTAATTCTGTTTCTTTGTTTTGTTTTTTGCTTTTTTTTTAAGGCCAAAGACTTTGAGGATAAGACTGACTGGTTGGTTCAGGAAAAGAACATCAAGTCAACTTTTTAACCTCTATAAAAAGCGGTGCACAGCCACTTTCCTGTGCTTTTTAATGGTAACCATCTAGGTCTGTCTCCCAAACTTATGAGATGGTCTCAAGCGGGACTTAGAATTGTACATTTTTAAAATCAGATGTGGTGTCTTCTCAAAGACTTTCAGATTTACTAGTAGGTTTTTTTTTGGTTTTTTTTACCTCTTTTATGCAGCCAGGATGCATAAAAGAGGGCAGTCCATCATCCTATTCAAGAAAAAAAGAGTTTTAGTTATAATAAAATGTACAGTGCAAAGTCTGAGGGTGAAATGCAAAACATACAAACAAGAGTTGTGACTGTGCTCAAAGTTACTGCTGTTAAATAATACATAGTAAAAGAGATGATTTCCAACTGGCCTTGGTACTGCTCTTCTGGCAACAAAAAAAAAAGATATGTTTGTTTCCCAGAAAGGATACAAGGTGGAGAGACTGTTGTTTTATAACAACGGATAAAGTTTTTGATCAGGAGGGAAATGTGTGACAGCCAAGGTTAAAATAGTTTTGAATTTTCAGTTAGCTGTTACTTCTGCTTCACTCAGAAAAAGTGGTGTCACAAATTTTTACAGCACCAGTATCTCAGTCTCCCTTTTTGTGGTGGAGTTAAATGACCAAGGTCAGTCATTCCAGTGTGGGTCATGATGTGGCATTAGATGGTGGATCAAGAGTCTCTCAAATGACCAGCAGATTCAAAACAAATAGTCTCACAGAACAATATCACTGCACTAATTTATTGAAGATGATTTAAAAAAACATAAAAAATACAGCATGCAGAATTAGCAGTCTCATCATAACATATTGACTCACTCACTTCAGTACAGTCTGTAGATCTCAGTGGTGCCATTAAACTGATGTTAAGTTATTAAAAAGGAGACAGATACACTCTCCTGTTCAGTTTAAAGTGAGATGTAGCACATTACCCCTAAAAAGAAAAGTTTAATATGTCCACATCTCACAATTAACTATTGGAAAAGGGTTTAATTTGATTCTTGACAGCTATGTTGCAGAAACTTGGAACATCAGAATTGACTAAAATTGGGGAAATGACATAAACCTGAGTGGATGAGTCACACCAGTACTAATACATTTTTTGACTGAAATCAGTACATTTCACTACGCTCGATGGATTCCCTCACAAAGGAGAAATAAATTTGCCCATTGTGAAATCCTTGTGTGGTTTGTGACTTTCTTGATCCTTTGGACATTTATTTTTCACTTTAAAGTCTTACTTTCCTTTTGAGCTGCCCAAGTATCAATCAATAACTTTTAAAACATCAACTTACTCTAAGGGCACTTGAAGGTATCTGGCAGGTCCTCTTATGGTAAAGAAGTTGTCTCTTGAAAAGTCTCATGCAAGTTTTTATTGCACTGCAGATCTACATTGGCTTCATCTTGCAAGGTTGACCCACTTACAATGTTCAAGACAACATACTGCTTTTTCTTTTTATTTACAGAGGTAGATGGTTCACCTGTGTTGTCTGTTGTTGTCTTGTTATCCAGCGGATGATTATGTGAACAATTGTGAGTCATTTGACCTCAAACATACAGAGGAAGAGCTAAACTAAATGGAGGAGGAAATTCAGTGATGCAGTCAGTTATGTCTGTGCCACAGACGACACGAGGAAGCTGTCTGGCCAGTACAAGTTAAATTAATTCTTACACTGAGACTGAAATGATTTTTCTTGCTCCTGTGTAACAGGAGCATTAATGTAGATGTCTGCTCCAAAGGTGTTATTTTAATGTTTTACTTAGTAAGCAGCATGATGTTGAACAGTAGGTAAGGTAAACTGAAACTGTAAAAGTAAGACTGTGAAGACTTCAGTGGAAAGTTTTCAGCATCGATGGTTTGGACTATCAATTTCATTTTCCAGTACCACTGAGATCTGAAGGATTTATTTTAAAGTGATAATGCTTTGCAGAGCTGTTCATTATGTATTTCAGCAAAGTTCTACAGCAGTAAAATAACAAATACAATTTACAGCGTCTGTGTTATATTGTAACTTTTTCCTTTTATATCTGATAACTAGAATGTTTCAGGTCTTACTGAAAACAATCTATGTTGCTTCGAAGAAAGCTTGTAGTTTGGTAGTTTGAGCAATTGTGTCTTGCCCTCACTCTTGTCCTCAGCTCAGTAAACTTTGAATTCTTAATGAGGCAGAGCAGCTTGTGGAATTAAAACCTCCTGCAAAAAAAAAAAAAGGTATTCATCTATTTGGCAGCCAGAGGATCTTGGCACCCTTCTTTTATCATCACAGTTACTGATTCAACCCTGCAGGTCTGCAGGTAACAAGGCCACTTTGTGTCAGTCTCTGATCGAGAGGTCGCAGCCAGGCCTGCCAGGCAGCTAAACTGACAGACACACAGCCCGCTGTTTTGAACTCAATAATTCAGATGAATTGGCCCAAGAGCACATATACACTCCACACACAAACTCCGGCCTCTCTCAAGGTCCCAATATACTTCTCTGTGCTTTTCACCCCGCATATGATTAGGAATGATTTCAGTGGCACTCTATATTCTATGAAATTGTGGGTTTATAGTGCAAATGTGAGTAAGATCTCATGCAACAAGTGTCTGCGCTCAAAGTGGTGGGCACTAGGCAGTGTATTTTTCATCAGCATAAAGGTGGATGGGACCCACACACACAGCTGAAAATCACACACCAGCGCCACAAAATCAACCCTGCTGAACTTTAGATGTTGGTGTAGGAGTGAATTTTCCAAACAAATCCAGGCATTACCATACATCTCACTTTGATTTTGGAAGTTCTATCAATCTAACTCACTGAATGTATTAATGGGGTGATAGACCACAAGTTGAGTCTTATGTAACTATTCCAATCAGTTATAATGACATTTTTTTACCACAGTAACTGTTGAAATCTGAGAGTAGTTCCCCGTCACAACAGATGCCAAAAGGAATATATTCAAGTACTTATGTACAAACTATCAGGCAGTGAACAAGCTAGCTAGTGCTGACATAAAAATGAACATACAAAGTGTTTGTGTTGTTTGCTTCAAGGCAGACCACGGCATACACTACTTCAAGGTAACAGAACAGTGTTGTGAATCATATTGTTAAAGTCATTATCGACTGAGCTTGGATACAGCATTCACCATGGCAACAGGTAAATCTTCATCTTGCTCAACAGCATTTACAGCAGCATCACAATCCTGCTTACGTACTATTATCAACATGTAATCGGCATCATTATAGTAAATATGTTCCATCAGAGAGATAAATCACAGGAGTCAGAATGCAAAATATAGTTTGTAAGGTCTGTGTGTGTCATTTAATGGCATCACACATGGTGGTTAGGTTGCTCAATGGACAGGACTGAAAGTCTTTTCACTTATCCTCTCCTTCTAAGCAGGCAGGAGAACTCAACATGGGCATAACACTCATGAACCCAGAAGGCTTCCTTAAGAGTGCAGAGTGTCCATTTTGGGCAACTGTGGAAACATGGTGTTGCAACATGGTTGGCTCCACCAAAAACGATCCACTCCCTCTGTAGTTATGAAAGGCTCCTTCCATTGTGCCACTGGTGCACAGCCGGTAGTCCAATCAGCTGTGTAGAATCATCTCATCAATTCATAGGTGTTTCATGGGTGTTTCTCTGGGCAAAAATGCATGAACCAATAGAACAATCCGCTCTCATTCCCTTTAAAGACTGGTTCCGCCATGTGCCAGTGGCACAGGCGTATTGGTATCGTACACGCAGCGCAAACACGGCTGAACTACAAGGATTTATTTATTTATTTCTCAGCTGATCCCCCCCTTAAGTCAAAACATTTAGAAAGCAAACATTTCCATATTTTGTCATTTCTATTTCTACAATTCTTGGCAGCACAGGCAAACGTGCACATACGCAGGCACGCATGCATGCACACCTAAAACACCTAAAAATTAAATTCATTTTGGGAATAGAATACAAGTGGTAATTAATGGTTGTCCGACTGTTTTTCTTTTAGCCGCTTGTTGATATTGAATTTAAACAAAGAAAGGCGATTGAGGAGACAGAACTCTTGGCTCAGGGTTCATGTTATAGATAATTATTTTTTAATCTTTGTTTTTCTAATCTAATCTGATGCTTTGTGATCAAAAATATTTTCAAAGGACACTATACTAACTAAGCACACTTAAATATTTCACACTGCTGAGAGGCAAAAACAGAAAATAAGGGTGTGTTTAATTGTGGAGAAGTGTGTGAGCCCTATTTTACGGTCCACTCTGTTTTTATGTTTGCACATCAGTTTAGACCAGGTTTTGGCTGGTCTAATCTCCTGGTGCGTTTGCCCTTATTGCGCCGGCTGTAAGATAGCAATGACACCTGCGTCACTTGCGCACTGCGTTTGCGAGAGGTGTTCAATAGGGCCCCTAGAGTCTAAATAACCTCTGTGACAGGAACTAGGAACTAGCAAGGAAGATTACTTTATCGAAAGAACACAGTACACATGGGATGAGTATCAAACACCATATCGTGATACCCACATGAGTGCCTGATTTAAAAAACCCTGTCAATAACAATATTTTTGTATAGTCCCTGCAAAGTCATTTGTGTGTGTTTGTGTCGAACTTCCTACTGCTTTTGTTACAGCTGCCATCCTGTGTAGTTCAGAAAATGAGGCACTGAAGGACACCACTGTAAATGAGATTAGTTTTGTATACATTTAAATTATTTTCTAATAATGAAGTGAAGGGATGCAAGGTTAGAGTTAGGGTACAAGCTGAGCCAGCATATGAGTTTAGAATTATAAATACAGTTTGACAACTACTTCGTAGATGTCCTTAATCATAAATTTCTGGACTTCCTGTAGCCACTCAGAACATGGTCTTTACCGTAACCATAGAATAACTGTGAATAGTGGTACATATTTGTGGATTGACTGCTGTGGCAACTAGGTAAATTCCAATTTAAAGTCTCATAGTATTCAGAGAGGAAACTGTGTTAAATGCAGTATTTCTACCTTGGCACAGGAAGTAGGTCTATAAACTTTAAAACTGATAGTTTGCATAATGGTTTTACATATAGCATTTTTTCATCTCACTATTTGTGCCTTATGGCCCGTTGTGATTCTTTCATTGTAGATGTCACTGCAATGGCAGTCCTTGGCAGTAACATTACCAAGCACAGGGTCATTTTTAATCATAGAAATAATGGCCAACAAAAATAGGACCCCAGTTTTTATAAACTGAATCATCCTTAAATGATAAAAAGACAAAATTTAACAAAAAACATGTTCCTTTACAGGATCAATAAGATAGGCATCCTTGAAAGCTGAGTGCTGTTCTGACTCTGGCTTGTTCACTGTTCATAATGTATTTACAACAGGGACACTGTTAGAAGTGGGTATGCCCTGAGGTAAAGCTATAATGAGACGCATATCTGATCTGTTAACAGCATGAGAACCTCTGTGATGGAGCTGTGCAATGCACAGCAGCTGACTCTTTTGCATCTTTTTAATGTGTTTGCACTGTACATATATACTGTGAGTATGATGCAGTGAGTGGGTGCACATAAAGTACAGTATGTTCACAGTCCTTCAGAGGTTGGGTGTTGAATACATTAGCTTGAGATCAGAGGTTTCTTCGGGGGTTAATGCTCCCAAGCTAAACGCAACTTAGTGAAAATGATCAGGTAACATAAAGTGGACTCTCAAAGTGAGCTTAAAAGATGAGCTCAGCATCTATTTGAAGTTTGTTGTGGACATAAAAAGCACACAGAATGTACCATCTGCCTGCTGCATCGGGTAAGTATTCACTGATATGTGTTCAGCTAGAAAATCTATGAGAGAGAATTACAGAGGTTTGTGATATTAGCTATTTTCTACTATCTTAATCTCTGCAATAAGACTTTTTTTGGGGATTGTGCCCTTTACAGCTTGATTATTATTGGTGCAGTTTACACCCAAATGCAATGAAGGTATTTTAAGCCATTGTAGGCACATTAGTAGAAGGTGAGGAAGATTCAAACCCACAAACTCCCTCTTTTCCCATACTTGTTTCTCCAAACAGTCAATACTCATCAGTACACCAAGCTGAATGGCAACTGAGAGTGAAAACCTTCAGCTCTAAAAATGATTTTAATTTGTCAGATGCCAGATCAGAGAGTTTATAGGAGAGTGAAGGCACAGACAGAATTGTTGAGACTGGAGATGCTTTTAGTTTTTATGCTTAATCAACACAGGATTTACTTTTCCAGAATACAGCAGATTTTTAGCGATTGCTTTAAGCAACAGTAAATGGATGGATAGACAGTTTTGCTGCATAACATGAGGATGGAGGCTTCCACGGTGCATTTACATCTAACCTGTAAACCCTATAAACAGATAAGTACAATATGACATGTCTTGCTGTCCTCTATATTAGAGAATGAAAACACTCTACGAGTAAGGTTACAGAAAGATTGTGATTTACATTGATTAAAAAAGGCCAACATTAACTGAGGGTTTTTAACCTGACATGAACACAAGTTGCCTTCATGAAAGCAAGACTCAATAGCTATCATCCATCCCCCTGACTTTTCTTGCTTACTTTCTAAATAGAAGATATATGTCCTCCACTGGCACTGAGCAATGGCACTGGATGTAAATCATGAGGAGCAGAGGCAACCAATATGGACTTCAAGGATTACCTGTTGACCCTGTTTGGTATTGCACAGATCAAGGGAACAGCTGTATATTCCATTTTGGTTTGACTTATTTTGGGTGTGAAAGTGTCAGTAAAATATGGTTTTGACTATACAACTGGACTAAGGGTGCTTGATAGGTCTCTGCTGTGCACTTCCAAATGAACCCTGGGGTAGATCATTTGTCCACTAAATGAGTCACTGTTCAGTTCGAGGAGCACACCTGAAAGCTAATGTTGTATCGGTCTGGTTCAGACCAAATGACCCAAAATACAAGTGTTAAAGTAGCATCAGTCACAAGTTTATTGCAAGGTGTTTGAAAATTCCCTGACAGGAGGTCACATTAACAATGTCTCAGTTTAGCAGAACAATATGATCTTTGAAATATGTTAATATGGCTTGTGACTAGTGTGATTCACTTAGCCTATTTAACAGTACAAAGAATCTGTAAAACAGTTCTTTGAGAAATCATGAACGCAGTGTCACTTTTTTACACTTTCTGTAAAAAAAATATATAAAAACATTTGAAGAACATTTACTAGTTTTTGTATTGTGTCACACAAAAGGAATATCTGACAATGTTCATATTTTTGTTACTTTAAAGTTGTGTGATATCCTGCTGAAGTTTGTTCTGTTTGTTTTCTAGAATTTTTCTATGTTGTGAGCACAACAAAGTTCTGTTAATAGGGCACTACACCTATTAATTAATTTATCTTGGATTTACCATACCTTCATCAGAAAGCAAATTAATTGAAACAAATTACTCAATCTTATCATCTGACTTGTGAATTGACCTTTCGATCTGCTGTGAAAAATACATCCACTGATTTATTAATAGATGAGACATGTATTAAAAGCAAATATTTATGAATGAGTGAGTTATATCAACAATTGGGATATTTGGTTTGCAGATAACGAAAAAAGTATATGACATCAGATAACAAAAGAACATATTAAGGCTAAAACCACTATGGTAATTTCTAATACTTCTAATAAATCATGCAACTGTTTTTGAGGTCAACTCATACCTCTAGCATCAGCTTTTCATGAGAGAATTTTACCTAGTTTGTGCTCCGAACAAAAGTCTACCAGAAGATCCAGGCTGTCAGCTTGGTTCTGACTCTCCATGGTTTTCCAACAGAGTGGCACTGACTGGAAAATGGTACTGGCAGGGCAACTTTGATTGGACAATAATGTTTCAGTGGTCTGACTTGTTGACTGCAGAAAGTCTTGATTGAATTTGTTAAAATAACTTTATGATAATCACACCGGTCCATCTAAACTGCTTACAAAGTTAAGTCAGTTTGATTAGAGACAGATGAAGTTATTGAAGAAAAAATGTTTGCATCCTCTGACTAGTGTTAAATTTTTAATGCATGGTGAACAAAACTGGTTATCATAGAAAATGTTTCCCTCCTTTCCATTCTTGAAACCAAGTTCAGCCTCTGCTAGAGAGAACTGATCACAAAAGTTGAGGCTGTTCATGCAGAAGATAATCACACATTGATGCAATTTTACCTTCAAAATCTGCTGTTATGGTCATATATTATTTTGTTATTCTGGTGGATTGACCCTCAAAGGGCAGCAAAACACTTATATCTTCTGCATCAATATTAAATTTAAACTGAATATTACAGTGTTGTGATTTATTGTTATAATAATCCCACTCTAGAGTTGTTTCCATAGCCAATCAAATGACAACAAAATGAAAAAAATAAAGGGATAAAATATTTAAAGAATAAACAGTGCTCATTACAGGATTATGGATCCATGCAATTATATTTGTTAGGAACAGGCAGGTATGTAATGTGTTCCTGCAGGCCTCCAGCCATTCTCTTTTAAATCTTTGGATTTTTTTGCTGCACACAATGCTGACACTATTCTAGTCATTTTGACTAAGAATGTGCATTACACTGACAAACGGACTTCTTGCTATTAATTCATCAACTGCTCTTGATGCTGAAAATCCCATTAGTTTCCCAGATGCAAATGTCAACTCAATTTCTAGACCGTAAATTCTTGTAAAAAAAAATCCATGTTTTTTGGCTGTTTGGGTAATTTATAAATGTTACACTTTCCAGTCAAAATTCAGCTCGCCTGCATTATTTTAAACACAAAACATCTGCACATTAAGCAAATGTCACAACATATTTGGATTGCATTTGGATGTATTGAATTAATTTGTTCTCCTATAGATTTGCTTTTTTTGACTGTAATGTTGAAAATTGATTAGAAAATAAAGATTCAGTTCATTCTTTCATTTTGATATTGAAGGAGCTTTGTAGCTCCAACTTTGTAACTAAGTAATGACCCCTGCTGTAAAATCAAATTTGTCCCATTGCATTTGACGAAAGTTTTGGAAACGAAACAAACTTATATTCAACCTGTTCAGACAAAGACTATCACTATTATGAGAATGTCTAATCCTGATTTGGATGAAAGTCTGGAGCACAGACTTAAGTTTTTAACCGTGGTCAGATGCTGCATTCAAATGGAGTAATGTTAAGAGTCTCCACAAGAGGAGTCCAAATGAGCACCATCACTGGTGGTGTTTATGACTTTGCAGCTGAAATGTTTCTTAAAGCTCTAAGTTCCTGAATTATAACCTGTTTCAGGGCAGGGCAGTTCTTTACAGGGATAACAAATTTGAAAAAAAGGAACATTCACTTTACATTCACACCTAGGGACAATTACAAGTCACCAGTAAATTTAATCGAGGTGAAGGCAGGAACACCCAGAGGGAACCCACAGAGATAAAGGAAAGGCCGACACCACACACAGAGTCCAGGTTTGGACACACAACCTTTTTACTGTGAGGCAACAAAGCACTGCACCACTGTGCAACCTCGTAAAACATTTTCTCTTCTAAAAACCTGTGAAATACTGCACAAAATTCCAGCTGTCATCAATATAATACATCCTGGACCAAGAAGTTTTACAGATCGACACTGCCATCCCTATAACCATTCTGCTAGGATGGCAAAAATCTGTGGCTGACAGGACTCAATCGAACTGAACAGACTTCTTGAACTCTAGATGGCATTTTACACTGGAATTAACTAGATTGCTAAAGCTGCTATGCTACCAAACTGCCTGGTGGCATGAAAATGTTAACCTTTTTTTGTCCTCCACAATGTTCTTTGAATTAGGAATCAGAAATTTATTCTACTTACACAGACACAGAACATCTGTACTTGTCAGCCCACAGCCACTGTCTGTGCTGTGCATTCAAGTGAAACAAAAGATGTGTGGTGACGCAAAGTATTTGATCAGAAGACCACCGTCAGCAATGGCTCTTTGACATTGGCGCGATTTGTCAGGAACCTGAGGGACGATCTACCTGACTGACGGGATAGTCTGTGAGAGCACAGGCATTTCTATTTCTGTTCAGCATTAGTAGATAAAAAAACGTATATTTATTTCTTACATTTTTTGTTTATTATATCTTAATTTGTCTTAAATGCAAGTAAAAGGCTGTGTATTTTCCTATTCTAGCATTATTTTGGTGGTTAAATAAATGCAAACAAAGGTTTCCTAACTCTTAGTTCTCTCTAACAATGATTAAACTGTGTGACACTTTCCTACAAAAGTGTTGTCCTACTCATAGTGATTAAACTGAAAGAGATGTTGGTTTTAATTCAGAATGTATAATTTTGGGTTTGTGAGTTAGCTATATTTGACATTTCTGTATCACCTGCTTGGTTTAAAAATGTATTTTCATGTAGGGGGTGGCCAATAAAATCATTAAAAACACTACACAGTATCCCCTTTTCCAATACGCACAAATTACCACAGAATTGAATCAGTATGACAAAAACCACAAGACATGTTTCTTCATTGAGATAATTAATAGAGCTTATATAAGGAAGTTGTTGCTATGTATTTTCTGAGAAATTTTAACACCAGCAACAAAGCTGAAATTGACCAATGTCCGTATAATATTCACAGTTATATGCTGAGTTACAATGCAGAGCAATTACAGATCAAGATAAACTAATAAATAGAAGCAGTGATGTAAGGGCTTTGTCAATAATGACACACAGTTTCTCATATTGACCACATATGCTTCAATATACTGTATATATACTTTAATACTATATTGAATTGAGCAGAGTGGTAAATCAGGCAGTACTGAGATAAAACCTGCATTAGCAGATTGGCATTAGCTGCTTAATTCATGCTTAACATTTCATTACTCATTCATCACACGATTGGTTGCCAGATCACTAGTAATATCCAATGCTGCACAGGTGCTCTGGTCATTTTAGGTCTCTTTGTGGTCATTTTGAGTCTCTCTATGATTGTTTTGTGTCTCTTTGTGGTCATTTTGTGTCAGTTTGTGTTTCTATAGAGTCTCTTTGTGACTTTTTTGTCTCTTTGTAGTCATTTAGGTGCCTGACTATTCAGGGCTTTGTAGGTTAGAAGAATGAGTTTAAATTCTATCCCAGATTTTACACAGGGCCAATACAGAGACATCAACTCTTCTATGGGAGTAATATGACATCCTTCCCTAGTTCTAGTGAATACCTGTGCTGTAGCATTCCGCATCAGCTGTGAAAGCTGAAAGAGACTTTTGGGGGCAGCTTAATAGTAAGGAATTGCAATGGTTTAAGCCTTTCAATGATGCATTTATTAATAATATATATATATATATATCATATATCATATATATTTTTTTTTTAAAAATATGCCTATTTTTTTCATTGTTACAAACATAAAAAAAAATGCAGTTCTTGAAACTTGTTTAAAAAGGGCACTAAAGAACTTATTCTTGTCATAGATAACCATAGATATTGTGCTCCTTTAGGGTCAAGAACAATAACTTTGTCTGTATTTGGTAGTACAGAATGCCTGTCATCCACCTCTCATGTCCTTAAGACATGCTGGTTTGCTTAGTTAACTGATTGGGGTCTTCTGGATTAATTGATAAAACATAAACTGCATGATTGCAACAAGTTATGAAGCAATTCCTGATAATACCTAAAGTGAAAAGATTTGGTCCCATTACAGAGCCTGGTGGAACACCGTGAGCTACTTTGCCATGCATGAAGAGTTTATTGTTGATACGTATATACTGAGAGCAAATTTACGTACTGGACTTAAACTAGCTTTGTGTGATTCCTTTAATACCAAATAAAGGAACCAGTGCCTTTAATAGGATGTGATAGTCAGTGGTGTTGAATACAGCACTCACATCTTATGAGACTACAGTCTTTTTTCTGATGGTTTTAGAAGGGCTTTTTTTAATGTTCAAAAATGCATCTCTTTGCCAAGGTGAATTCTTAAACCTGACTTTAAATTCTCAATAAACTCTTGTTATGTAGAAAACCACACAACTGAAAGCAGACAGCTTTCTCAATGATCTTAGAGAAGAGAGGAGTTAAGATACAGGAATCCCATGATCAAAAGTTAGTTTGTTAAGAATAGGTTGAATCACAGGTTCTTTAAGGGGCCGTGGTACAGACTCTGACGCAAAAAGACTTGCGGTATAAATCATGGCTAGTAAAGGAGTGCTACGTACAGGTAACCCTTTTAAGGCAGCTTGACTTACATCAAATCTAACAGACAGGTTGGTTAAGATGAAGAAATGTTTGGAGTTAATAAAGGTCAATGGAAGAAAGCAGTTCCAATATTTATCTGGTTTTACAGCTGTTATAAAGTTCATGTGTTTGAAGATAAATTGGCACCAGTCGAGGTCATGAGGTGATGACTTTTATCGCTAATAATTACAGTTTTATCATCAAAGAAGCCTATAAAATTGTTTCTAATGAGATTTATATGAGTACAAGGCTATGTGTCAGCCTGGCTACCATTCCAAAAAATAAACCCTGTGTTGTTCTTGTTTCATCCTTCAATTTAGCCACAGCACACAGATAGACATGTAGAGATAGAATTTTTGCCTTCTGACATGTACAGTACTCCAGTCATAGGAATTCAAAAGCCATTTTTAAAAAAAAAACATTTAATTAGATGTGATTCTGTAGATTTCAATTTCAGTGTTTCAATTAAAAAGTAAATGGAGGACGTGTTTAAAACTGAATGGTTTTATCAACACTGACAGAAACCTATTAATTATGATAATTAGTTAAACAAGGTGCTCAGATTATCATTACTGACATCTATATGAATACTGAAACCACTTCAGTGTGCTTGAATCAAAAGTGGCTGCAACTTGGTGCCCAAAGGAACGTGTAAGTATGACTGGAGGGAGTCGTTTTAATCAGGCAAACACATTCTTTATGATGAAAGTAGGCTGTAGTAAGACCAATAAAATCAATGATCTTTTTAAATAACACGGTTTACTAATGCAGTTTTAGATGACAGACATCTGATGTTTAAAAATTAGCACCTCATGCCCTTATTCAGTTTTAAAATTGCAATGGTAGTTTTCATTTTCATTAGGATTTTATAAATAATCCTTGTTTACTTTTGATTTAGTTAATTTAAGTGGTCAGTGGGCAGAAACAGCCAGAATGGGTTTTAGCAGCTGCTATAATGGAAACACACAGAAGCATGTAGGATGGCAACTATCCTGGTATTGGGTTGTCATGGTTCTGGTCCACTAACAAACGTGTCTAGATTTCTAAATATGAAAGCAACTGCATCCAAATTAAATTGAATACTAATTCCCCAAAACAGACAAGATCCTCCTCAGAAAGTCCATTATTTATTTACAAAGTCAACATTGTGTGCTGGACACCACTGCAATGTGGCTGTAAGCTGTTGTCTCTGGAGTTGATTTCTTGAATTGTTTCTCAGCTAGTTTGTCACCAAGTGGGGAGAACCTACACCGAACACAGGTAGGCTTTTGCCTGGGGCTAAGTTTCTCTCTGACAGTCACACAGCATTCTGTTATAAATATCATAAATTATTATAAGTTACATAAGTTGTATGTCATTTCTTAACCACCTTGGTCTTCGTGTTTGACAACAGGATATGATGAAGCAGCTTTTAATAAGGAACCGTTGCCATGCTGGTTTAATAATAAGTGCTAATACGTGTTCCACATGGGCAATTTGCACCAGTTATTTTCAGATTAACACAGAAGCAGTCTGCAGTCATGAAATTTATATCTCCTCCTTTCTGTTAATCAGGTGTATGGATCTCTACGCAAAACCTGTAAGAAGTTTGAGAAACTGCAAGATGGCATATCAAGGCAGGAAAATATAGAATTATGTTTTTTCTTTGCGACGTGTCACTGTCTTAAGGGTAAATGTGTTAAATGTGAAATGTTGTGCTTGAATCTGGTTGCGGTAAACACAAACAAACACACATGCACACACTCACACATATATATAGAAATACATGCCCTGACCTTCCACAAACTATTATTTTCCTAATAAATCTCTAAAACAGAGATCAGTGACGGTCCTCATGTAGGTCTTCAAGGACTTTGTGATGTTGTCAGAGCGGAGAGGAGAGCTGTCTATCATCTGTTGTGCAGCATAAATAAAGTGACATCTCGATTAGAATGTGACAATAACAGCAGTGAAGTTCAATAACATATCTGTCATCAGGTTGTGAAAATTATTATCAACCAGTGTCATGTCATTTCAGTCCGTGACAGAATTTTTACAGCTTCCTCTTCTTTATTATGACATTAAAGTGCAACGTTGCAGTATGTAAGTCTCTCCATAGCCATGAGGCTCATTGGAGTGATGCTGTAGCCAGTGTGGGATGCTACACTCTTCTTTTCCCCTTGGGCTCCAAAACAATCCCTGTTCTTTCTGGAGATCTGCCAACCTCTAATTAACACAGAAACTTTTTTTTTTCCCTCTGATCTTAACAAAGCAGCATGTCTAGTTCTTGTGCTGTCATGCAGAACCAATCAGCCAAACACAGCTTAATCAGTGAGAAAAATTGGCTAATATTACTGTACCTGTAGTGTTCTGCACAGAGCTGTGAGGTGGCCCCATCTGATTACTGTGCGCCCCAGTAGCTAATTTGGGATGGTTGGTTGAGGCAGGATCAAAAACAGCCCGAAGCAGAGAAGCGACACTGTGCTAGCTACCATCAAAGTGATCAGCGGTGTGGATCGAAACGTTTAGTACAACGATGTTTCCCTGATAAAATTCTGCAAAAATCTTTTGTTATGCCATTCATCCTATAGTTACTGTTGGCACCTTCTTCTTCACATCTGGTACCTCAGAAACCTATGAGGAAAAAGTACAAATAAACATTAAATATGCTGTTAGACTAAAAAAGGTCCATTTTTACTTTATCTTCTTTGTTTACCAAGTAGTTTTCTTCCCCAGCACCATGGCAACGAGATTATGTTTCAAGCTGGAGCAGCGACTTTCAAGGACATGGCAGCTTTCTGTTTGGCAAGCCCCAGGATGTACCTTGGATCAAATGAAAGCAACCCCAAACCATTGTTGATGCCAAGATGCTGTGAATCAGTGGATGTCTAAGAGAAATTTATTTCATATTATTCTGAACTCTGAGTAGGGTTGAGAATAAACACCTAGATGCAATTTAAGTCACAGTTTCACACAAGTTTTTTGCGATTAGTCATCAGCTTTCCTGTGCTAAAAGCAGGTGTGCAAGCTGTGACCTATAGACCTGAAAAAAACTAATTTGCAAGTGTTGGTTAATTTTGCGAAAAACCATTACTTAATGACTTAATACCTAAAAAATCATCTTTATACAGAGGGCCCTTTGTTTTCACTTACAGAAACCATAGAAACCAATTCAAGATTTTGTTTACCAATACATCATAGTGTTCAGGCTTACTACAGTATGAATAACTGGTGACTCAGCTTAGGTGGGTTTACCCTCAGCAGAATTCTTGCTTTGAAGGAGTGTTAGCACAGTACCTCATTTTAATTATTCATACCCCTATGCATTGCATTTGAAAGTTTCTGGCTCTGGAAACTCGAAGTGCTGTGCTGATGATCAACAGCTGGAAGCAGTAAATGCTAGTAGGGAACGTTCCAACATGTCAGTAAAATACTGTTCTTCTGGAAAGACAGTAAAATTGGACATCAGTCAAAAATGAGGAAAATAAGAAGGGAAAAGACAGTGTTCTTTTTAATAAAGATTTTAAAGCATCATTCATAAAAGTGCACTTGCAAATATCTGACATGTGGTGTCAGGTATTTAGAAGGACACTGGAGTCAAGTTTTAGTTTGAGTTACTGCAAGTCATTTATTTCTGAACATAATTATTAATCAGTTTGTAAAGAGGACATTTACAAAGCATGTCCTTCTTTCTTCATATAATATTGAAAATACATAACCAGTTTCACCATAATTTCTTTTTCTTTTTTTTGCCTGCCTTTCTAAAATCAATCCCACACTTGTCATGGGGGAAAGCCCCTTCCTAACATCTATTTTTATCTTTATCCATTTCCCATGACTACGGGCTTCTGACAGCTCCTGTAATTTCAGATCAGTCAGTTGAATTCTATCCATCATCAGTTGTCAGTTTTTCCTCCTCCAGGAGTTACCTGATATCCACTCTGATGACCTGTTCATCATTTCAATAAGTCAAGCCCTCCTTTAAACAAGTTGGGCTTTGTAGGTAAAACATAAACTCTCCCATCCAGTGGTCTGTTTAGGCTGAAGTGGTGTGGGGTTCCAAAAAAAAACAAAAAAAAAACAGCAACCCTGCGGGAAAAAGCTAAAGCTGAGGCAAATTTTGGAGAAATGCAACTTGACGTCACGCTGCGGTGACCAATCAGATGATCAGACCGAGCAGAGCTGCACAGCATTGCCCCAAGGGAGTTCAAAGACGTTAATTTGCATTTGCAAATGGGCCAACACTCTGATAGCTCCAAACAAACCTGCAGTAAGCACTGCAAAAACTGATGTGGTCTAGACGACCATAATGATTCGTACACAGACTGGCTGCATGACCAGACTGTGTGTGTGTGTGTGTGAACCTTGTTGAACTGTTGCAGCCTGCATGTAATGCCCTATCTTTTTACATTAAGAGTGCCTTTGATAATTGTGATGACGGTGTGATTTTTATCCTCGTTTAAGGAGAGAGAAAAAGAGAGAGCACATTAGCAAAAGAAATTTTCTTCACCTGGTGTTTCCTTTTTTCATTTCTGTGACGTTTCTACAAACTGTGCTTTAAGCTTATATTTTAACACGTTACCACTGTGCCACTCTATTCCATGCTGTTATGAGGTCCATCACCTTTGACTGTAACCCAGCGTGTCTGCTTTTGGAAGATTCTAGGACAGTTTTTGTTAGTACAGTCTATTCTTTTTTTATCCAGCAGAAGTATAACACAATTAGCTCCCCAGCTTTTAAATGTGCTAAATGGCCTAAAGCTCGTCATGGAGCTCTAAATGGTTTGCTATAAATGCCATGTTAATGTTATGGACTATTAACAGTCCAATAAAACGCTAAGAAAAAGACTCTGCAGTTAAACATAATTTTATGAATAAGTGCCGCATTAGACAAATGAGAAACCATATTTTAAATCACTAACACTTTATTTTTTGCCCATATCAAAATGATTACACAGCCTAAGTGAATACAATGTCATGATGACTTGAGCAATTATTATCTTCAGACGTAGAAAAAGCATGACTTGAGCTGTTTCTGTTAATTAACTGCGCACACTGTAGAGACTTAAATGAACTATTTTAACTCACTAACCAAGCATCAATTTGTTATTTAATGGGCTTTAAAAGAGAAGCACCACATCATATTGCTATCTTATCCCCTTAGACCTTCTCTGCTGGTCTTACTGTCCTCTCTGCACACATAGTATTATTACTTGAAGAAAACCTGCTGGGAGCTCTTCTGTTGAGGTTGTAATATGCGGGGGGGGGGCAGCAGGCTTTGAGTCGGATGATGTGGGAGGACTGCATGCGTCAGAAAATGGATGAGGGAGTGAGTGAGTGAGGGTGGTAGAAGTAGTCAGATCCCTGCTATCTAACAGCGCCGGTTCAACAATGTTCTCCTACGGGTTTTCTCTGATCAGACAGAGATGGGTGACAGGCTCAGTGTGAGGCAGAGCCGCCAAACTGAGGAAGCTCAGCACTAAAAGCTCACCACCACACACAGAACTATGAATGTCAGCTTCTGTTCTCTGCAAATATTCTAATGCACAAACTCTTGCTAAACAGACACTCTAGACAAAGGAGAAGAGATTTCTAGCATAAAGGATTACTGTAGGAATGACATTATGTATTCATTCCGTAATAAGTTCCTTTATAATTAGACATTCTCTGCATTTGGTCACATTTCACTCTCATCAAAGTGGCACCTCTCATATAACTTTATATTTGACCTACACCATGTAACTTTGGTCTGTCTGAGACTAAAATTGATAAATATTGAAAAAATCTTAGATGGCTCTGGAGGTGTGTCAAAAAAAATGGTAAAAAAAAACAGCCTGCAAAAAATTGGACAGAATCAGAAAAGATGCTGTTTTAAAACTACTTGAGTGTTATTAAAAAAAAAGAGTAAAACTAAATTCATGCAAACTGATGTTATGAAAAAAAAATGCTTGAGTTTCTCCAGAAGATAAAGATACATTTATTGTCACTCTAGAACAAAAAGTTGCATAACAAAATGTAAATAAATAAAATTTAAATTTTATTTTAATTCAACATAATCAGCAATTTAAAATACAAAAATGTAAACAATATGTTATGTTTTTCTTATTATTTGAGCACAGAGAATGAAGATAGAAGTCTCACACAATTAAATTAAAAGTTACCTTGATGTATGCTCAAGTGTTATTTTTCTTGATAGTCTGTTTTATTAAGTTATTTGATATTAAAATAAGACATAATGACTGATAGCTTACCTTATACAGGACTGGATCTCGATTTGGCGGCTCCATCTGAGGATCATGAATGCAGCGACTCGGGTTTCAAATGATGACACCAGCAGGAGATGGCCCTGCTTGTATCAGGGATGCTTTGGTGCCATTTTTGCACGGAGGCAGGAAATGGAGACATGTCATTCATCTTTTTATTCTGTCTTTGATGCGAAGTCATTGTTGTCTGGAAGAAGTCCCTGAGGAAGCTTCAGCACATGGTCATCACTGCTTTTAAAATTGCAGGTTGTTCTGTGCTGTGGGCAAAAAAACTACAACAGCACACCATGAGCAAACACCATCAGTTCTTACCCCTCATATGCTGCCTGTGAGCCGCTGCTGCCCTTTGGGAAATTTTACCAATCAATAACTAGCAAAACTACCTGATTTAACAACAGTTTCTTTCCAGGAGCAACAAGAGTCTTTAAGTACTACCACCACTGCTACACATGTAACATGTACAGGTGTGCACAGTGACCAGGGCCTTTATTAACCTTAACTGCAGAGGGCAAAAGGCTTTCACATAAAGCAAGCTCGTATAAGGCAGACATTTTTTTAAGCAGTTCTTTGTTTTTAACTTCCCTCTGTTTGATCTGTCTGTTATATTTAGGTATGAAGCCTCCTCTTTCTACAAATCTGCTCCACTTTTCCTTGTTAAAATTTTGTTACTGCGTAAAGCTGTTCACACTACAAAATGTAGTTTTTCTGGGACATTAAAACACATACAGAGTGACTGCAATGCAAAAATTAACACTTCAGATTGGTAATTCAGAACTAGAAAGAGTTGAAAACAGCATATTTCTATATTTTTTAATTTATTAAAGTGAGGGAAATTTATATTATGCTCTACTATGTGTAACAGGCAGCAGCTTCCAGTCTACCAGTTCTTTCCCCCTGGTCTTTATTTAGGCTATTTTTGGTTGGATTAAGTGAAGTCTTTGCCATCATTTAGGGCCCAGCTATCTAGGTGGATGTTAAACTCACTTGTCTTATATTTAGTTTTATAGCCAACATTCCCACACTATCAGTGCACAAGGATTTTTACTGCTCAAAGCTGTTCGGGTTTGTGCTGACTTGACATCTCCCTCACCCTCCTATTAAACTAAGTCAACTTTGATTATTATCAATTCATTGTTCCACAGTGTGTTTGAAATCACATTATTCCTACCTAGAGGTCTAATTAGGGTTTTTAAAACACAGCAGACTACCTTTT
>JAQNCA010000017.1:17073033-17098748 GCA_029783725.1 Acanthurus tractus | reverse complement strand
GTGTGTGTGTGTGTGTGTGTGTGTGTGTGTGTGTGTGTGTGTGCGTGTGTGTGTGTGTGTGTGTGTGTGTGTGTGTGACTGTTTTATTGACCACCAGCAATTTTGGGAGTGAAAAAAATGAGTCAGTGCGAGAGTCAAATGGCTGATATATCTATTCACACAAACACAAAAGTTTTGCCATTCTGCTGCACCTCAAAGATGAATCTAACTGTATTTAGTCCAACTTTGGCTGTAACTATGCATTGCTGATACAAGGGGGGGTCAGTGATCATGTTTGGTGTTTAAAGCATGTCTTGTTGTTGTAAATCCAATACTGAGATGTTGTGTCCAGTTCAGCAGGGACCAAAGAACTTCTTGTGATCACTCAATCACTTCCCTCTGAACCTCATCACTCATTGCATTGATTTGGAGGGCAGTGCATGATGAGTCACCCTGGATCTGGCATTTAAGCACCCCACCAGTAGATGCTATTAGTCATATCACTGCCCGTCTGACAAGTCAATTTCCTCTGTAGTGTTCTGCATAATTTTTTTAGGAAATTGACAAAGAATCTAAAACCCTTTTTTTCTACACTAAAATTAGATCAAGGCTAAAAAGCATCCTTTTCCTGATAGCAAGACCTGCAAACATTTGACACGAACTGCTTTTAAAGTCAGCTCAGGAATAAAAGTTACCCTGCAGCGTGAACAATAGGTTTTAAACAGTACTTTGTTAATTGCTGTTAAGTTAGAAGAAACTAATTATCCCCAGGGTATCTTAATTAGTGCTTTGCCTGAGGAAAAAATAAGAACAGATGCATATATTATCCTTTTGTAGCCGCAATTTAGTGCTTTAGCACCAGTGTGGTCATCTCCCCCATGGAGGGGCACCTCACCAGGTAACATTTACAAGCACATTTTGTCATCTTGTGAGGGAATGGAGGAGCCCTGTTTTTCCTCCACATATGACAAATTGAAAAATGGGTTTAAGAAACAACAAATATGTTTAAAAACTAAAAAAAAAATCTGATGTATATTTTATCCATTAGTGAAATGATAATTACTAAACACACTTTACAAAGAACAAAAGCTTTAAAGTGTTAAAACTTGTAACAAGAAGGATAGGTAGGTACCTAAATGTCAGCAACTATAGAAAATTAGCATGTAACATCTACCAGCAGCTATATATTTTTATTTTGCTAGCTTTGTAGCTAAAGTTTTACATGGCTGTTCATTCAATAATATTTGTTTGAGTGTTGGCTGTGGTTGGATAACTTAATCATCAGCTTTCTGCTGCTACTATTTGCTGGCCAACACTAAACTGAGAAAAAAAACAGATTTATTTTTAAGATATTTAATAAATACAGGTTTATCATTGAACAAATAAAGTTACAGCCTCACTATCTTACCATTGCACGAGGTTAAGAGTTAAGGATGTGTTAATGCTCAGTAGATAAGAAATATTATATTGTCATTCTCACAGATTGTTTATACCTGCAACATTTAATTATCCGAAATGGGTATTCTAAAAAAGTTGTTGACTTCAAACTTTTCATGTAATCACTCAAAGAGTTGAATTGCACATGCATGAAATAGAACTGCATAACTCATCTCCGTCCATCATAGGCTATGAACTTATCACACAGGCTTTGAATTTAGTTAAATTTAGTTAGTACTTGCTCCTTTAAGATGTCAACTTACAAAAAAAGTCACCCGCAAAAAGCATAGGGGTTTAAAACTGCCTTGAGAAAGTCCAAGGGACATACCACCCATAGGTGTATTGATTAGCATAGCTACCTGTTCTCTCCACTTCAGAGGAGGGAATCACCCAGATTTCACTTAATGAAACAGCATGCATCTATTTTTCTTTGCCCCCCCTGTCCCAACTCTCTGTGATTTACTGCTAACTGTAGCTGCTAGCTCTGTTATCTGCACAGCTAGCTATCTGTGAGAGACTGGTGTTATAACTACTCTATAGTAGTTATAACTACTACTATGCAAAATCACAAAGGATATCAACTGCTACAAAACTGTTTTAATTTACCACGATTTCATCCTCTATATGTTACAACCTATGACTGTAGAAAGTGTAGGTTTTTGTAAACTGTGGTCTTTCAGTTAGCATAGGTTAAGTGTCCAGATGCACACTACTCTCAACTTCCCATCCACTGCACAGCGGGGCCACTAAACACTCAATATGTGGACTGCATGGCAGTAACGACCCCATGCTGAGGGATGAAAGTGTGTGTTTGGGTGCGTGGGTGAGTGTGGGTGGTTGTATGTGTGTGTGTGTGTGTCCGTGAGTGAGAAGCATGTCAATGAATGTTTGGAGTTGAACGGATGTATAGTGGGTGACTCTGTGAGACTTTTGGTTAACTCCCCAACCCCTGTATTCATTAAGAATTCTGCTGGACACACTCTGAAGCTCACCATCAAAGGGGAGACGGCTCCTGCCATTGCATAAGCTTATATTGATCCTGGGTTACGAGGGATAAACACATTGATTCATGTCATGTACCGAGTGTAAGCTTGATTTGTGCTCAGCTTGTATTGCCTCTGACCTCAATGTACAGCATCATTTTGGCTCATACAGATGAAGTGAGTCACTCCAGAGAATGATTGGGAGTAATAAATTCAGGTGGCAAATAAATTTTAATAATTTAACCGTCAAAATAAATGTTTCACCTGTTTACTGGCACCTATGCTTTCAATGTTACTGATTAAAGGGAGATTCTAGTTTATCACAACTTGAATCCATGGCTGGATTAATGACTAGGAACAGTAAGAAACGATGCAACACCAAAGCCTCAGGCATGTGCTGTTTGTGCTTAATTATTTATTTTTTTAATTAATATGACCTACTTCTACATAATTCTTGTCATATTGCTCAGACAGTAGTTGTTCATGTGCATGAAAAAATATAAAAAAGTATGAACAAACTTTTAGCAAAATGATACATACAGGTTAAACACCGTAAACTTGATTTTCATCATCATTAATAAGGAGTATGTTACTGCTTTTGGTTTTCACTGATAATTAAGTGTGTCATTCTGAGTCAATTAGAATATTGATGCGTGTTAGGTTAAAATGTGCATTTTCTTGCATCAAGGGATTCTCTAACTTATGTGCATAGATGCATGCATTGTCTCCTTTTCAGTCAATATACCATGGTGTGTGTGGAAATCAACATGCTACATATAGCCGCAGGTTAAATGAGGGGTTAAACAGGGGCAACATACCACCACAGTAAATTATAACTACTTAATATACTCTTTGTTCTCTTGGCTTCAAGTAACAGTTGCCATTAGCTTGTTAGTTCAGTAGGCCATGTAGCTAGTGGCAGCAAAAACAGCTGGACCAGGACTGAACACAGTCTCTGAGGCTGACTCAGTCCAGTTTGACAACAGGGATTACAGTGCTGAAATGACTTAGGGTGACCATGAATTTGACTCTGAGAATCTAAACCGTAAGTGTAAAGAGGAGTTGCATGATGTGGGAGAGGAGTCAAAGGATGGTCATGTAACACTGATTTCTCATGTGACTCAGTGATAAAGAGTGTACTTTATTCAAGTCTGAGTTGGTGGCTGGTGGAACACCAGAAAGAGAAACCAACATGGTTCCGGTTAGTTTTCATTCTGTCTTTTATTCACATATGAATAAAGTGCATTTTATAGTGCTTTCACAAGACTGCTAAGCTTGAGACAAAATGTGTTATGACTAGCTGGTAAGCATGCTAGCCTTAGTAGTTATCTATGGATCACAGTGACAATGTAAAGCATTATGTGAAATGTGACAGCTGCTCCCACTTTACTGATATTAACTCCTGTGACTCACAGTGACCTGTGGTGGCAGCTTTTCACCATTACATCATGCTGTTTTATCCCAGATTGGACCCTATGTATTGTGAGTTTATAATCTGCTTGCTCCTTTATAAGGTTAAATGTGGGGTTTTAAGATAAATGTGCCAGCTTTACAACTCAGCTCTGCATTAGTCAGTGTCACCTTATGTTCTGAAGTGATAGTAAAAGTGCTTTTTCAGTTTTGGCACAGCAAAATAATGTTTAGACATGTTGAAAGTTATCTCTACACACCAAAAAACTGGATATAAATGGACATAAATAAACACTTTGCATGTGCATCACGATATGCAACACTTTCTGTGAGACAGCAAGGTATTTTTTAAAATACTTCATGTGCTCTTGTTAAGTTAAAATTGGAGCTCTGACAATGTGGTGGAAATGTCTCAAAATCACAAATTGAACTTCTCTGTATAAGCCGATTCTTGTCATGGTTATGATTTTGTTCTGGTTTAAATTCATATCTCTTCTCCCTCTCTCAGCCAGGACGGTGCAGGAAGGCGGGGCCGGGCTGCTTGGGGGCAGGGCTCATTCAGCCACACCTGCACGGAGTCAGCAATCAGCCGGCTCCAAACATTTTCCTGTGCAAGATGATTCACTTTCGAGATTGCTTCCTATGTGTACCTGCTCTCAAGTAGTTCTCCCTGTCTCCTGTTACCAGCTAAGTCTGTATAATATTTTCTTTGTTCATGTATAACGCTCCTAGTGAGTTTTTTTCCTGCTTTTTTCCAACTTTCTGTTGATTATTTTATCCGTTTTTTCCCCTCGTGGAGATTTTTTGTTGGTGTTTTTGTACTTCCCCGCAAGGTGGTTTTTTGTTATCTTTTGTGTTAAATAAAACTTTTTGTTTCATCGATTCTGCACCTGGGTCCTGACTCCTTCGATCAGTCCATAACAGATTCTTATCTTAACCTTATACTCTAACTAGCACACTACTCTCAGCAAACAGTTTGACAAAGTCATCAAACATCTTTATATATATATATTCCATAATAACATTATGGTTAACCTGCTTCTGGTTCTCCCCACAGAAGGACATTATCAGGAGAAAGCAATCTCTGAAATATCTGTGACACCAACTCAAATATTCCCCCTTTAACTTTAGTTAACAAACATCCGTTTCACATCACAAAGAATTTACTGAATATATATATATATAAAATAATATATAGTATTAGACAAAATATTAGCCATACCATCAATAAATAGACTCATCCATCCATCCTCATGCCAACTTCAAACGAAATACATTTTCTTTAAGATTAAAAATGAAAAAGTGAATGTATGTACTTGTCGGATTCAGTTCTCTGTGCTGTGGAAAGTATGTTCAAATTGGGATTGGCATCACAGATTTGTTCACATTGCACATAAAATCACCTTGGTAGCTGCAAACTTATTAAAAACATTGGCAAAAAAAAAATAAAAAACAAATCTACAATATTCCATCCTGTTTTCTGTGTTACCACAACCCATCATCCTCCTCACTCAACTTACTTATAAAAATAACAATCAATCTGAGAAAGAAAAACAGCGGGGTGCTTATTGTAGCTCACTTTTGCCTGAAAGATTATTCCTATGAACTGAAATAAATGAACCATATGCATTTAAACACAAAAATAATAGAATCATTTTGTATATCTGTAAGAAATATATTTTTTTTTATTTTCATTTTCTTCAAACCCAAATATACATACACATGTAAAGGAAGGGAAGAGGAGAAGAGAAAATAATTTCTTTTCTTAATAATCATGTTTCTTTTGTTAACTTTATGGTTCTAGTACCAATGGAAAATGATAATAATTGACATTAAAAAAATATTCATATCACTTCAGCAGATTGAATTTATTCAGATTCAATTATCCCTTACAAAGATAAAAAGATGTGTGTGGGTGCATTATTGTGTTGTTGTCATTGTTAAGTGCACCCACACACTTAATAACCATACCCTAGTGAATCTAGCCAGGATATGTAATGTACAAATTAACTTTGGGGACAAGAATTAACGGGAAGATAAAACATAACAACTAAGAACAGACAACATAACAATCGACAACTTTACAGTTACAGAGAGTACAGTAACCAGAACAAAGACTCATATTCATAACCATTTGTAAATAAATTATCATAAGGGGATTACCATATAAAGACATATTCATCCTGATACATTAAAGGATAAAGTCTTCATCGACAATCACACCTAGTAATAATAATTTTCTCTGTTTAATCCATAAGGTGCAGTGGGCTGTCACTGCTGTGCACCTCTGGGATCAGCTCCAGCTCTGGGACGGTGCATTGGATAAGGGCACTGATTAGAAAATTAAACTAAAATGTGTGTTTTTGATAGTATGGACTACTAACACAAGCATGCTGAGAACATGCAAACTCCATAAAACATCTTAAAAAAAATAACAGTAAATGCGCCAAGGGCTGTCTTGCTGGGAGATGACAGTGCTAACTGTCTGACAGAGCCGACATGCTGCCACAGCAGAGACAGGACAGTAAGCAAATGACTGAATGTTACATTAGAGTTTAGCAGAAAAGCAACAGATGATTAAACTGATTGCATTTTTAATAAGTGGCCATCACCAGGAAGCAGCTGACGCAAGTATTGGTTCATTTGTAATCAAGTTTAGAATAAAATCTAGATTCAGAACTGGAATCAAAATTAAAAAATACATTATCCAACTTTTGAATGAGTTTAACTTTTTGCTTTTTTAACTTTTTTCTGGTTACTTTAAAACAACAAACATTTGCAAATTAAGACATCCAATAACCTGTTCCTTTCCTTGTTTAGAAAAATTCATAACTTTTACCTGAGGCCTTAATACATAACACTTAAGAGTAGAAACCATCTGACTTTGTTTCATAATGACAATTTTTTTGGCTCCAAATAATGAAATCTGATATATAATCAATCTCATATTGTCAATACATGTGTAATTAGAGTAAATCAAGACTTGGTTTTGTATTTATTTTTATAGTTTGTAAAGTTTTGCCATTATGGGGGTTATAGTGTGTTTTTATGCATTTTTATGTTTTCAGGGAAATAATATATTCAGCCAGGTCTGGTATGGCTGGCAGGAGGTTACCAGAATAAGAAAACCTTAATAATCATTTCAGCAATAAAACAGAGCCAAGTACACATGGGAAATATATTGATGATGCTTATATTTTTATTATCTTTAAATGCTGTATAACTTAGGTACTGAATGTTGTCTGGCTGTTCTCCACCTGGAACATAATCGTCATTGTCCTTTGTGTGCGCTCTTTTTCATTAAAAATGTGTCAGTGTGCAATAGAGGAGAGTGCTCTGCTTTAAAAGGGAATGAGAAGATTTGATTTGTTCAGCTTTGCCCGTCACCAGCTTTTATTACACACCTTTCTCTTAAAACAGCCCATTTGCATAGGGGGCAGGTGTGCTCGAGTGGACCTGTGCTGCTCAATTTTGTGCAAGTGCCACCTTTTTGAAAAATGGATGAAATCCTAACACTTATGAATGAAATAAAGTGTAAGCTCAGAGGGCAGCGGCAGAAATACAATCGGACCAGCAGGCAACAACATGTCTTATCAAGTCAATCTTGCAAAAGCTTGCTCACATGTCCAAAAGAACAATCCACTTCAGGCAGGTCAATTTCTTCAAGGAGCATGTCTGAGGTGTCAATGTCCAAGCCTCTACACTGCAAAGCTCACAGAGCTATCAGCTGTGCTCAACTGCTTTCTTAACCATCGCTGCCCGTGAGGCAGTATGGGATCCAGGGGACAGATAAATACTTAAAACTGCACTAAATGTCTATCGTTTTTGCATTCAAAGTTTCTGTTAAGGTCTTTGTGTTTGACTGTCATTTTTTGTACCATCAAAAAAACGAATCTCCTTGCATTACTTATGTGAGTTTGACATGGGGCTATTTACATTTTTATACTTTACTTGCACAGGTTTGATTGTAGGATAATTTTGTTAATTCACCTCAAACAGTCACATACCATATTTTAGCTGTGAGCTAGCAAATAATAGCCAGCACCGTGATTGTGTGTGTGGGTGGGTGTGAGTTTCTGTGTCTGTTATTCTCTTTTTCCCCTTCTCCTTTCTTTACATTTATGAAGCAAAGTACATTTTCCCTTTACTACGTTAAGCAGTCATTAAGGACAATCTAATTGGAGTAGCTCAGGGCCTCTATAGAATGTTCATTTAGAATACAGACGTCAATATGCGAGTAAAGCTTTGAAGCTTTGATCCAGTCCAAGAACTGATTCAGCCTGTTAAATGCCTACAATACAGTTAGTGCCACACTGATGGGACAAGACACAGTATGTTAACAAGTAACTGAGTTATTGTAGCTGCCTGAGGCTTGGCATTTTCAGTTTAGCAGTTTTGTGTTTTTTAAACATATTGTTTGAAGCTTATGTACGCTGCTTAACTGTGTTATAATGTGTATTTCTATGTTAAATGGGATTTATTTGTTTGAATTGCACAGTTTGTTTTACATGCTTGTGCACATCAGCCTTAATGTAACTGTTATTCAGCATTTGAATGCAGATAACTTTGTTATGTATGAGGGTTATTTTACACCTGTTTGATTTAGTAGAGAAAACAGTGGCTTTCGTTTTTCCAAGTACATTTTAGACATGCGGGTTTTGGTTTTTGTGTAGTGCAACTGTGCAAGGCCAAACCATCACAATACTTCTGGCTTTGCTCCAGCCAAACTCTTCATGGTTCCTATATGTTCAGCTCTGATGCACTGGCATTTCTCACAAAATTCACCCAAACTCTGTTAGTCACACATTTGAAAGAGTTATTAGTGACAAACATTGAAAACTCAGCTCTAGTGTATAAACTCACTACTTTTCTGGCCCTCTGTCTTGTCCTCATCACCAGAATCCAGCCTGCTGTGATGCCGCAGGAGTTTTTCCATCCACAGCAACTTGAAAACTCTGGGACTTAATGTTCTCTTTGCTTTATCACCTTTTTCCACAAGCAAATCTATCTGAGCTTCAAAAGCCTGCAACCTATAAGAATTTCAGGCATCATTCTCTCTCCTTTCCGCCTCTGGAACCCCCTGACAAACCAAATGTCTTTTATTAAGCTGCTTGTCTTAGCTTTCTAAAATCATTAAACGAAAAATCAGAAGAGATGACACATTGTCCAGTGGTGAAGAAACAACTTAGAGGTTTGTGGCCAAATTTGGAGGGATGACTCATGCTGAAAAAATGTCTTCTTAAAACCCTCCATATAATCTCCACAGACATATTGAAGTTGAATATGCTGTAGGTGAGAATGAAGTTTTGTAGCTTCGCAAACTTTTGACATTATCAAACAACTTATCTTGTGGCTATCGTGTCCTGTTTAACTTTTAAATTAGAAATACATCTAATAATTAATATTACTGAATAATAACTTAATGCAAATTCAAATTAAAATGTGCTTTGTGTAACTTATCAACCAGCTGTTTTTTACATGCACAGAGTAGGTTTCTCAAATACAGCAGTAACTGAACATTTATTTTAGCAGACTTTTCAGCACTCTACATGCCACTGAACAAAAAACAGATTACAATAATTTGACAATTATTTTTTTACATAAACTTAAATAGAATAGAATCAAGGCAATATATGAATTGTATTTTTTTTCTCATCAACTTCATTGAGTTTTACAAATTTGTGCTTATTATGTATTTGATGCCAGCAGGACATTTCAAGCAAATTAGGTCGTGGGCAACAAAAGACTGGTGGAATGCTCAAATAAACCTTTTTGGAACACTGAACGGATAAACAGGTTCATAGGTAACAGGTGATAGTATCATGATTTGGTATTAAGAGGTTCCTACTAAAGGCTCAATCATTTGCAAGGATGGCATGAGGTTCACCACTTCTTATCTCTATTATATTATCTTAAAATACAGCTAATTTGAAACAGCAAATGTATTTTAAATGAAACCAAATAGCATTAACAAAAGGAATGTTGCTTATTAATGTATTTGGTAGGTCACAGACATGTTGATTGCATGTAAATTTCATTAACCGTAACAAAATATGTGCCTTTGACAGCTAAACATAAAGTAAATTAAAAATGTTACAGATTATTCACTGAAAGTGAAGGTTCAGTAGAGACTGTGATCTGCTTTGACAGAAAAAATAATTACAGGAACTTCAAATATGACAACTACAGCTATTAAAAACAAAAGAGAAAAACAGAGGATCTTTTTACAACCATGTTTCTTTTCTTTCGCTTTTTTTTTTTTTTTGCTTAAATCTGACCACAGACTTAATTTTTCTCTCAAACTATAGGAACATAATCGGGAGTTCTGCTGAGATCTTCCTACATGCCTGCACCTGCAAACTGTTCAGAGGACAGAAAGAGCTCAGCTCTGCTGGCAGAAGAGCCTTGGACCGCTCTGCGCTGCATGCATTGGAATGGATTACAATACAAAACATTTCTTGTCTTTTTCCAGTGGTCTATATAAGGTGCTGAATTTTTCACTACTTTGTTTTTAAAAATACAATTGCTAAAAAAATCTGAAAAGTCGCTAAATGATAAATTTGCATCTTGGTTCAAATGTGCAAACAATCAAGGCAGGTAAAAATATCTCAGTCCATATAACATCATTTACTTGTAAGCTTTAATAGTTGACAGTCCGAGGTTCTTTACATCAGACAGGGTTGCAGATAGCTGACTTAAGCATCAAGATTATCATGCTGCAGTTATAACCTCTCTTTAAATTTCAAGACATCAGAGGCTGGCTCTTTAAATGTTTGTGTTTTGTCTGGTTTGGAGTGGGGTCATGGTTATGATCTCAGCTGCTCAAATATTTCTTCATACAAGTAAAAGAGGAAAGGGAGAAATTGCTGTTACTCTTTGAAACCGCTGATAATAGCACCCTAACCTCACTCTACATCATCGGCCACTCCATGAAGAGAGTGGGTCTGATACATGATGACGAAGTGTTCAAAGACTTTGCTCAACCTTGAACACAACAACATAAACTGAGGCTTGAAATACTGAATACTGAACTGAAATTAAAAGGTTCAAATAATACAGACAGAGCAAAGTACTGACTTTAATCTTGAAGCAATGAGGTTTTTCTGAGTCAAGTGGTAAAAAAACAAAAAAAAACATGCACCATTAAGTATAGATAAGAAATTACAATTATGTTTAATAGAAATGCACATTTTCATTTTAATTACTGACAAGTGATAAAATACTCACATCAAATGATGGAGCCATTTGCGTGCAGATGAAACAATTCCCATTAGTGGTGCTAAGCTGATAAGTATTGCCAGCAAGGTGGATATTTTTAAACTCCTCCGTCATTTGCTGATGGATAGAAAAGGTTTTACGGTTATCAGTAATCTCTTTTCTAACGGACACTCTGATTTACATGACAGCAGTTTGAGTGTGTTAACTATCAAGAAGTGTTTAATTAAAGAGCTGCATTTTAACTTTGTCAAAAGAATTGTTTTAATGAATTTATTGCCAGCAGTCACCCTCTGAAACTCTCTGTACTTGGGACAGTTTGATGTTGTACCCCTTTTTATACACTCACTTGGATGTGGAAATGTGACCTGATGAGTTATCAGACAGAGGAGAGCTGAATGACAGCTCTTTACCTCCTTCTCTAATGACATTCTGTTCTTTTGCAAGTAATCTATCAACAAATAAGTCTGCACAAAATGGTCTGCAAGCCAGCTCGTCATGTTTTCTAACTATACATATTATGAAACAACCAAAATTAGCATAAGTATGAAAAACAAAAATTTATGTAATCAATACGTACTTGTCATTCCATCAGTCAAAGGAAACTGTCTGTAAAGAGCTCTCGCTTCATCGGCCAATGACAACAATTACATACCATCCTTCAGAAATTACCATTTGTTTTAATTTTGTGCTGGAGATCTCATTATGAAATCAACCACTTTCTGTAATGCAGATTTATGCCGACAGAATACCCAGTGGCCATTCCAGTCATATCAGAGGAGTAAAATGTTCTCATTGAGACTAGGAAACACATAAATGAAACAAAGAACAAGCTGATGAATTTGCTATCGATAAAATGACTTTGTGACGATGCTATGTTTGCCAGTAGGCAATGATCGCCAATAATTTGAATACATTTTTCAGTCAAGCACAAATTATGTGACATATTTCCCCTTTCTGAAGTTGCTTGATATAATTTTAGGGTGCGTCGTTTTTATGGTGAATTTTTGTCTGTAAATGGCTCGGACAGTCACTCTATCTGCAAGTTGATCTCTGCTCTTTGAAGAGCATCTGAGTCCTCTTCATCATCATTTTTTACTCTTGACCCTGGGTAGCACTGGCTTCATTTTGTCCTTGTGTAAGATGCTTTTGAATGGCAAATGGTCTGTCGACCAGCTTGTGTAAATCAGATACTGATAATGATCAAGGGATGTAACACTTAGGTATTGCTTTCACCTGCCACACTCACAGTACTGTGTAGCTCTCCATTCATGCAAAACAGGAACAGTCTTATAATTGCATTGTTTTTCTTGTAGCACCATCTTAGAGACAAACATTATATATTCAGTCTCATTACTCAGTTTAAAGGAGATTGTACAATTGAAAAAGGAAATAAAACTTTTTTTTCAAAAATGTCTATTTTTTTGATGATCGAAAATTTTAAATCGTAAGGAACAGGGGTCATTGTTGTTAAACTGAATATATTTATGTGTGTTGCTGACACTGTCAGACTTAGGCAAACTTGAGATTTGGCAATGCAGCCGACACAACAGATTCAGTTTGCTGACCAAATTCTGACAGAAATAAATAGTTTGGCTTTTTTTTTCTCACACACACAAACACACTGACACAGAGAAGTGCTTCATTATGTTCACTTGCTAGCGTTAAGGTAACTAAGCTAAGCAGGTAGCACTTTTGGTACAAAATAGAATATTTTTTTTTTACCAATGACAATCTGCTCTTGCTAGATATGATGCTGGTGAGAACTCAGCCAAATAAAATATTGTATATTATATATGTATAAATAATTTCAGAGCACAGAACCAAAACAATGAGCTGATATACACTAAAACGCTCCATGAAGCTTTGAGAAACTGCAGAATTAGTTCACAAATTTGTTTGTTATTATTGAACCCTTTGACATGACAGATATTTAATCCAAACAACTTTGCTAACAAAGACAAATGTCTAGTAAATATAATACAGCATTACTTGGCAAGACAGCTTATGTTTTTTTACTGGTCTAATAGCAAAAAATCTTACAATTTAAGACTTAAAAACCTGTCAGTTCAGCACAAAAAACGACCCAAAATGATTGAAAAAATGTATCCACCATTGCTGCAAAATGATATAATTGGACACAACAGTAAACTGAACTAGAGTACGTTATATTACAGATCCATCAGCTTGAAAGATCAATCAAATATATAATGTATAATTAAATATGGGCTTAGCTGTGTTAACCCTTCACTATGGTTTCACCCACACACACAGACAGACTGTGCCACTTTAATTCTCTCTTTGACAGACACTTTGAATCCTCCCGGGCTGGTGAAAAGCTGTCTGTTTACAGCTGCATCATGACTGTCACTACAAGAGAAAAACAAAACCCCGGCTGCATAATAATGAGACCTGGCTGTCTTTGAACAGATATATTCTGAATTAATCATAATTAGTCCAAATGAAATCTTTCAACATGTTGCATTTTCTCTCTCCTTTTCACCATGCAGCTAATCTCTCACTCTCTGCCCTCCATTCTCCATCTGTTTCTGAGAAGGCGAAGTCATTGAAGAAAAATAAAATCATTTGGCTGTCCTTAATGTGTTTTGATTTTCCCATTAGCAACCCAGTCATTCTTCCTCACATGGGCATGAGCATAATTAGTGTCTTTCATCTGCATAAATTTGGCCTCTAAACCACAAGAATATCGATCAGGCTTGCAAGCACAGCCTTACCTTCAAATTATGACTCTACCCTGTCATTGCTTTTTCTCTCCCTTGTTCGACAGAAACACATTAACACGACAACTCTACCTGGACGTTTGACTGTTGCAAATTTGCTTTCTGCCGTTTCCAATATTGAATTTGATCCTATGTCTTCTGCAAGTGATGCGTTTAAGCCTGAGATGTCACTTTACAGACTCACCGCAATTAGCATAAAAAATTCCATTTTTACCATCCTCTTAGTATTCATGCTTCCCCATTAGTCAGCATGGGATAATTGGTATACCAAAAAAAACTCAGCTATCTCGTGACTCACTGTAGACATTTAGGGAAAAGGATGACTGAAATAATGATGTTACAAACCAGCACCTGAACATTTACAGGAAAGGGTTTTAAAGGTTTAAACATGATAAACTCTATATACCAGGAGGATCTTAAGAATTACATGCACCAATGTACCAACTGATTGAATAGAAAAATGGCAAGCTGTTTGGTAGCACCCAAGTAAATCAACATCGCATATATTTCACCAGTTTTCGCTTTCAACTTTTCACAAACTAAAGCTTGGTAGGAACCCTTTACCCTTAAAAGCATCTGGTGCTGGTGTACAAAAGACTGGACATGCAAAACAACTTACCTCCTGAAGTATCTTCAAGAAAATAGCAAACACGCATGGTCAATATTGAAATAAAAAACAGCCAACCACAAAGTATCTATTACCACACAGATAACGAAGGAGCAGCGAGTGTGCTATTAATATGCAAATAAAACACAAAAGACCTAATAAGAAATCCAAGTAATCCTGGAAATGTGTCTGCGAAGGAACAGACTCCACTGAAGCATCCAGTGGACGTCAAGGTAATACTCTCCATAATCAATGGGATTTGAGTACAATGACTTAACAAGTCTTAGACAGATTTGGTCTACATCCCACAAACTCCTCTCCACTACTCTGGTAGTTGTTCAAATGCTGTTTAACTGTGAAGCCTGGCAGGCCTGATTACATGTTTCCAACACTTTAAAGAGATCATAATATTAATTGCTGCTTTAAAAGTGAGGATACACTCTTGATCGTTTTGGAGTTGATCCTAACATCTGCCTGCCCCCTAGTATCTGGAATAAAGTCCACAAAAAGAGTTAGGGAACTTCGCAAACTTTTAATTCCAAGTAGCAACGAGAGCAAAGAGAATTTGCCAACAAATGTACCATCGAATACAGCCAATTTTAAACATTGTGTCAATTAAATATATCTGATACTTCTTGTTTTGTATGTATTGAACTAGACCAAACAAGTGTAGACAAATGGGTTGATGACCAACAGAACTGGGAGCAGCAAACCAACCTTTTCACATTCAGTCACATTGATTATATTACAAGATTTGACCCTGTCCCCAGATTCCGGTCCTTCTTTCTCTTTTTGTATGTGGCACTTAACAAATCAGTCCATGCAAAACCATCATTTCCCTTCTTGGTCTACATACTTTGGATTTGAGGGATAATTTCTGTTTACAACAGCTAAGATTTCATTTTCATAGTTTTAGAAATCCTTTCTGTGGTAAGGTCTGACACCCTGTTCTCATCAAAGCATTGCTGAGGTCTGGGAACACAGAATTTTTTCCACAACAAAGTCAGATGATAAACAAGCCTAAACTAAAGAGAGCTTATCTTAACCATTTTGTTTTTCAGGTAAAACCAAAATGTCAAAATTAAATCCTCATTCTGAGCAGTGATCAATGTCTGGGACAGTTAAAGTAAGAAGTGAATCAGGGAGGAATGTTTAGGAAAGATTCTTTAGTTAATCATTAAACCTTTTGCTTTCATTTTCTACTCACTAAGTCTGATTAATATGTAGGTTTGTTTACTACCTTTCCAATCACCTGACTGTTGCATTGTGGGTTTTTTGTTATTAAAACCAGCACTATTTCTGTTGTTTTTTTCTTAATATCAATAACTATCAGAACTATGTTACACACTCAATCGGTACCGATAGGTCTTGATCGAACGATTCTGCAGAGAAGCCATCCTACACTAAATTCCGATACCAATCAACATGAGTCTCACATTTTACCTTGGAGTCTCTTGCTTTAGTGCTTTAGTTTATCATCTCTAGTATAAAAAAAACATCTGCTTTATATACAGACAGAGAAATAAAACATTTGCCTCCTGGTCTTAGCTTTCTTTTATATAGATATGAAACCTCAGTGCACCATGGGCTGCCGTCAGCTGCATCCTCAGTCACAGTGGACAGCAGCAGTGGAGGAGCTTGTGTCAGTATCTAATTCAGAGGTAATTTACCAAACTTCACTTACATCCAGCGCTGCAGTTGACAGCATCCCAGCAGAGAACAAAAACAGGTTGCGCTGCCCTTTGTTTACATGGACATTCTCTTCTTCCATTATAGTTTTATAGTTAGTTAAATCTTACTCAAGTCTGCCATTTTGTTATTTTCTGTCGCTTAAAATGATACAGCTACGAGAGAAAGTGCAGTGATTCAACTGACAACATGAGATTCGACTCGAGGGGGCTTCCTGACTGATGATTCAAACCACTGATGTTGAGGGGACAGCCCTATCAAGAATATATGTTATGTTTTCAGTGCTTTTACAGTAGTGAGATATGAAAACAAGTATTATAAACAAAACACACGTCATCAGCTACCACAGAGGAATTCCTTTTGAGAAGCATCAATACTGGGCCAGAAATAGGAGGCTGTCTGCTCGGATAAATCCTAGTTTTGACTGGCGGTGTGCCATTGGAAATGGACTTTTTTCTAGTCAGCACGTTACAGTCGGGATAAAACTATAGTTAAGCTAAACAAGGCATTCCTGAAGTTTGAAAGTTCACCATTTAGGCCAATTTAAAGTTTGAGGGTAAGACATAATTGAACTGATATCTCCCTAAGCTGAAAACTTCCAAATTGCATTTGAATAGCCTCAGTCTGAATTGTCGGCTGTTCAGTTGCTATGTTCTTTTTTCCCTCTTCTAAACATCATCCAGAACATTATTGTAATCCAGGGTCATGATCGGACTATATTAGACGACACATCCTCAAAACATCAATGAGAGAATGAATGAGAGAGTGAGTTGATGGAGGAATCAGATCTGAAGTGAGCTGAGTTGTGAAAACAGCAATTTCCTTCCTCCTGCCAGCAGCAAAGAGACCATTGTCAGCTGAATAACAATCATATCTAGAGTTGAAAAAGAATGCGCTATTGTGTGCTACCAGGAGAAAGTAACCTTTGAAAAGCCCTCCTTAAAAGGAAGCAGCTTTACACCATGCACACCCACACAGTGGCAAACAGACACTGGATGAGACTTGATGGGTGAAAGCATTTAGGTCCAAAGGGACAGGAGAGTGTGCGAGGACATTCCTCTATGATGTGGAAAAGTGGCACTTGAAAAATCAGGGTGTGTATGTCTTTGATTGCCCGTCATTTTGTATCACCTGCCCAGCTCTTTTTACTTGGAACATCTCTGGGGCCACAAGCGGGAAGTGATAAATGAGGAAAATTGTTGCGTTAAGTCCTTATAACTTCAAACAACACAACACCATCTGGCAAATTCTGGGTTTTTTTGAAACCTTTGCCAAAGAAAATACCAGATGAAGTTAGAAGGTTGGTACTTTTCTACACAGAATACCAATTTTTTGCCCAGTCACTGACTGTATAGTTGTATGCTGAGGTTGGATTCTCATCATGTTAGCAGTTGCCATTTACATCAAAAAAACAAAACAAACAAAAACAGTAAGCCTTGTTACTGATGGGGAAAGGATCAATACTGAGCTATATGTGCTTGTCAGAATGTAAAATTACATTTGTATGACTAGTAAATTGTCCAATATCAGATCTGTTGAGAATTAGTCTTAATATCACTGCAGTATTGGAAAAAGTGTTATAATATTGAACAAGGTTCCTGTTATTCTCTCTATATCATATTGTGAACAAGTCGCATGAAGAGATTAAAACTGTCTCACAATATTTTCCAGCTTCCCTGAGGTTATTTGTTCTAACTGAAGATGTCAATCTTTGGTGGTCTGGAAATTTTCACCGATATTCAATTCCCTCTAGAAGAGACCCATATAAACATTAGCTACATGTAAGTCCTTCCGTACATACTGACCCTTACAGACCCCTGTCTGATTTTAATGTGGGTGATGGGGGACAAAGCTAAGGCTTCAGAGGTTTTTAGCGGTTTTAAATCGGTGTATATTAGTTGATGCACATGCACTGCAACAATCTACAGTTTGTATTAACTGTTATTCAATATCCAGTACATACAGTGTGGGTGTGTCGGTGCATTGTCCATGTACATGTACATGTACACTAACTACTTTTCTTTCAGTCATATCTGACAGATATCTTAAACAATGAAGCTCTGTTAAGGTTTTGTACAATTTAAGTGTGATCCAGTTCCATTCACTGACAAAAACTGTGAGATACAGTTGAAAACTCCTAAAAAAGCGAGTGCATAAGACCAATAAACTTCATATGTCTTAGTCTTTAAAAAGGCTCTGTAACGGCTTTGTAAAATCATGTTAAGCAGGAAAAAATAGTGCTTTCACCAAGGACTATTTTCGGTGACGGAATACCGAACAATACGATACATTCTTTGTCTGTTTCAGTCTTTTGGGTGAAGTGGGTTTCAGTACTTTATAAACATAATGTGACTGCCCATGAGATACAATGATATTAGAAATAACAAATGTCAGCAGACTTGGATTTAATTGTAGTGTTTTGATAAATTTAGTCGTTTTCTGAAAGAATATACAACAAATAGTTTTGTTAACAATATGTTTGTATTGGGTCTATGCTGCTAAAAAAAGACTGAACAGTTATCTAACAGAGTGTTGTACGCTGCATTATGGCCCTATAATCCCCATACTTGTCTTTAGTATCCTTGGAAGCACATCTTGCTCAAAATAGTCTGCATTTTCAAACATGAAAGATGAAATAAACAAGTATGTTGTGTCAACATATATTTAGCTTTTATCTGTATCAATTATACAATTACAGAGTGCTTTCATGCTCAAGGCATGACTGGTCTGTGAAGACCCCTGACCCCAACCCACATGCAACACATTTGGGATGAATTGACACACTGACTTAGAGCCAGACCTTTTCACCCGATATCAGTGTAAAACGTCACCTCACCGATGCTCCCGCGGCTGAAGGAGAGCAAATCCCTGCAGTGGGTTCAACATCTGCTGGAAAGCCTGAGACCAGGAGACTGGAGGCTGTAATGGCATGTTAATGCCCATTTGGAATGTCATGCTCAATAATCGTGTGTAGGTGTAAAGTTCAGGCTTGTGAATATATGTGGAAAAATTAATAAGTAACACAGAAGGAAGCTGGGCTTACATCCCAAATTAGACACTGATAAAAGTGTGACACATTCCTCTAATGTCAAATGAAAACGTTTCAGTGAAAATAAACAATAAACGCAACCAAGTATATTATAAGTCTATAATAAATCTTTTAATGTAAATGTGTGGAGCTAATATCTTAAATGCTTTTTGTGTATAATGCGCATAAATTTGGAGATGCTACTTATATTTTTAGTGATGGTCGTGTGAAATGCTTTCTTTACCATCTCTGTGTATGTAAGTTTATGTGTGCGCGTGTGTGCGCGTGTGTGCGCATGGTTTCAGTTCAAGCCCCTAAAAACAATCTTGGCAGGAAAATGATTGACAGGATCACAAAGAATAAAATGCATTTTTTCTTTCAGTCGAGTGTCTCTTTCACGCCTGTATTATCTTTTTTCCCCTTTTTTTCCCGCTGAATTCCTGTCATGTTTCTGTGTTTCAAACTGAATTAGACTGCACTTTATCTCAGATCAGTGTTCCGTTTAACACAAACAATATTTCGACACCAATTTTTTTCTGCAGCGCGAGGTGTTCATCCACCTGTGCCCCCGTCTGCCTGTGCGCGCATCCCTTGCAGGCACCCGCGGCTACGCGCGTCGCTCCTCGTGAATCCTAAATAGTGTGTTAGAGCCGCAGAGCTGGGTGGCATCGCTGGGAGCCCGGTTCCGGACTGGAGCAGCGAGCCCACTACCAGCCGTTAGTGAGGATACAACTGCCGCCTGCTTGGGAGTACATTATTCCTCACTTTTGCTTACGGAGATTATTGATATTAAGAATTATCAGCGTCTTCACTGATGACATTGAGTTGATTATTAATCTATTGTGTTTTTACCAAGTTGGGTTTTTTTTTTAATAATCTTTTTCTACCTTTACTTGTACACACAGTGTTGTTTCGGGACAGGTATTCTCTGGTGCGTTAAAGCTGCAGGGTTCGGAGTTTACTATCCCTTTTAATTCGCAGGGAACTTGTCTCCAGTCACTGTAAGTCTGTTTCTTTTTATTAGCATTACCACTCCCTTCACACTCAGTTCTATATTCGCACGGAATGCCTTAAATTTGGAAGGATCCGTGTTTCAGTTGTGTTCAGGGTGTGTGGGATGGAGCGCGAACTCATCCTGCGTCAAGCGTAGCACCGTCAGCCAGAACTTGACCGGAAGTTATGTGGTGAAGTAGAGCAATTAAAAGCAAAGCATGAAGAATTACTACAACAGACCACTCGTATACAAATGTAAAGGTATTCAGCGCAAAATAAGGTTAGAACAATGTCAAATGTAACAATATTATCCCCCAAGAAAGATGATGTGCTAAGTAGGATGCTAAAGTATGCAAGATTTGATTTAGGAAACTGTAGTGGACACAACAAGTATATCTACTACAATCGAATTTCTGCTTCGTCATATCAACATTAACAGTTAGAAAATGAGTAGATTTAAACTGTTTTACACATAGAGTACGTTTTGTCTGGTCGTGCTATTTTTTCCCACTTTTTTTTTTTCATTTGAGTGATTACAGTGAAATGTAACAGAATTAAATTCAAACACTATAAATCTCCTCTGGAGTGCCTTTATATCTCCAGTCTACACATGTTCTTCTGTGTGCATATGAAACAAACAATGCTCAACAACACCTAAACTTTAATTTTGACAGTCTAAGCAGGAAGTGTATGTTTCATAATGTCGCGCTTGACGCTGGTCCCTTGCATTGACGGGGAGGAGTCTCGGTCGGAGGCTCGCCACCTGGCGATGCGAGTTTTTGAGTTGTGAGGCGTCTCCAGGTGTAAGTCTGCTCCCGCAGCTGCCCCATCACTTTAACGTAACGTTTCTGTTTCTCTCTTCCCACACAGAGACTTTACAGAGAGGATGATGTGTGACTTTCCGTGGTAAGAACGGGATGCCCGATCTGTGAAACGGCGTTGGGTGGGTGGATGGATGGATGTGTATGCTCTAGGACGCACTGGAATAACACAGTGAACTGTCAGATGATCAGTGTTCTGCTCCGCTCATTTGTCTGGAGTTCATCTTTTTTTGGCCACCTCTGGAATTGTTACATATAGTGGTGGGAACGTGCAACACTTCTTCCTCGGGCTTTGATCACCTGCTATGTGTCTGGCGTGGAAAATACCTGGTGGAAGGTGTACAGCGGGATCCAGGCTGGGAGGACAGGACATCTGTAATTGAAAAAGCTCCGTTTCTTCTTAATTTTCCTTTTTAACTCGTGCGTAATGTACGTGGAATGAAGACAGAGGATGGATATAATTTGGGAAATATTGATCATTCTTCAAGCTAATTTTATTGTCTGCATATCAGGTGAGTTATGGTGTTTGGGTGTCACCGATGTCCTTTGGACAGGTGCACTTGATACATCTGTGAAATAATTATATTTTTCTTGACTTCCTGTGTGATGACTGTGGCGAAGGATGGATTTTGTGTGTAGAAAAAAAGGATGAATCCACAAGAAAAGCTTCTCAGGGCGCACTGTGGCAGGTGGTGAGAATATGGTAAAATATGCTCAAGTTTGTCATTTTGACGCGAATAAATCCTTTTTTAAAAAATCCTTTTTTAAGTCTTTGGTTAGATATAGAGCTTCCAGCGTGTGTGTGAAAATGTGTGTGTGTTTGTGTGTGTGTGTGAAGGATTCAAGACAGTCACCGTGTAGCTTCCAGGACTGGATGCGCAGGCTTCTGACGCACGCATGACATGAGTGGGCTTTTTATTGCAAGCCGCAATGGACATGATGGATATTTTTATGAGCTTTTGTTACTCCACGGACATGTCGCGTGTTAGCTCCAACACCCCGTCCTCTGTGCTCTTCTTGTGAGTCACTGTGAAGTCTCTGGGGCTCCAGAAACAATTCAGTCAGAGTTGTTATCAAATAAAGCAGTTGTGCGCACCGGTGAGCGCACTGCACTCTGCGGTGTGATGAGCGGATGTGGCGCTGTAGGTGCAGCAATGATGTGCTATAACGGCGCTGTGTGCGCTGTGCAGGCAGATGAGTCTGAGCCATCAGTGCCTATCAATGAAAAAAATGCTTTCCCACATTCCGGTGCTCTTTCACCCGAAACGTTTTTTAAAAAAGACAACGACTCTCTAACGTGCTCTTGTTAGTGTGTTTAAACAGCTTGACAAGTTAATCATCTTAAATCAGACTCTCTCTCTCTCTCTCTCTCTCTCTCTCTCTCTCTCTATCTATCTATCTATCTATCTATATATTTTTTAATTTAAAGTGTGGTATCGCAAAATGTGTGTGTGCGTGAGTAAAATCACAATTTCACTTTAAATTTTGGAAAGGCGTCCTGATGTCCGAATGCTTTTCAAATCAGGGCATGCATAAATAATCCTGCTTTCCCCATGAAGCAATGAAACAGAATGTCTGCATTCAAGGTAAAAGTTGTACATGTTAAAATAAATAAAAGTTAAATAAATAATCGTGCATTAATAAAAAAAAAGAAACACTTTGCATCAGTTCAGAGACATGAATCTGAAAATTCAGGAGAGTATAAAACGGGTGCGTCATCCACTGGTTTTACGCATTACGCATGGCTCACCTCTTTTCTCCGTACATCAGCCCATAGGTTGTCACTGATAAGTACGAGTTAACGTTACAAACAGTCTACGTCAGTGGCCTAGCCCCACCTTCCAGTTTTGATTGGTTTGTCTTTAAGAATGTGTTTTAATTTAGGTCAGCCAACCAAGAACAAGATGGTTCTTTTTGGAGTTAAAAAAGCACAGCAAAAGTAAATTGGTTAGCACTTATGATCCTGCAGTTTTGTCCTGAGGGGGAGGAGGACTGAATGTTCTTTCTACCAGCTGATTTCAGGTGCACCTAGAGCTTCCAGGTGGTGAATAATATGTTTGATTGTAATTTACTGTGGTATTCACACAATACCTTTCACCCCAGCAGCTGTTTCCCCTAAACACCATCAGACTGAGCTCTAACAGACATTAAATATTTATTGATCTTAGCCAAAGAAAATGCACTTTCTTTCAGTACCTATGAAGATTTTTATTTGACAAATAAATGTCATTTTTGATATAAGCATTAAGGTTTGTGCAGAATATGAAGCTTTTAATGTTTTAATTTATATCCATATAGATGTCACTTTATGAAGATTTGCACACAAAGGTCGGTATACTTGTAATGGTGAGGTTCACTCAGCCTGCTCCCATGGTTCTGGAGTCAACTCTCTAAAATCTGAGAAAGCTTTTTCAGTTTTGGCTTGAAATTTTATATTTTTTGGCAGACAGATCAATTTACATCCAAGGAAAAGGAATTAAAATGCTCTTCGAGCTTGACTCTTAGTGATGACGGAAAGTAAGGGAATCTTGGCCTTTTCTGTTTAAATTTGAACTTTTTTATTCAAAAATATTATACATATTTCCATTAAAAACTTTTATATGTTGAAACACTCATCAATAGTTTACTTCATATGTGAATTTAGATCTTACTAAATATATACTTACAGTTTTTGGGCTTTGTAAGGTAAGTGTGAAGTTGACAGCTTGAGAACTCCAGAGCAAGAGAGTAAGTCTACTTTAGATGGAGACTATTTTCTGTCTTCCACTGATATCATGGTTGAGAACGAATAGTCACTGTCCAAAATACCAATAGTCCAACATTTTCTTTTCTTTTGGCAGTATGAATCTATTTCAACAAGCACATTTCTGTGCTACTTACTTCTCTGCTGGGTTTACATTTTTGATAGCTGTTTCTGTGCTATCCAGGATAGCAGTACTTATTAAAAATGCTAATCTTTAGGTATGTGTGTCATCTGTAGGCCTACTTATTGTGTGAGTCACATTTGGCAATGACAAATTTCCTTTGATGATATTTGGGATTGTATCAATGTTTTCATCACAGCTTCTTTCCTTTTTTCTTGAAAATATCTGATTGAATGGAACTGCCATTGTTTTGAGTTTTAGTTTTTAAATACATCATGTTTTATTGTGGTGAGTTCATTCTCTCATGCCTCTGTTGGTACTTCCTGTCTTCAGTTGCACTTGCCCACTTGTTTTTCAGAGGCAGTCACCTTAGCTGCTGCCCACTCTCACTCCTGGTCCCACTTCCTCTCATCATCTATTTATTCCAGCCCTTTGTCACCATTCTTTTGTCAGTGGGTTTGTTTTGGCCCCTTATTTTTTTCTCAGTGTTCCTGTTACCTATTACTGTGTGTTTACCTGGTCATCTGATATATTCTCCTGCCTGTTCATCATCTTTTGAGGCTGTGTTTGTATATTCAAAGAGTCTTCACTGCACCAGCCTGCTTCCGTGCATACGTTTCTGTGTCCACACTTCATAATTTACTTTCATTTGACAAGAGCCAGATCAATGAGTTAAAGTATTGTACCACACTGTGATATTAATTAATCAGCTGAATTATTTCTCCAGTAACTGATTGATTGTCTGGTTTGAAAGAAAATCAAATAACAGTGAGACATTTTGTTGCAGTAATCCAGAAAACAAAGTGACACCTTCACAAAGTTGGTTTTGTCCAACCAATGGTCCATATGCCAAAATTATTAGAAAATACATTAAAAATAAAGGAATTATTAAAAACAGAAATCAGGACATCTGCAGATTTGTGAAGCTGGAACCATGGAATGTCTTGGCATGTCAAATTTCTCTTGCAAAAGACTATCAAACTAGTTTCAAGTGACCTTTTATCAATTTTTTTTTTTTTGTATATGATATGATATAATTTATAAAAGTACATCATATTTTATGGTAGTTGTATTTTAGTGTAAATAAATTGATAAAGTATATTTCCCTTTAAATGCAGTGAAAATGCAGCAAACAACAACAACAACAAAACACATTGAAAGTATCTACATTTTGTACAATACCTGAACAAGTGTACTTAGCTTACATCCAACCACTGGCCAATTGTTGTCGCATTGCCTGATGTCAGGTTAAACTACATAAATCTACAAGACTGATAATGCAGCTAAATCAGACTCCAAGGCAGGCTATTATCTTGCACAGTTAAGCCTGGATTGTGGACATGAAAGCCTCCTTAGTGCCAAGGCTCTAATCTGTGATGTAATCAAGAGGCAAAGCTTGGCATAGCTCCAGTGACAGTGAGCAGGAGACTGACTCTGTGGGCACAGTGACAACACCCTTAGGGGATTTTCTGAAGAGAGGGAGCAGCGGTCATTATTCCAAAAGCTGGGGTTTTCAAAGTCTGACACTGTGGGTCCCCTGTCAGGCAAATCATAACACCCCCACCCCAACACCAACCACGGTTCCTATGATGCTTTCAGAGATGTAAACACAAAGTATAGTGTCACCACGGACTTGCTGAGTTACACTGTGAGCCACAGCTTTAGCCTTGTGTTGAAGTCTACCATTGTTTACTTTGTGGCAAACTTAATGCATAATGCATACTGCATACTAAAAGAACTGTGCAATTTGGGGCAGACCTTTCACCCTCTACCAAGTGATGATTTTCAGTATTATTTCAACACATATTAGTTGTTGGTGATTTCCCTCATTTTCCCTTCCTTTTCCCAAAGCTAGATTGTTTTTATAACACCGGATGGATGGATGGATGGATGGATGGATGGATGGATGGATGGATGGATGGATGGATGGATGGATGGATGGATGGAT
>JAQNCA010000017.1:17053570-17072933 GCA_029783725.1 Acanthurus tractus | reverse complement strand
CAAGCTGTCAACGACCTGCCCAGAATGTGTCCACGACCCACTTTTGGGTCGCGACCCACCAGTTGAGAATCACTGCTCTAGAGGGTGCCAGTCATCAGCTTCAGTCTTTCACCAGAGCAAGTTATCAGCAGTAAGTCATAACAAATAACAAACCAAGATTAACATGGTTTTCGCTCCGAAGCGTAGGGTCGACCATGAGAGGCGTCAGTTCAAATCTAACAGGACTAATCAGTTGTAAGTTAGCGGACCATGATGGCGCTAAACCGACATAACGCAGACTGTTGATGTTAGCAAAGCAGAAAATCTAAACACAACGCACACTGCCAGCTTCAACACCAGCTGCCACACACATCAGATCAGTGGAAACATAAAATAATAGATGTGAACCTCATACAAGCAGTCCCTTTCTACTATGAATCAATAACCATCAGAGAGAGAGCTACAACTAATTGCATGTTTCACCGACCATTGCTAAAGCTAACAAAGTCCTCGCTGATGCTGAAGTGATAAAAAAGTGTGCGTTTGATAAGGCTGGTGAAGTTTCCAAAACACATCTTGTACAGTACCTTAAGATTTTAACAGCAGAATACAGACCCGACATCAGAGAGACTGCCTCACCCTGTAGCTCTTACTTCTCTCTCTAATTGGTGAATGAACATCCTGTTTGTATCAAAAAGAGCAAAGTGATGAAACCAGAGAACATGAACAGTGGAACAGGTAGTGCTGCTAACAACAGCAAAATAAAATTTAATGCACCAAGAAAAAAATAAAACCAAAAGAAATTAAGTAAAATCAGAAGAAACTTAAATCATACAAAAATAAAAGTTAAATACAATTTTTTCTTTATTATATATAACCATAAGAAGAAAATAACACTCTTTGATGTCTGGACATTTTGCAGATGGGTGAATTTATTAACAATCATCATCAGTTTCATTGATAATTTTATGCAAACATTTTTTCAGGCCTATGTAAAAAAGTTGATAGTTATCTTTGCTACACGATTCCCTTTTTCTGTTCTGCATCTTTCTGTAGTACTGCTGTTTGTTATTGTGTTTTGCCAGTGTGTCTTGGTTCCCAAGTTGATCAGAAAAGTCTTTGGTGGCATTTAAACAATTAAATTGTTGATGTTGGACTTTTGTTTTTCTCAAGAGTGCAATTTCAACAGCTACTACTACCTCCTGCCACTATTATTACTAATAAAAATAATAGTGCTATAAATAATAGCAGCAACAACAAAATGAGCACATAAAAGAATGTTTACTTTGTCAATAAAAAAAAGAGTATTTGGTCCTCGACTTGGCATCCTTGAGCAAATTTGGCCCACGGGGAAAACCAGTTTTTACCTAAGGATGTACAGCAATCACTGGACTTTTATTAGCAGTGGTGAGTAGATAAAATAACTTGTTGCTAGAAACAAGTTGATGAGAGCTGTAAGAGTTTACCAAACTCACCAACTTGCAGGCAATGAAAGCAAAGCTATGATCTAAGAGACACAGAGATGCTACATTAAGCTGAAAGACAGATTCAGAGTTGGTGATTCTCTGTGAGCTCTTCAGTACAAGCAACACCCTCACATACACATGGTCTTCGCTCATATAAACACTTTGAACTGAGCAGTTTTAATGAGTTACCAGGAATTAAATAAGTAACACAATACCAGGAGATGCATGGCTCAGGGTTTGAAAACTCTGCAGTGCTCCAGTATTGTGGCTACTTGATGAAAAAGGGCCCAGCCACAGCTGACTATGTTAATTACGTACTCAGAGCACTTGAAACCTTCAGGGTTGTTAGAGACAAGAGAGTCTGCCTACTTTTATTAAGGACTATTTCTCCTCTAATTTGTAGTTCTAATGAAAACTTTCCAAAGTGAGCTCTGTGAATTATCCAGAGTAATCAAGACATCTGAAAGCTATGTCACCGCAGAGTTTTTACATGTAATATTTCAGGCCTGCAGCACCACAAACCAAATTCATCACACTTAAATTGCGTTGGAGGCAGGAATCTGTATTCTCACAAGGCCAGAGTTCAGAGGTCAGAGGCCCCATGGTATGGGCTGGAGATCTTTTTACCAAGGCCATTTCCTGTAACATTCTGATCGTTTGTTCAGGCTGTAAATTAAAAACCTCAGGCAGGGTGGCCCCGTGGGACTGATTCCAATGTAGGGTCAATCTAATCTGGCGTCTCAGCTTCAAAGCCTCATGTTCAATTCTGATTTGTCAACATCTTTTATTTCCGTCTCTTCTTCTTTGGTCAAACATGAGTGGATCAAAAATTGTGATCCCTTTTTTTTTTGTCCCAAAAAAGTGTTCAACATATGTTTACATGAATGGTGATTACAGGAAGCACTGGGGTTTTATGGGAAATTTTTATCCTTTTTCTGACAAGTCTTTGTTGCAACAGCGCTAAAGGCATGAGAAACAGAGAAGTAATCCTCTTGACTATGATGTTCATTTCACTTTGGATCGCCTGTTATAAACCACGGTTTCATGGTTAGCTGACAATAGTCTTTTGATGTTACATGGGCTACATATAGAGCGTTTGAAGTTGAACCTCCTCCTCAGTCTCTATATTAAACCATTATGACTGATTCATCTGGGTCATATTCATGTGATCGTTGGACTGAGCACAGCTGTAGTATGAGCTTTATTCTCCTCATTACTGCCACACAAACATCAGCAAGGAATATTAAATATTGGATAATATAATATGAGCCACAGGACTTCAGGTCAAACACTGCTTTTTCTTTCAGTTAATCTTGAAATACAGACTCATATAGGCCATAATGAAAGGAGCACTCATATCTAATGCATGCTAATAGTGTTCCATATATCTGTCTACACGGCATTTTAAAGAGGCAGAGTGTACATTAGATAAAAGCAGGGCTGTATTATCTTGCTGGAGTTAAAACAGGCTCATGGGCCCCTATTGGCCCCCTGTTATTTTCACTTCTCTGTGCTCCAAACTAGGGCCGGGTAGTAATGCATGATTTGGCTTGGATCAAGTAACACCTTGCCAAAATCATCAATCCTGGTGTGGATACTGGCACTTGACTCCTCTTAACATCTTAGATACCAATATTCTACCATCTTTGTGTCATCACACCGTAGTGTGTAGTAATGAACCGTGGTAAACTTCTTTCTATGTTGCCTGCTCCAACAGCCTCCAGCTGATTTGCTGGCAAAAGTCCTGTCCATCATCTGAGAGACTGTCTCTCACTTTAGGGCTGTTGTTAGAGCCAAAGACACAAAATGTATTAAAATCAAATTTAGAGAGACTTCTGTCTTACATAAAGAGTAGTGGCTAAAAAAATTCTGATCAGATGGTAAAATGAGATTCTGCTGACTAATTATGAATGAAGACTGTGGTCTTGCACTGTATATTTCTTAAATATGGTCAGAAACCAATCTTTGTGGAATGTTTAGGTTCAATACAATATCATCTGTGAGCTGGTTATCTAAAGTTTTCCGTCTTTTGAGTGAAGGACGGGCAACAGCCTTTTTATTAGTTTTTTTCTTGTCATGTAGCACAAATTTCAAGTATATATGAGTCTTGCTGTTGCACAAACAGCCCAGTTTAATAAGGAGACAATGTCTTGACTAACAACGTAATTTCTACATGCCTGCATACATCAGCAGTAAGGGAGCACTATATGTCCATGTTCCAAGAGCCTGATCTAGTGTTAGATGGATCTTTTCTTTTGCTTTTTTAAAAAAATTTCCATTGCTTAAAATGAGACTGGTGGGTTCGGGACTTCACCAGTCTGCCAAGTCTGCCAAGTCTTATTGCTATAACAATAAAAAAAAAGTTTTAATTAACAGCTCAGCCTTTTACATACCAGAGTGTTTGAGCTACAAATTATGTAGACTTTACATTTTTTGCTGACCTTACCTCTTTTGACATTCTCTTGCGGCTTTTGGTTTTCATTTAGTTTCGTACAGCATGAAAATCTATCAGAGAGCCTGCGGAACGCTCAAGAGGTGTAATTTATAGCAGGAAAGAAAAAGATCAGGTGTTAACAGTATTAGTAATTTTCATTGTTGTTCTTTTATGATTTTTTTTCAGGCTATTTCATGGGAAACTTAACAGTGTGCACTGTGTAATTGTTGACTGCAGAGCAGGGCACGATGGTTCCATTGCATTGAAATGCACCAGTGGCTTTTTAATGCATATCATAATACTTTCTTTGAATAGGCACTTAAATACTATGCAGTTAAAGTGCAAACCATGAGAAGAATTTCCACTGTATTACCACACAGTGATGTTACCACATTGATAAAACCTTGAATTCTGGTTGAGTACATGCAAAATCACTGTTATAGACATTTGTGGCATCCCTGCAATTAATTTTAGCATTGTTAGACCTACTTAATAACACACATTGAAGTTGGGGGGATGAGGCCCAGCAGTAGTTACTTGCTTTGTTCTACAATTTAACCATGATAAAAAGTGATGCACCATAAAAAACCAACTAAAAAGATGTTTTTGATCAATTAAGACCAAACATTAGAATCATTATCAACCTGTGATTTAGTTCCAGTTTCTTGTAGTTTGTGGTTTGTGGAGATCACAAGTATTGACTTTACTGTCTACCACTATAAAACTAATCAGGCTGCCTTTAGGCTGGTTTTGTGCTCCAATGACCAAATCACAGATCAGAAATTCAGACCATCCAGATACACAAAAGAGTCTGGCTGTTTGAAATATTTCGGAGAAAAAAAAGACTATTGATTTTTTTTGCGGACTCCAGTTGTGGCACGATCTATAAAAACTTGTTGTGTGTGCTTTTACACAGCTTCTTTCTTTTATGGCAAAAGGCCAGAGTAGGAATATGTTGTCGTAGTGCTGTGTTAGAGCACACATTCAAAGGATTTTTTCACCTTTCCTCTATTACAGTATCTTTTCTCCTGCAGCATTTTGCTTGCTTCCTCTGCTCGGAAATGCTCAAAAAGACAGTTCTAAACAGGATTTGACATTATGTGCCAGGTAAACAGTTTTGTCTGCTGTTCTCCATCTGTTCAGACATTGAAATGCCTATTTCTCTCCATATCATGTACTCAGCAGAAATCCTCCACAGTGTGACAGATTGCTGTAAAAGGACTGATTCTCCTTTTTTTAACCCCTTGATTCATTCAATGCTCCACCAAGAACAAGCAGAAACAGAACTTATTTTTAAAATTATTTTTCATTGGATAGTAAATGGAGGCAGTTTCAAGATTTCAAGCCTCATCAGTACACCAAACATGTGGAGATGGTGAAGACGTGAGATGATGATGATGAAGAAGAAGCATGTCATTGCAGCGTCCCTGTACTGTAGATGTTTCTACTAAGAAATCCATCAATTTATGTTTCTTTGTGATATTCTGTTTCTTTATTCTCTCTCTTTCCACCAGAAAGCTTCAAACAGACACAGCAGCATTGACATTAAATTACCATAAAAATCTTAACAAGTCAGTCAACTCATATTCAACAGATCAGGTCTCTCTGCACGACTCAAGCAAGTGTCGAAAGAAACTCAAGAAAATCCTTAAAAGTATGAAATAGTACTCATTACAAAGTCTGTGTTGTTTTTCTTGTTTCCTTGACACAGGCAAACCCACACTTTGACCTGAATAATCTTGAGCCTGGACTGGCACTTTTAAAAGAATAATTTCGATAATTCGTCAATTAATTAGCTTCAAGCTAATTTCAAACTATTGATTAATTGATTTATTGTTAGCCTGAAACGACGACTGAAATCTCTTAAGTAAAAAAAAACAAAACATTTTATGATATTGAATGACTTGCTGAATATATGATAAGCATTTTAATCTTATTGACCAAATGATTAAATGAGAAAATGGTCTGCAGATCAATTGATAGTCATAAGTTAAAGTCCTTTTTTTAATATATTTTCTTACACTGAAAAATCCATTTCATGGTTTGTATTTATGACATCTAAATGCATCAAAAATGTATTTCAGATTCTTTTATAATCTGTGGAACTGCCTGTAAATGTCATGGTTTTCTGTATAGCAATTGCAAAGCTATGGACCAATTTGAGTTGAGAGGCAAAAAAGCAGACTGAAAAAACACAGCTGTTAACACAGTGCCTTGGAAGCACGATTATCAAAGTTTTCTAAGATCTGAAAGACTCTGGAATTGCATTTTGCTTCTGATGACTTACATCTTGACCTAGACCTGTACTTACAAACTTAAACCTCTGGTATCTGACTTGGAAATGTCCTCACAGACTGAAGATTTGGACTAGGCCGAAAAAGTACAGACAAGCAGTTTTGCTAAATGGTAATTTGTTTGCAGTGAAGTGAACTGTGACAATCATAAAGTCAAAGAAAGATGTGACAGAGAGTTTATTATCATTCGGGAAAGCTCAACGACAGTGCTAAGAGAAACCTACTGCACCACTCGTATACATTATTTTGCTACAGCAGATGTTACTGATGAGGATCTGCTGTGGAAAACTGCAATGAACTACTCTAAGTGTAACTTAGATACTATGCCTCAAGCCCTATTAGAGTGTTGTTTCATGCAGGATATATATGTACATGGAAATGTAGTGTGAGGGCTGAAGTTTAAAAATTATGCAAGATAAACCACAAATCAGATGATCGAACGAACAAAACATCCTGATTCCAAAGTTTCAAAGGTATATATATATAAAAAAAACGTACTTTAGCTAGAAACATCTATAATTATTTTCTTAAAAGACAACCATCTGTATAATGGTCAGTAATTGGACAATCTGAAATTGAATTCAAATAGCTCTTTATTGTGGCCGCCGCTGAGATTCTGCCGGGTCATTTCTCCAGTTATGAACCTTATGCAAAAAGACTATTCGACAACAAACATAGTCTTTATAGTGAGTAAATGTAAGAAGCCCAACTGTTACAGCACGAGACATAAATGTCCAACTTAGGTCATCTCATTTCATGTGTTTCCTGTTCAGAGCTCCTCACATTGTCCCATAAGACTGTCAGATGTGACGCCATGTGCCGCTCCAGTCTTCCTCTGTCTAAAGGGCGTACCGAGAAAGTTCATCATGTGTCAGATGGTTTGTGAGAGTCAGTGGCTATTTATGAATGTGATGGTTCAACAGCAGCAAAAATGTGCTCAATCAGTTCACTGAAATACAAAATATTAACATCATAAACTTTTTCTTCCTTTGTCCCCTGAGCCAAAAGTTAAAGGAACCTTTGAAGTGAGCCAAATAAAGAGGTTTCATTATTGAAGATCTTAATTAGTACATATTTTATAGCTATGAAAGCAGTAAAAATGACTTAATTTTCTAGGTGGTCCCCAGAGGAGAGCCCACTGCATGCATCCCTTTCATATAATGACTGTGCCCGAATGCTTCTGTATCACGCAGCTCTGAAACTCAATACAGTTTTCTTTGCTTTTTCAGTTATATCCTGCTGCTGAGCATAAACAAGAATGTATCCTTTCTTCATATAACTTCACATAAACCCAGCATAGCAAATCAGCCATAGTGCTTTAGAAGCATTCCTTTTGCACCGCAGTTTTTATGTCTGTTGGGTCTCTGTTTCTGTCTCCTGTGCCAATCTGACAGCCTGTTTAGGTGCTGGGAGTGTTTTCAGTTGTTAAACTCGTCCTATTTCTCCTCTTTTAACCAATCTGTGTGTTTCCTTTTTGCCCTCTGGAGCTGAAGCTAAAATGGAATTTCAGCTTGCAGAACATGTTTGATGGGAGTGTTGAAAGTTTATAAAATTCAATATTGAATTCTTCTGTGGAAGTAGTATTGAGATTGCAAAGGCAGTAATGAAGTCCCCCACCTCACGCATTACTTTAAATTTTCAAAACAAGCTGTGCAAGCCAAGTATTGGCTCCAAGGCAAAGTAATATCAACACCTGATTGCTTTCAGGGACAGAGGCACATTAGCGGCTCCGCTTCCCCTGCTGAACCTCATTTTGTGAGCAACTGTGACCACCACAGATAATCACACGTTACCTTCAGAGAAAAATGTGGCCGGAGGGAAGCTTAGAAATTCAAATGAGATGATGAAATCACAGGGTAGGAGCCTTTGGTGTATTCGTGACAATAACACGTGTCTCCACCAGCCAGCCATATGCCACCAAGCAAACATCCATGTTACTATGCCCGCAGTCACTCCCTCCTCTGCTCTGACTGGTTGTATCTCATGTTGCAAACCCCAGCGGCACATGGCGCCTGCAGTGTGTTTCTGCTTGAATCTCTGCCCACCCACTTCTGCATGGCCTTCTGGTCAGTTTCAGTGGGTATGTGTGTGTGTGTGTGTGTGTGCTGCCCTTTTGCTACGCTTGTGAACACCATCAGTTTGAATTGTGAAGTCATTTCAATTGTTCCCGTCTTCAGTGGAGATAACAAAATGAAGAGCTATTAAATCGGAATCTTGTCCGGAATTCACTTATCAAATTTGTATCCCATCTGCTTCTTCTTCCAAAAGTGAAAGTAGATTGCTGACATTACATTATCTCATGTAGACTGCTGTTGGAAAAACTGAAGTCAAATGGCATTCATTTAGAGATGTGTTGTTCTGTTTTGGAGTTCGGCAAGTCTTTACTTCGTAACATCAAGGAATCACATGAAACCTGTCGTTAAAGGTATCAGGATTCAGAAGTGCAACACACACGCCACAGCTCAGCTCGTATGTGTCAAATGTCCACATTAAGATGAGTAAGAGTGTCACATTAGTCCTCAGTGTTAAAATCAGATCCAGGAGGACAGTTCGCTATGCATTATCAAGTAAAAGTTAAAAAAAAAACACTCAAAGATGCTCTCGGTTGTGCTCCTTTCCTGACGCACCTCCTACAGACTTGGAGACTGCGAGCTCTTCCACTGTTTGGTCTCTGGTTTGCCACCATAGTCACAGTTCTCCTCCTGGTGATGATATTTCACATAGAGTGTGTGTTTTTTAAAGGCCCGTTGAAAGAGCACAATTCAACACCGTGCTGCTTCTTTTTTTTTTTTCGGAGTCAGGAGAATGCAAATGGCCATATACCAGTCATCACCAAAAATGCATTGAACTAAGGTGCTGATGATTACGAAGCTATGAAACTTCAAACACTTGGAAATAGCTGCTTGCACAACTATAAGCACATTACTGTGGTCTGCTCATTGTGTGCACAACAGGAATAGTGTGAGAAGTTTTTGATCACTCTGTATATGCTCATTAACATTTAGTAACCCAGAATGTGCTGCTGTCTGGAAAGGAACAGGTCGGTAAAAAAACCCCTTAAATGCTCAATGCTGAAGTAAGTAGTTTTTCAAATTAGCAGTTTAATATTGCAGTAGGCAAATGTTTCCTTATGTTACTGTTACTGGAAAGCATCGGAGCAACACTATCATTCAACTAGATAACCACAGGAATTCATTGTTCATTAATACTGCAAAGATAAACAAAGTGATAGTTAAGTTTAAAATCTGCACAAATCAAAACAGATCACATTTAGATGCAAATTTAGTTGAGATAAATAGACCCATAATATCAAAGCCTACTGTTTTTAATGAAAAAACAAATGATTATCTCTCATTGTGTTATTGGTGATTGGCTGCTGATTGTGATCAAGAACAATAATAAGAAGTTGAAACCCCTGTAACCTGCCAAATACAAGGTAGCTCTTCTGTGTGGCAGGTACAAATTTAAGGTGACCTGCAACTGACAGCTTGTTATTTGCAAGAAGAAAATTTTAATAGTTGGGATAAAAGTCACCTGATGGTCACTGTAGTCCATATTCTGACAGACTAGATGTCCGTAACTTGGTATTTATTCTGAAGTTTTAAATAGAGCCTTCAGAAGAGGCAGATTAAACATTGAGTGGCTGGTGGAAATGCTTGTTGACCTGCCACAGCAGCAGGCTGATGCAGCTTTTTCACTCTATCAGAAAGGAATGAATATCTGTATGATCATTCAGCTGTCCAGGTAAATCAAATCTGTCATTTGTCATTCAATGAAATGCTTTAAAACAATAACAAAAGAATAGTAATCAACATTGATATTCAGAGAGGACATTCTACATTGTAGGATACCTGGGTAGCAGATAGGAGGCGCTGGCCCTTAAAAGTTTCAGAAACTGCCGTCACTTTTTAAGCTTGTGTGTTTGCTTGTGTCTGGCCTGGCTCTTTTCAGATGTGCTCGTTTCATCTCGACTTTCCTCAAGCTATGCCTTTTTTCTGACGTAAATAGACGCAGGTGGCTGCTGCTTGTGAAAAGAGGTCTCAGCAATTTTTTACCAACAAAATGACAAACTGCTTGACATGTGGTCTGTGTGCACAGTAAATATGTCTGCATGGCTGATATGTGACCCACTGCTCACCTCCAGCGGTGCCAGCTCAAAGCAGGTGGAGGCAACGTGATGTTTTTAGCGTGCAGAAAAGTCTCTGAGGAGGATGGAAGTGTTTGACCATGACTCTGCAAGGAACTGGCATTGCTATTTATGTTTCTTTTGACGATAGCCATGAACTCTACCTTAGTTTAGCGAAGTTGTTATAGTTGCCGAGCCTAAAATGTTTACTAAGGTGTTCATATGTTAATAGGCCAGATGTCGACATGTAAATGTTAAAGGAGTCACTTAAAATGATGAGATCAACTAGGCATTTCCCTTTAAGTCCAGAGAGCTTTTTTCTTTTTTTCCATTTTTCAGCTTACTGTTTTTGTCTAAACTTTGCTAAAGCTGTCGATTTTTTGATTAGCTTGAGCTTCACTACATGATCTGACTTGCATCCAACATCTGTACACTGGCAGCACAGGGCAGTTAGCTGCTTCAATAGCAGAGTTAGCTGCTGTACAGTTTGGATCGTTTAGCAGCTAAACAGAGTTGATTTCACAGATATTAATCAATATCATACACAGAACCAAAAGGAAAGAGGATATTGGTTTAGTTTATTGGTTGGCCAGAATCATGTAGGTAAATAATGACAGGTTGTGTCAAATTAAAAGGGCAACTTTTTGCTACCATGTTTGTAATATCAACTTTGTAAGGAGATAGGTTGCTCTGCTGCCCTGATTCATGAAAAAATAATAAAGTAAAAAAAAAATCAACTAATACTGCTTTAACCAACTGACAAATAGATCAGGAAATGTTATTTTGAACTGTGAAATGTTGAAGGACACTGCCAAGGACCTCTATAGTCATTTAGATCTGTACGAGGACTTAGTTGGTAGAACCTACACCCAGAGATTAGTTTAAGATTAGGAATTGGATTTAGAGTTTATTTCAGGATTTCAGACTGAATAACATTAATAATAAGTACCCATACAATATATTGTTGTAAAAATGTGTGTGCATGTGTGTGTGTGTGAGAGAGTGACCACCTTGCCTGTCCCTAAGCAGCCGTAGCTCATCACATCTGCTGCTCAGGAATCTGAAGTCTATCAGCCAGCTGGAGTGAGACGACCTCCATGCCAGCTGTAATTTACCACAGGGAGATGGGATGGGGAGTGTTTATACGTGTGTGTGTGTGTCTGTGTGTGTTTGTGTTGAATGTGTGTATTTGTGAAGGATTTACACAGCCAGAAAGAGCAAAATGAGTAAGTTGGTGATGGGGACTGGCAGAGAAAGCAGGGACGGGAAGAAGGAAGGTGTCAGCAGCTGTGGTGTTGGCGGTGACATGGAAGCATCATACTGCAGGTGGACAGTGAGTTTTCAAGAGCACCGATCACAAAGCAGTCCTGCCTACTCCATACAACGTTACCATCCAAGTGCCCCAAATTCAGTCCCCGCCACACACAGGCCCTGTCAGGGGAGCCAAATCTCCAGCTGCTAATCTGATAATCCTGTGCAGATGTGTGTCCTGCAGCAGGAAGGGGAATAGAGTGTGTTTGTTTGAGAGAGATGGCGAGCAAATGAGTGTGTTTTACAGTAAGTGGGTGGGTGATACAGAGACGCAGAATGCTGGTGTTTATCCAGGCTTCACTTTCCTTTTCTTGTTGCGTGACAGAAGCACAGTAGCTTTTTTGTTTTTCCATGTCACCAATGCTTCTGGAGGAACCTTCACTGGTGTTTACACAATCTGCTGAGGATTTAGCACAGCAGAGAAAATGTGTTTGGTCAGTTCTTGAATTTGAAAAAAATAAAGAAAGGTTTTCAGTGCATATCCTGAGAGAGAGAGTGATTATATAAGTTTTTTCAGCCTAACTGGATCAGTTTTAGTCAATTCTAGATTCTAGATTTCCATTGGTGACAATAATAACCGTTCTTCACCATCAAAACTGATCCAGGTAATTGCTGTCAGTATCAATACTTTTAGGCTACTTGGTGCTTGGTACAGCAGATTTATAGCCCAGAAATACTTTTTTTAGTGGACCATATCCATGGCATGCATTACTGCATACACATATGTGCGTGCAGGTTGGTCAAAACCTGGAAATGGATACTTCTGAAATTATTGACAATCTCTAATCTAAATGCTTCATTTCTGTGATTGCTTTTGTTTGGTCTTAGAGATGAGAGTCTGAAACAGTATAGCTTTTCAGAGAGCTTCAGAAGGTTCATGCTGTTTTTTTTGCCAGAGTCAATGGTGGCAATCAGTACAAAGTTAGCATGACCAATAGTCAGAATAGCCACAGTTATACAGATAAAACCCACACAGAAAACAAAATATTAAGGTAAAACATTGTCTGGCTCTTCATTTCTGCTGATTGATTCTGTTGTTTTTGATTTGGATGTGCCGGTGATGGTGCATCTGCAGCCAGTGTGCTATTGATTTGTCCATTGTTTTGTGCCAAGTGAGATATATTGAGGATCATAAGTAGAAGCATTGACAAGAGCAGGTCGCAGTTATGGTCTGGACAATGTCATTAACGTGGCATTAAAGGTCAAGAGTAAGAGATTTTTTATTTTCTTTTTTCTGAAGAGGCACTTTCCTGTTCTTTGTGAGTTTCACAGCCAGCATAGGTCTTCCTTTAGCTTGGGAGGTGAGAGGAAGGATAGTTCGTAACAGTTTGCAACTTCAGTGCATATACAAGGATTTGAAAAGGAAGTAAAGGGGCAGGATCTGAGAGTATCATGGTTCCAGTCTCTGTTTGAAAGTCCCAATGTATGATCAGAAATGCAGAGCCAAAACTGAATATCCTCCATTTTTCATTGTCAGTGATTCTCCATGCTAACCCACAGGAAGCCATGTAAACATGGTCTTTAGATTAAGCCAACAATTAACATAACTGTGTCCGTTTTATTAAAATACAGATACCTGTGATGTGTTGGAGGTAGGTAAGGTAGGTAAGTAAAAGCAGACAAAAACTAATTATTATTGTTTTTTTTTTTACCAAAACAAACAAAACGTACATATGAAATTCTAGCATTTAGCGATTCTGAAAGTAAGGTGACATGCCAAGCTAGCATGTTGTGAGTTTACCATGAGGTTTAAACTAGACAGACTGAAAATCCAGGGTCAAGAGGCCTTTGCACAGCAGTCAACATTAGCTGTGCATTAGCCTTTAAAAGGCTATTATTGAGAATATGTTAGGATCCCATCATAACATAACATACAAGAGTCCATGTAATGGAAGGTTCACTGAGTCCAAACTGTTGTCTAGTGGCTTTTATCTTTGTAAACAGTATCTCAAAAGCCTATTAACTTTATCTCACTGTCTTTTATTCCATAAAACTTTTAAAACCAGTCATGTGTGAACACGTCATTAGTATTTTTGGATTGCTTGTTTGTTTTCTCTCTCCAATGGACAGACTCTGTTATGTAAAAGGAAAAAAAAAACCTTTCGGTCTGCTTTAAGTTGCATCGTGTCCCTGTTCCATGTTAAACAGTGCTTGAATGACTGAGTGTGGTAAACTGTTAGAGCACTGCAGTAGACTCAGTTCACCAGAGCTATTCTTGGCTCTGTATGTGCGCTGTGACAGAGCAGACTCAAGCCGAGCTGTTACACACTGTGGTAAGTACAGTGTCTAGTCACAGGTGCAGGTACACAAGGTTTTATAGCTCCCAGCTCAATAGGATCAGAGGCCACAGAGGACAAAAGGTACTCACCTCCTCTAAACCCTCGTCAATTATTGATGGGTGCTTCCTGTTCTCTGCTTCACCTTTTCTTTTTTCTAGCACCGCGCAAACAAAATAATGCATTTCCTCGTTTTTCCTGCACTCAGTGGAGGAAAAATAGTGATTAAGTTTTAGAGATGTGAAGCGGGGCAGAGTGGAGGAAGTGCGCAAACAGAGAGAGTGTGTTCTTGTCAGATTTAGTGCGATCAGCAACCCATTAACACTCAGCCACTTCTCTTTGGTTTTGCTGAATACACCTCTAACATCCATCCCGTTAAGAACACCATTCTGTTGACACAGCTCTGCCTATTAGTGGTGAGAGAGTTTGTCTTGTCTGATAGTGAATTATGTGTTGCGTGACACAGTTTTGGACAAAAAAAAAAAGAAAAGATATGAAATTGTTGTTATATAAAAGCTGCAATATGCAACCTTTCAACATTTAAAGAATGAATCTCAGTTTGTGTTTATGCCTGCATCCATCTGATGTCCCTCTCCCTGAAAATATATATTCAGTGACATTTAGGGATGTGTTGGAAAAAAAAACCCTTTAGTATCTGGAACATCACTAACAGGGCTCTGTTGAAGGACTTGTAGGAGCCTAGTTTAAGGTTTTACTACTATTTCCATCTTATCAGTGTTTGTTTTTGAGCCAATAAACTTTGGTAACAAGAGAAAGGAGCCCTCTCTTAGTTTTGCAGACTGTGAGACCTGTCAGTCAAGGAAAATACAACTCCAAAAACATCACACTTTAACTTTCCTTATCTGCAAAAACATGTTTCGAGACTGTCTAAATTTCCATACGAAGAAGTGAAATTACTGTTCAAGTACAATTTTTTTACTGAGGATATTGTTTCTCCTTCACCCAGACAGTATTATAAAAACAATAATTTGAAGCACTTTAGCACTGACTTTAAAATTTACCCATGGTCTGCCACTTAAGATGTTTATAAGAAAAGAATTCATGTTATATTATAGTATGTGTGCAACCAAGGGCTAGACTGTTCAGTAAGGTGGGGCAATAAATAGGGAGAATATTTGTTTCTCCTTTCACCCATTAAATCCTCGTCATCACACACAATCCACGCTGTTGCGTATGACACAAAATGCATATTTACGTACACAACATAAATGACAATACATATTTTTTGCATTGGTATTTTTTGGTTTATAAAAATGTTAAGCAAAATCATACACCAAGTGGCTCTAAATGCAGTAATTAAGCAGCAGCTTAATAATTAAACACAATATAAACAGGTTATGACAGGTTCTGTAGTTTCCAAGTACAATATAATAATCCTACATGGATAAAGAGACTATCATCCACACAGATCCTGACATCAGTGTGTGTGTCAGATGTATTCATGACTCCACTGAAGTTTATTGAAGAGACATACCATAAAATTTTCACTTCAGTATACCAGAGATAATAAGCTTAGCTCTTTCACAGCAACTGTTGCGGCGCTGATACAGACTGTTGACACTTATGTGACACAGTCACAACGCAACAATGATTATGGCTTGTTAATTGAGGCCAGCACATTTTCTGTTACTGTAACTGTCAGCTTACACAATCCACTTCATGTAGGTGTGCAAACATCTACAGGTAGCCTGGTTTGGAGATATGTGTGTCTGTAAGTGATGACAAAGGTCTCAAGCACTACACCAAACACTAGGCTTGAAACATTAGCAAATAGCATCTTAAATAAAAATAGCAGTTAATACAGTGGACTCCAAAACTTAACCAAACAACTGTTTCTTACAATATTCAGGCGAAGATTTACACCTAATCCGACAGCTAAAACAAGATTTATATCAAGTAACAGCTAGCTAAGAGGCTAGCCAAGCTACCAACTGCCTACTTATATATCTCTCCTTACAATGGATGTTATTAGCTGTCCAAAAAGTTCCAGTTCTAATAATGAAGCTCATTATTCTACACAGCTAAATGAGGCTTAATCTATTCATTGGAGGAGAAATTCGGTGACAAACTGCCAGGCACTCTAGTAATACACAAGCTGGTCTCATCCCCAACTTGTCAGTGCCGACTCTTTGTCACAATTTTTGGTGTCTCAGAGAGATGCAGAAGGTACCCTTTAGAATCTGCAGAAGATGCACTGACTCTAAGAATATCCAATGCAAACACGAAAAAGTTTATACACTTGACCGAGGTGAAGAAGTTTCTATATATAAAAATAATGATAACAAATTAACAAAGTGCAATGGAAACAAACTTGTCAAATAAATAACTCATGATGTACATGAAGCATGAATGTACATGAAAGCTTCTGCTTTACTGCAGGACAGTAGAATAACTGCAGACAAAAACTCAGGGCCATGAGAAGATTGCAACTTCCTTATTTTCTTATTTGTTTTTTCACCATGTGAGGTTTCGCTGGTGCTCATTTAACTACATTATCTTGGTGCACCCTCTTCTTCACAGTAGTATAGTGGTACCTGTCTGTAGAAGTAGCAATAACATCTAACCCTGACCCTAACTGTTTATCTTACTTAATCAACTCCTAAATACCACACTACAATAGCAGATGGAAATATGTATAAGATTGCCATTGCAGATTTTCTCTAAATGTGCTTAAACCTGCACTACATTTGGAAGGAAACCAAGCCCGAGTGACTGCTGCCTCCAGAGTCAATACATGAAGACAGAGTAGTACTGGGACAGCGGACTGCCCGCTGCATTTTAGATAGGAAACCAATTGGTTTAGTTTGATTCTGTCTTTAGGGCCCAGATCTTTCACTTTGTGACACAGAGGCAAATACACCATGGCACACACACACACACGCACACACACACACAGTCACAGAGTCACACACAGCTGGGGCTATTAAAGAGAGGAGCTTGGTGAGAGATAATTGTCTCATAAGTCAGTAAGCACAGCTGTTGGCAAGGTCAAAATTCATTTATGGACGCACATCGCCACTCTCAGTTTTGTTTCTCTGTCTTTTCCAATCTGTCTTTCTTCTTCTCTCTTTCTTCCTCTTTCTCTCTATCTGAGCCTGTCCTGTACCTGTCCTGCTCCCTGTCACTCCCCTCCATCCTTCCCTCCCTCTCTCTTTCTGCATGGTTGCGCTTCAGGATTGCTTGTGCCCTTCAATGAATATTAATAGAAGAGTTTGGATATTATATGAAAATGAACTGTTTATTTACAGAGTCACTCTCTTTTGGCTTTATGGGTGGTTGGCTGGGGCTGGCTGCCAGACTCCCAAGTATGAGGATGAAATAGGCCGGTGCTGTGCTAAATTGGATTCAGGTCAGTAAGAGACTGTGGCCAACCAGATCCGTCATACGGCTTTAGAGGAGCCTTCTCGTTTCAAAACAACACTTCGGCATAAGCATGCTATTGTTTGGAACTGGGTGATAAAATGGAGGATGTCTCAAGTAGTTCTGGAGTTTGTCTCAGTGCTACATGCTCTCTAGGTTTGGTTCGACTTGTTCTGTTAAAGTTATTGAAGCACATATTAATTAGTCCAGAGCTACACACCAAAAGTTACGTATTAGTAGTTGGTTTATAAGGAGTCTTTATTTTGGTGTCACTGTTTGTCAAATCCTGGAGGCCATATGGAGTTTGAGAGGTTTTTCATTTTGTCAGGGCATTTCAACAAACAATGAAAGAGAGAAAGAACAAAGGGAAGAAACTAAAGACAGACATTATGGTAATAGGTTGAAACAGAGGGAAGAAAAGAAAATCCTGTTAGACTTCCATATTCAAATGTTCAGTTTTACAGCAGAAAATACTGAAAAAGTGGTTTTGGTATTTCGTTTTCCTGTTTATGTCACATGTACAGGGGTGAACTTTAAAATTACTCAGTTGTTCAAATCATATTAATGTTTAAGTTATGCATATTAATGACCACTTAGAGTGACAGCTCGTCTTTAGCTTCCTGCTAAGTGTCACCTCAGCTAATTGGAGTCACAAGACCTGACCTCTCTGTCTTATATTGTGTTGGTTCCTGTTGGAGAGTATTTCACACCCTTTTGTGCACAGCCTTTCCCCTCACTCTCTTCTTAAAGTCAACACACTCCTCTGATAGATGCTTATTAAAATCAGCATATTTCTTTCTAAACTCTTCTTGAAAGAGTCAACACAAATCCTATGGACTTAAAAGAAATCCCAAAATAAAATCGTTGGGGATGTGCAATGGAAAAACAAATACACTGGTCAATTGAGCGTGCACCAGATGAGAACAGCAGATCCTGAGAAAGCATTTACTCAGTTTTAGAATCATGCCAGTCTGTGTAGAGTTCACTCAATAAGAGGAACGTTAGCCCTTGTGTGTTTTAATTGAATGAATGCAGCTTCCTGCACACAGCTTATGTCAACTATCAGAAGCATCTTGGTGCTTTTAAGAAGTGTCCTTCTTGCTGGAGCAGAGGGGAAAGTGACTTGCCATTATTGTTGTTGACAGTTAGCTAAAGATTTTTTTTTTCACACTTAGTTTCCAAAATTGACTTGCTCTGGATTCCCCTGGCCTGCTCATTTTCAGTTATTTACTGTGACACATCCCTGTAGTTTCTGTTTTGACATCACACATTTTAGTGAGTCTTTAATTGGTTTCCATTTCCAGGGGAAAAGTCATATTAGAAAATTACAAGAAAGCAAAATACTTTAAATCCCTTAACAACAGGAAGCATCGACTTATCCTTTACCTCACAGAATACTCAATTAATACTTTAAACATTGTACCTTTATTGTACTGTGCCTATATTGTCTACCGAAACATCTTGGGACTCAATATAACAGCAATCCATCAACCCCTCCTCCTGCATTCCACCTCCTGCAGCGTCTCGTCTGCATTTCCCCGTATAGATTGGAGGCATTTCCTTTCTGCTGATGTCAGTAAGTGTGTTTTGGGGCGACAGCCAGACAGTGTTCGAAATGGGACAGTTCTCTCTCTCCCTCCCTCTCCCTCCCTCTCTTTTTCTTTCTTTCTGTCTTGTACCCTTTGCTGTTCTGCTCTTCTGCTTCGATCCCACGCAACTTTTGCCGATACATAACAACTGGTCATTTAGTGCTCCTCTTGATGCCCTTTATTTGCAATTTTTTTAGGTTTCAAGCTAAAGAAAGACATAGTATTATTCTTTGAAAATGAAAGCAAATGATATGTGAGATGCAAGCTACATATGAGCATGCATGATGCATCTTAACAGAAATCACAATATGTAGGATTTTGAAATTCTTTGTATCATTTTAAGTTAATATTTACAAAATCAATTTATGATTTTGAAATATAATGGAAATTTCTGAAATGATTTTCTAAGTCACTGATCACTGAGTGTCTTTTCCCTAAAAATGCATTTATATATTCAAAAATGTTCTCATAGCACAAACAGCATAAAACAAGTAGCTGAAGCTATCA
>JAQNCA010000017.1:17028860-17039332 GCA_029783725.1 Acanthurus tractus | reverse complement strand
GAACTCTGCCAATGCTCACATGTAATGGTTGCAAAGGCATAAATCAGGCTTATCAGGCACTCCATCATCAAACTCCAACAATCATTTTTCTCAAACCTTCTGACCAAACCACAGGGTCCACACAAGCAGAAGGGCTTTATCCAGCTGCCCTGGAAGCACTATCAGCATTTGGGGAGCTTGACAGCTTTGAAATATTCCATCTATTAAATAAGATATGTATGGTAAAGCAGAAAGCTATGCAAGAGAGTAAACAGACTTTTAGTTAAAACTGTGCTCCCTCTGTCACCTTGTATCAACAAACCCTGTTTCATGTCCTCCCACTGCACAAAAATGTAGCCAAAAATGATCGCATTATTTTGGCTTCACTTCTGAGGAGCCATCATGTCATCCATCTTTTTTCCAGTCAATGAGTTGGGGTTTATTTGTCTCTGTGCAGTGATAAAACTGTTTTTAGACTCCTGTTGGGGGAGATATAATGTGGCATCAGGGCAGAGGCTGGAGCAGTGGGGCTCACCCCATGTTAGGTCCCACCTGGGGGCTATGACATAGCAGTGGAGGCAGCAGTGGAGAATGATGGAGAGAGGAAGACCTGGACAGCAGGAGCAAGGGAAAAGCTCCAAAAAGGGCAATGACAGGGCAGAGAGCATTTAAGGTGTTGAGATTGACACAAGGATGCTGTTATGAAGCTAATGGTGTAACAGTGACATTGCTTTGGCTTTGAAAATACATACACGTTAAACATTAAAGCCATTACAGCCACAACTCTCAATTTGATTACATTTTCCCAAGAATCCATATTGGAATACTTTGTCAGTGTTCATTTGGGATTATAATGTTTAACTCCCCACTTACACTGTGTGGAAATTATCAGGATGAGTGAAGCTCATAATTCTATTAGTCATTGTTACACATTCAATAGTTAGGCTCATTTTTGGCAAATTAAAGCCATTTTATTGATCAAAGTAATTTGAATTCAGAACCATTTTTATGATGATTTACAAAGAAACATGCAGTTAAGTTTAGGAGCTGCTTCTTCCAAAAATCAAATAAGCCGGTTTTGTCGTTTACCATGAGATGAATTTCACGCAGGTTGTTTGTTTGTGAGAAATCATGTCTGCCTCTGTGATTTCTGCCTCCACCCCAATAATATTGGAAATACTATAAGTGGAATTCAAAATTTAATAGCTACTCCTGTTTCAATAATATATGGGTTTCATGCTTGTAAATCCAGATCTGTTTTTTTAAGCAGCACATTGACCAGCTGGTGATTTGTTATTTTTAACGTGAGGGATGGCCTGCTGGGAGGAATCGACTTGCCGTTGGTCATTCCTAACCCCCTTAGACAGCACAGGTGCTACTGAACAATCATTATAGAAATATTGTAAGGATCATAGGCAGACTTTTACCTCTGTGGTCATCTTGTTGATATGTTACTACATATTGCTACTTGTTAGTTGAGAAAAGGTAAAAGTACATACCAGACCATAATTTCAGCACCATGGACAGCACCATGGATTTATCAGTATAGGCTCCTGATATTTCAGAGCAATGGTCAGAGCCACTGATTCTAAATTGAATCTATAAGTCAAAACAATTTGATCAGGGGTTTCCAAGCTTTTCCATGGCAATGCTCCTAAAGCAGGATATCTTTAAAAACCCATTACCAGTGTTACAGCAGGAGTCCTTTGGAGTTTTTGCAGGTGAGGGTTCATCATCAAGCTTGTTTTGCTCATCAAGTGTTTTTTTTCTTTTCAGAAATGTGTCTTATATTTGTGAGAACTAACTTATTACATATAAAATACAAACTAGGCAGCTTTTAGGAGTAGATTGATGGATTTTTAACAATCCCCCAGAAACTGTTGATATCCCTCTGGTGTCCCCCAAAGGGGTTCGTAGGGCCCCTACTTTAAAAACCATGGGGCCCAACGAACATTTTCATCATTATAGCCCCTCTGTTTTCGCACTGGCTCAGCTTTCAGGGGATGGAAAGGTGGAATGGCTGGTTAGAAAAATTGATCACATTGATCATTTTCCAAGGGGGAGAATATCACCCCCCTCAATCACTTACTGCTCACGACTGATTTGACAGACTTTTGATTGGATTTGATTACATTTAGAAATCCTTCGCACCCAACATACAAGTCATAAAGAAATGATCTACTTTGTTCTAGATAAAGAAGAAGACTACATCAGCAGCAGACGACACAGACAAAAGGTTCTTGCATGAGATCCAGTATCTGTGATCATAACTAAAACAGATAATCAGCGATTGTGATACGGACTGTAAATAAGTCAATCAGAAAGTAGTTCCAAATGAGCTGCTGGTTTGTGGAGTGTCCAGAGAGAGCACTGTGTCTCATTTTGGTGAAGAGAAAAGCAAATCTCATGGGAAGACATCCGATAATCAAGCTAGATAAAAACAACAACTTCCTGCATAGCCCTGTGAGTAACTCATGAAATGTTTACTGCTAATAATTTTGATGAAATTGCTCTTTAAAAGCTACACTTACTGAACTGACACAGGCGTAGAGTCGCACACTGCGGTGCTCTAGTTAGCATCATTGTGTTTCCTGTTGAAATGTGGAGGAAGGCTCTTGATCTCAAATGTGTGAGCGTCTGATCTAATCATTGAGCCTTATCATAAATCTCCACATCTGATGTTCCGTGTTCTAAGGCTCTCAACCCCTGTCAGAGCACTTTGTCACGGCTTCTCATCACCAGAATTTCATTTAGTCCTGTGTTTTTCCCTCCTCACACTCTTGTTTGACAGACAGTTCTGCTTCCAGCGATCAAACAAGTGGCTGCAGTATTTTGTAGCAGGCGTGTGAGCTCATTTACATTTTTTTTTTTCTCTCTTGGGACAAGGACCAAGCACCAATTATAGAATTTTAGCCACCAGTTGTAATGTCCAAAAGGCAATGCTGTGAAAAATCCCCTAAAATGTTTTGTTTTTTACTTATTACTCCAGCTTAGCCCCTCTGTGAATCGAGGCTAATTGGCAGGTTCTTTGTATGTGTCTGGCAGGTAGCGAGCTCTTCTTCAAGTGACAATCACTGATCGAAAACCAATTAAAGGTACACACACCAATGGCAGGGCCTCCCACAGTTTACTGCCAGCAGGTTTTATGGGGGGAAAAAAATGGATATTCAATACATATAACACATTTCCAGCTTGTTTTTGAGTGAACCCAAGCCAATCCCTGCGTTGGAGGTGGAAATGAAATTGCGGGTGCTACTGTTGCGTGGGGAATGCTCTGATGAGAAACGGTCTCAAGTTGTGGGATCAGTGCCTACAGAGTGCTGGAGATGGTTTCTGACAGGCAGCAAGGCACACCAGAGGCTGTTTGATGGACCTCGAGCATCTAGCTAAACAGATTTGGCCCCAGTGGAGTCAACAATTGCAGGAGAAATTTCTTGTGCCTATCACAGTAAAATATTACCTTCTGCATTGATATACTGCTGCACTATTTTTCCCATCTTGGTACTCAGCAGTGCCATCCCAGTCTTTTTGCTTCTTTGTAGTTTAGTGTGGAGATATCCACAAATAGAACAGATAACACTTTGGATACTTTTACTTGAAACGTTTTTAAAAATGTGAAAGAGAGCACGGATCTTCCTGGATATTGTGGGTGCTGGTCCTTTTTTTTTCTGAGAAAGGATTTTGCTCTGTGTGTGTGTGTGTGTGCCAACATTTTCTACATCCACATTAGCACTCATGCAGTCTCTCTAAACATCAGACAGAAATGTACTTTCTTTTACATAAATCATTTACAAACTGTACAGCTGTGTATACAGATATATTCATAGATATATATACGCACACAATGTAATGACCCAAAATGCAATATGTGCAAAACCAGTGAAAATAACGCATTTCAAAAATAAAGTTTCCTTACACTCAATTGAGCTCTATGAAATCATAACAACTAAATTACCCAAAATGACATGATGGGTGGTTGTGTATACAGATTTTAGAGCTTGGCAACTACTAGATACTACTACTACTACTACTACTAATAATAATAATAATAATAATAATAAAAATAAAGTCAGAAGTTTACAAACTGCTGCTGGTTCTCATTATCTCAAGTCTGTCTTAAGCAACCCATACGTACATTCATTGCACCTAAATGCATCTGCTTTAATCGCCCAGTGTTCAAAGTGGACATTAAAAGCTCCTTTCCTAATGCATGTTTTTTTTTTATGTCTCCTTTTGCTCATGTAAACCTTCAGCAGTCTGAGTTAGGCATATCAGTATTTTATGTGAAATTTCTTGTGTTTCTCTATTGAGCTACAGTGGAGGGTGAAGTCATCCCAGGTCTCAGATAAACCTCGAAATGCTTTTTTTTTTTTTTTTCAGAACCAGTACAGTTAATTTTGTTGCACATAAATTGAAAGTGCTGTATGAAGGGATATTTTAATGGCCTATAATAAACAGGAGGAATGATTAAACCTGTTCCCGTGTCCGTATCACAGGCAGCGCCGGGGGCAGGGCTTACTGAGCTTAAGCCCTGCCTGATTTCAGCAAAACCATGAATATCTACCGTTCATCATGTGTGGCACTTTTTTTGCGTTACACCCCAGTCATAGTCGTGTAAGAACTCACGCGTTTGAAATGAATTGGTCTGAGCAAAGCGCTGACAGAACAGGAAAACAGATGAGGAGGGGACAGAAGGGAAGGAAAACAGGAAGCAAACAGGAGAGGAGAGCAGGGAATATAGTTGGGAGGAGAAGAAGATGAAAAATGCCATTTATTTTGGGATTAAAACAAGATTACAGTGGAATTATTTAGTATACTTCGGACTCCACCAGTATCCCACTGCTGTACTCAGCCGCCTCCTGCATGTTCCGGCTCTTCCTGTGCAGGATGGACTCTTGTGTTTTCTCAAACAAAATCTCTCTCCTCTACCAGTCGTGTCGTTGTGTCTTCTTGTGTTGTTGCTTTCCGTCTAACTGAATATGTCAAACTGAGAGTTCACATCATTCAGCGTGTGAACATTCAGCAAAAAAAGAAACAAAAAACCCTGGTGTGGTGTTGCTGCTCACTGTCAGTGATGACTGGAGGAACGCTGGAGCTGCTCAGCAGGCCTGCACACAGCACTCGCTTATCTGTTTACACACACACACCCACACACAGGCACACACACACACACACACACACAGATAGTGGAAAATAATTCCAACAATTTGAGCAGAGAGGAGGAGAGCATGCGGGGCTGCTGTTACACAGTATTTACATTTTTGTTAACCTTCTGTCAGTTTCTAATGTGATATTTGGAAAATCCTGCACACACACACGAGCTGAACAAGATCAACACACACACAAGCGTACGCACGCAGACACGCATTTGTGTATACTCAGTGACAGCTGTGAGTATTAAGTGGCAGTGTGATGGATGAGGTTCAGACAGGATGGCCCTTATAACCTCCCCTTTATTTACCCTCCACTGACTGACAGCAGGCAGAGAGGAGGGAAGGAGGGGAGGAGAGGAGGCACATGGGAAGAGGAGAGGAAAGGAGGGAACAAAAAAGAGAGGAGGACATGAAATGTGAAAAGATAGGAGGAGAAGAGGGAAAAAGAGGGGAACACAGTCGGAAAAAAGAAGAAAAGGTTGAGGAGAGGAGAGAAGGAAAGGGAACATGAACGAAAAGGAAAGGAGGGGACAAGAGAGAAAACAGCACATGAGAATAGAAGAAGAAGAGACGAACTGGGGTGAAAAATAAAACATTAAAGAAGGACACGAGAAGAAGACGAGGAATAAAAACTATCTGAGGAGATGGTGAAGGGCAAAATAGGTAAGGAAATGTAAGCTAAAGAGAGCGGAGTGAAGACAAGTGGCAAGGACATAAAAGAAGAAATGTTAGTGTGAGGCAAAGTCAGAACAAGAGAGAGGGAGAAATGACAGGAGAGAAGGAAGAGAGAAGATGAGAGGAGGAGGGGAAAGATGAAAGAAAGGAGATGAGAGGACAGGGGAGATGGGAGATGGGCAGGGAAGGGTTGAAGAGTGGTTTTGTGAGGAGAGAAGTCAAGTCTGAGTTAAACCGAGTAAAGAGATGAAAGCAGAGGCAGCTGAGCGGAGGTTAGGAGAAAGAGAGAGCCGAGAGATGAACAGAGTTGAAGGTTGGATGGAGGGGTTGGGGGGAGCGATGGGGTTCTTAAACAGACACACACATAAAAAAAAAAAAAAAAACCTGTTGGAAAGGGAGAAATGTTCTGTATGTTTGACAGTAGCCCTGCGATGATGGGTGCAGATAACTCCCCTCTCCTCCTTTTAAATCCTTCATTTCCACAGGTCAGTGCGAGTCTGTGGTCGGCTGTCAATCATCCAGTCACTGTAATCACCACTGGCCTCCAACTTACGAGAGGAAAACTTTCTTTTCACGCTCTCCCCTCTTTTGATCTGTACTGATCGCTTAAGATATGCTTAGCGAAAAACTGGCTGCCTGGCCGCAACTTCACTCCATCCTTATTAAATCAAATCTGCCTTCTCTCTGATTCTTTCGCTCTTTTTTTTTCACTCTTTCTCTGTGAGTTCCTTGATGTTTTTTTTTTTCCTTTTCTGCTCTATGATGATAAGTTGCCTTGGCTTTCAAACTTCTTTTTTTCTCCATTTAATTGATGCAGTAGAAGCTGAGATATTCTGACTTTCAGGCCAAAGTTGGTCAAGCTTCAAAAAACACTGTATCTTGCATTTCCCATAATTCCACCATGCGCATCTTTTTATCAGACCCATTTAATGTCTTGGTCTCTCTTGCACTTGGACACACCCATTTTATAATTCTCCTATTAAAAATGTGTACCTGCGTTGTCTAGATGTCATAATCAGGGGCCGTATTCACAGACTAAGAGCACCTCTTGAGTGACGGAGGACATGTTGTTATTATTTGATCTGTATTGTGTAAAACTGGCAGAGTTGTCCTTTAATTCATGCACTGTTTACGAGGGCTGTATTTCAAATGACATTGGCGCCGCGTGAATAAACCGCAGCCTTCTAATTCACTTCAATTAAAAGAGTTTGTTGATGCAGTGCAACGCAGAGGCTCTTGTAAAATGCCAGTGTTGAAATTCCTGTGAGATCCCTTTGTTATTCTGATGTTCACCTCACAATCAGGGTCACAGGAGATAAATATCACTGCTAATTTTGCAGAGTTGTAAAATCCTGACTTATAGCATTTCACACCACAGCGTGGTGTTTTGCCGTCTGATAGGTCCTCAGCCTAATAGATCCATTACTCCAACCAGCCTCCCTGAATCATGATTCATTGTCTGAAAGCGTGGCAGCCCCGCCAGCTCGGGTCCGTTTGGTCTGAACGAATGCTAACATATCGGTCCCACATCTCCTTGTGTTGTTAAACGGCTTCAAATCCGGCGTCTGTGAACGTCATGGCGTATGATTCACGTCATTTTCCTACCCATCGATCCATTCAGAGGGCCCTGCAACCTGTATTAGAAGCCTCTGCATTTGTTATGTCTGTTTGTTTATTCGCCAGGCTGTGCTGATGCAAAAGCAAATCTTCTACAGTCACTACGTCGGTGAAACTGGTGAACACATCCACATTTTGCACGCTTGACTCCCTTATGAGCCAACGCAGAGCCTGCTTACAGCTTAATTAGGCTTGATTGTCTCGGTTGCATGTGCAGGGCCATTAGGAAGAAGAAAATTACCTGTTTGACACATGTTTGCAGTTTATTTGACTGCTATTAGCAGCCTGAACTGACAAAATAATTGAAGACAATCTAATGAACGACACACATACTTAAACTATTGAACCCTGACACAAGCAGCGTGATACACACACACACATTGTCTTGTGTGCAGACAAGCGTGCTCGAAGATTATGTAATCATAATAATCACAGTTCTAATTCAGATTGTGGTTCTAAATGCATTCTAAGGAGACAAAAACTCTTATCTATTTAGATTTTCTGTTCATTTCCAATTATTCGTATGCGGTTCTAAAACTAGTAAATGTGTGTACCTCGTGCCTCATCGCAAGTGTGAATCTGATCTGCCCGTCAAATCCTCGCGTTCTCCTCGAACATGGAAAAAAACTGGTCCTCATCACAACGTGTTAGCTGTACCCGTTAGCATTTGGCAGACTAGCTGTGATTCAGCATTCAGCTCAGGGTCTGAGCAGCCATGTGAGTCAAAGCTGTGTATACTCCACTGATATTTAACTCTCCTGAAGACAATATCAGACCGGAGAGGATGCACTGATAGCCTGCTCTGTATCGCACCGCGGACATCTTTGCCAAATAGCATTTCCTTTTATTGATACTGATACTGTGTACTGAGAGGATTACAAATTGTGATAGAAGTCAAATAATCTGTCATCGTCTGAGCTCAGCGCAGGACAAAGAAGATTACAGAGGAAAACGCATGATTTCATCCGGTTCCTCTCATCCGCCTGTCCTGACTGTTACAACTTAAATGTCACTCTGTTTGTGGCTGTGTTGTTTGCGTCGCTCGGAGTGGCATTTAGGAGAAATTAGCATACAGTGTGTGTAGTGCAGCTGTGTGGTACAGTAGTTGCTGATGCTTGCAGCGGCTCAGGTCTTCCCTTTGACTTAAATCATCTTAGTAAATCGTGTTATGCTAAAATCCTTACATACGCTCCCGGAGGAAAACCGATTGCACGCAATGCTGTGGACAGATGGCTTGCAGATGCCACAAGGTGCTTCATGATTCACCTCTGCTTCTTCATATATCTGCAGTTTGGTAATGTGTGGAAAAACAAAACGATAAAATGCATTTTCGATCGTTGTTGTTTCGCTGGCCTTGGTTCGAGATTTCTCAACAATAACCAAGCCAGCAGCCAGAGGCAGGTAAATAAAACAATCACTACGGAGTGACTCAGTGTTGATAAAACTCTTTTTTGTCTTCGAGGATCTGCAGAGGAATGTCAGCAGAATGCAAAAGCTGAGTATTATATCACAAGTCTGTGTTGTGGTGCCTGCCGTGCTCGCAGAGATGTAAAGATTAAGCTGCATCCTCCGGCTCTGCGTTCTCCGTTTTGCTTATGAGGCAGAACGGCAGCTTGCATAGTAAGTGTGTGGCGGCTGGCAGAGGGAGAGAGGCATCTGAAGACATTATGCAGAGTGCATGGGCAGACACCGATCGCTCCAAACACACATAAATCAATGGTGGTCAAACACGCAGCAAACTCCTATGGCTGCTATACTGTCTCAAAGAGTATTTAGATGGTGAACAGCAGGGTACATGTACCAAACAAACAGTATTAATAAAAAAGAGCTGAACTGAAGAGATGGAGAAAAGCAGTAAATCCACAGTAAAAAAGACCAGTAACGATCCAAAGCAACAAATACAGAAGCCTGCAAAACACTGTCAGAATGGGTTCTTTCCTTTACCCCAAAGAAACTTCAAAAACACTCAGCCTAACAATAATAAAACTGGAAAATAAGTTAACCAGATCCCCCCAGAAAACAAAAACCCAAACAAAGATGGACAATCAATCAGTCTCAGAACAACTGCTGCTGCCAAAGCCAGAAGGTGGAAGAGAATGTGCCGAGCTTTCTGCCCTTTGTTTTTTAATGGTTTTATATGTATATTATCAATCAGACCAGACCAGAGCTATAGGGAAAGAATGAAAGACAGCATAAGTAAACAGCATGTGCTTATCACAACCAACAGGAGGAGCACGCAACAATAGCTTTAAATCCACTCACTCATCGTTAAAGTACAACTAAACCTTGACCTATATAGTGATCAAATCACTGAAGCATATTATCACAAAGTCCTTTGAATAATGTGCAATAACATGAAAATGATCACAAGCTCCCTAAAAGTTCAACCAGTCAGGAATCTACATGTTTTAGCAACACTACTGCAAAAACAAGTGTACATGCACAGTATTCTTGTGGCTAAATACAAGATTCATTTATCATCATTTTACAACACAAGGTGGTATTATAAAAAAAAGTTTTGTAATACTTTTCTTAGATACAGTTTCCTTTAATCAATTGGTTTTAAACGTGGCCCCTCAGGTGTCCTTTGACCAGTGAAAACAACAATTTAAGCCCATTAAACAGCACATTTTGGCTTCAACCAGCAGGTACAGAAGAATAAGTCACTCAGTTCGGTCAGCCTCACTAAAATAAGAACTTTTCTGTGGTATCCAGTCATAAATCATAAAAGATGTTAAGGTAATAATACAGTGAATGATATCTTTCCTTTTAAAACATCCTTGTCTGGCTGATCCTGGATCCATTTTCTGTACAAACCCGCATTTAAAAACCTTTAGAGTCCTGCAACACATTGCTCACATAATTATATTTACCACTTCATTTTCACTGTTGGCCGGCTTTCACACTGGTCCTTTTCATTCCAACACATCAGTCAACTGAGCTAACAAACGACCACATTTAGAGGTCAGATTTTCCCCATTTTTTAAGTCCCGTTTTCTCCTTCGACCTACTTCAAAGCCAGCTCAGTGTGCTGCCCTATGGCTGACA
>JAQNCA010000017.1:17001601-17028774 GCA_029783725.1 Acanthurus tractus | reverse complement strand
ACACATCAGTCAACTGAGCTAACAAACGAGTAAATGAAATTTACTCCTCAACCACATTTAGAGGTCAGATTTTCCCCATTTTTTAAGTCCCGTTTTCTCCTTCAACCTACTTCAAAGCCAGCTCAGTGTGCTGCCCTATGGCTGACATTGAGGAGAAGATAACCCCATGTAAATACATGAGCTGCCAAGGGTTGGGCTGGAGATGGAGCCTCCATTAAGTTGGGTAATACAGCGCAACGCTGTTTAAACAAAAGCTCCTCAGCGGGACACCTCTGCAGTTCAGCCTCAGTGCCTGAAGGTTTCCTCACCGGACCGGGCTGTAATGAGGGAAGGAATGCCTCCAGTGAGGGTGACCTCCCACCAATAACCAAATCTATGCCACAGATCTGAGCAAGGACACAAAGACGTATTAGCAACGTGGAATTCACAGCAGGGACTGAGTGAAATGGGCAGATAATGACATAACTATTCATTTGCCCTCATCTTTGGCTTTCCTTTCATCACTTGTGCCCAGCAGTGATTCTTTTTTATATATATATATTTTTTTTGCCATATGTGGAATGACATTGTGTTAAATCTCCCAGGGATAGCGGTAAGATAATGATGAAGGAGAGAGGTGTAAAGTGTGTCAGAGTGGGAGAAGGAAGGATGAGAGGAAGTGTAACAATCTTTTACTCGATCTGAAATTTGGAAAAACCTTCGTCCTGCCCTGTGTGACTGAGAAACTGCACCAAGGGAGCAAGACGGTCAACGCAAATATCAATTCAACGTAGGAAATGATTTTTTAAATTTAAATGCATTTACTTATCCGCAGTCTTTAATCTGCCCAATCGCTCCCTGCTAACACATTTTTCATTCAGTTGATTTCAGTGTTTTCTCTCAAAGGTCATAAAAAAGCCACCCTCTGCGATTTGTAACTAAAACCTTGTTGACTCGCCCGTTTTGTAAAGTAACACATTTATAAGATGTTGACTTGAACAAAATTAAGGGTGTTTTTCATGCATGGCAAGACAAATTACTCCTTTTAGCTTCACTGCAGCCTTCACTAAAACAAAGTTTGCGCACCATATTTCATACACTTTCCTTGCTATAAACTTCTGAAGCCAGAGAGCCGTCTGCATAGCAATGAGCATGTGAATCGATAGCATTGTGAGGCAGCTGAAATTATGATATTATCTACAAGCCGGCAATTGTACCGATCCGAATCAATCAATCATAGGGCTGCTTCCAAAGGAAACGACTCAATTACTGCACCTGTCAAACTCGCCACAGTCAGACAGAAAAACTAGTCGCTCTTTAAAGTATCGAACGCCGGGGTGAATTATAAAGGCTTGTGATCAGACTGCAGCTTTGATTTTACATTCAGGAAGGGATAATAAGAAATTATCTGGCAAAAGCGTCAAAATTTCCTGTCATTGTGATGTTTCAGGCAGTGCAGCATTAAAGGGTATATTTACCTTTCCTCGCTGACCCAGAGGGGTCGTCTATTGGTAAAGATCAGTCATTTGAATTGGATACGTCAGATTCGTCCCCACATGAGCGCCCGAAGATATTTTACTTAATGACTGCAAATGATTTCGACATGTTTTTTTTTATTCGTTCGTGTCTGTTTCAGTCTCAGTGCCTCGCTTTCAGGAGCAGGTGAGGCGTTTAAATATCTGTCTCCAGAGGCACGGATATTTCTCATAACCTGTGTTAGTGAAGGTTTCAGGTCGGGTGTCCGGAAAAAAAAAGAAATGTGGTGAAAATGTCCCATCTGAATTTAGTTCCGCAAAGCAGATTCCATCTCAGAGTAAGCCGCATCGCTCGATTAAATTACTTTAAACGAATCTGGATCCTTTTCCTTCTGCTCTGTTGCTAACTCCAGTTTTTGAAGTGCAATGCAAATCCAAACCGAGGCTACACGGGTCCAGTTTTACAAAAGCATAACTGACCCAGAACCTGCGACTGTCTCGAACCTCTTTGACTTCTGCAAAAGTCTTTGTACTTCACGCACGGCCGACTTAGCCCGCATGCATTCCTTTGTTATTTGAATTTTTGGACACAGCACAGGGATTCTATAGCGCTTGACCTTCAGCGGACTGGTGAGCTGTTTCAGAAGGTTGCAGGATTTACAGAGATCATTTGGAGTTTGGCGAGCGCCTGTTTCACTTTAAGAAAATCTATGTTTAAAGCTCCATTTTAAACCCCATTCAAAGATTGTAGGATTCACATTGGTCAGCAGTCACCGACCTCGAAATTAAGCATAAAAACACTTTATAAACAGATATTTGATTATATTAATCTTTCTTTTTTCTTTCACCTGCTTTTTTACCCACAGTCATTTTCACCATCCTATTCATGGAATTTCATTACACAGAAGAAAAAGTCTCTTGTTCATATGTGAAGTGCAAGAGGTTGGTGAATTAGCGAGACCGTGCTTCTGGAAAACACTTGACTGTGTTTTTCAGTTCAATTTTTCCTTGCTTTGATCACCACAAACAAACTCTATTTACCTCCACAGTATAGGACTGCAGGCAGATACCTCAGAGACAGAGGGCTCAAGACCCTGGCTAATAACAGTAAGATTCGTGAGCTCTCGATGAACTCACTGCTTAAGATGTCAGATTTGTGTCAAGTGGCTTCATGACCCGATCCCAAATGACAGTGCACTAAATGGTTTTCAATTACCACAGTCTCACTGAGCTCTGTAATCTAATTTTAACTCCAAACAAACCCAAACTGTGAGGGAAAAAAAATCCCAGTAACAAAAGAACATGTCCCCTGTTGTTTTCTCTGTTCCCTAGTTTTTCAGCAATTATTTGAAACAAATGTCAGTCTCATAAATCAAAGCATAACCAGGCGTTTTTTTGGCTTTAGAAAAATGAGATTTAGTTTTATTTTCAGATTGAAACTGTGTTTGATGCAGTGAAGCTTTTTTTGTTTGCCCTCCTGTGTGAAACCTGATGGCAAAATTAACTTGATGCTATTATTTCCACAGCATACGGCTTAAAAATATCGCTGTTGGCTTTATGTTTGTGTCAGCGATCACACTATTTCATCCTGATGCTCAGAGCTCACCTTCTGTTCTGGGATATGCAGAGGGATGTTTTTAACCATTTCACTGGGCCGGCAGGAGGCGGCCGCAGGGTGCTGCTCGCTGGTAAAAGGTTAGCCACGGTAATATCACTTTCATTATCGCTTCATTTGACTTCATCCATTTTTTCCCTCTGAGTGTTAAGAGGCCGTGTGTCAGCCTGTCAGGCCGCTGAGATGGGGAGGAGTTTACACCCCGGACGGTCTGTTGGAAATTCAGCCGGCGTTTTTATGAGCTGTGCGAGGCCTCCTGAGCCGCCCTGCTGCTGGGGGAGCAGACAAATGGATGCTGTTGACCAGCATCTGCAAACAAATCACAGTCAAAGCGGGCCCAGTGGGATTTGTTTGTGTGTGGGTGTGTGTGTGTGTGTGCTTGTGTGTGCGTGCTTACTGTTAGTAAGGGTAGAGAGGCTTGATGAATATGTCATTCATTAGAACTAAAGCATATTAGGAGGAGAGAGCTCACGGTCAGTTTTCATTCCCTCAGAAGCTCAGTTTGCCCTCCTGGCTCTCCAAACTTAAGCAGTCTGGACAAATGAACCAGCAGGCATCTTAAAATCCATTTTTCAAACAAATGTACATAAAAAAATGAACCAGTTTCAAATGGCAAATTGACCAAAAGAATAAAATGCCATATATTACTGTCTTTTATTTTAACTTTGCAGGTGGGTACTCTGTGTGTTTGGTCAGTCAGGTTGAAGAGCTGAGGGACAACACTTTCCCTGCCATGCAAAAGACTCATTCATCCCTCCTTTTTCTTTAAGAGTTTGGGTTTTTAATTTGTGCATGATGTGTGCTTCATACCTCTGAATCCAGCAGACTTCTTATTAGAAACAAATCAAATCAGTCAGTAATTCTCAAGATAAAGTTGGTGTTTTGTTAGAGTGACATTTCTTTTTTCTCACATGCAGAGGAGGGCTTGACAGGAGGATTTGAAAAGGCTCACAGCCCAGCGGTTACAACATAAACTTTTATTTAGAAACAAATAAAATCTGTTATTTAACATGTTCAACCTGAACTCTGTTACTTTGTCAGAAAAGGAATACAACACAACACAGCACAACACTTAAGGTTTTTTTTTTTCAAATGGGACATGGATCCAAAATGAAACTAGCTAATGAGCTAAATCCTATTCTCTGTAGCTGCTGATCGTGTTGTGTGGTCATGGTTGGCTTAAATCTATCCCAGCATACATTGACAAACATATACTATTGTAAAGCATTTCGGTTGTAAAATATGTGAATTCAAAACAAGACATTAAACATTAATTAGATTTTTTAAGAACACGTTTACATGAGCTATACAGAACAGTGGAAAAAGAAAAAAAATGTTTTCAACAATGTACGTAAAAACATCTGAATGTCTTTTTGGGGAGTTCAAACTTGTCATATGTCAGAAAAGCTTTCATATGTCAGAAAAGCTTGTGCCTTTTAGATTTAGTATGGTAAGTTAGTTCAATGGTTACATATTCAAATGATCAGGATAAATACATGCATATGTCACATGCAAAAATGTAGCTCCAGTTTACCCCACCTACGTTTTCCATATTAAAACGTTGCTTAAAGCAGCTCCTCAAATCTTCTGCTTAATGCTAAGCGCTTTTGGGAAATACTGCAAATGAGTTTTATAAAACGATGAGGCACTGTGTGAGGAAAAAGATAAAAGACTTGGCAGTAAAAACACAGAGAAAAACAAGGAGCATAACACTCCCAAGTTATACTATCAGTAGGCCTCATTAGTTCTTTTGGCGTTGTTGTTTTAAGATTTAAAGGTGCATCATCTCCAGGTAGCACACTGCCGGCAGGAGTTTGTTCAGGAAGCATTAAGTGTTCATGAGCAAACTTTAATTCCACTTGTTAATACAACAACTTATCATCATTCCCTCTTATGACACACACACATCGCTTCCCTTTTACTGTAGCTCTAATATCACTAATGCTCTAAAGCATCTGTTTAGTCACACAGTTAATAATATCGGTAGCACGAGCAGAGAAAAAAAAGAAACATCAAAGCATAGCATAACCTGTTTCCTGTTAGTATATGAAGCATTAAAAGATTAAGTGTGCGGTGCATATAACACATGTGTGGGTGTAGTATGACATAAATACATATGATTCCCATAATCTCCTTTTCGTGCGACTGTTTACTGACATCTGTTGGCTGAGGAGCCCCTCCTCTTGTGTACTGAGATCTTGATACACTGAACACAAGTTTCTGTTGGCAGATGGGTTAATAACAGCGACATTTCATTTAGCAGCACTTGTGTGTCTTTTCTCCAGAAGCGGTAACAATGATTGCATTGCCATGTACGACACGCTGTTCAACACTTACGCTCTCTTGAAACGGTGCGGGCCTGTGAGGTCGAAGCAATAATCGGCGTAGGTAGAAAATAAGTCTTCCGAACATGACCCTTTCTGCTCACTACCATCAAAAAAAAAACTTCATTAAATTAACACCGCAGGCTTAAATAGATTCTCTGGCCCATCTGTATCTGTTTTGCGCATACAAGAACTTGCTCGTGTAAATAAACGTATAAGCCCGTCCCATGAATGCCTTCGCAGTTTACATGTGCATTTCTAATGAGAACATATGGCGAAGGGGAGCAAACATGAAGTAATTGTGTACTTTGAGAGGACGCCATCAGCGAGCCTCCTCTGCCTTACATCCTCTACATCTGTCAGGGCTCAGCGTGCACAGGGTTCCCCTGCAGTATGTGGCACATGTAGGAGAAGCCTATTATTATTATTAGCTCCTCCACTGCTTCTTCCCACAATGCAATGTTTGCATGGATTCATTATGTCTGTGTTTGTCCTTGTCCGTTCTCGACCTGTGCATTTATTCTGATTGATTTGGTTTCCTCACTTCACAGTCTTGTTTGTTTTGCCGCTATGCGCTTTTCTTCCATATGAAATTACAATATGTTTTTAGTCCTTTACTTTGTCCTTCTGCTTCTGTGTGTTTTTCTGTCTTTTTCCGCTCCAACCAGCAGGTAGTGAAAACCAGCTCAGTCAGTCTCAGAAATGTCAGAATGTGCCTGCTTGTTTCATTTTAAATTTAATACACAACAAAAACACAACTTCAATTTTTTAGGGAACACAGAACATTTACCCCAGGGTTCTGGACTGACTACTTGAGCTACCAGAATTTTTTTTTTTTTTTTTTTGAAGCAACCCTTAAACCATTACATTTGTTTTCAAAGATATTGTTTTCCTAAATTATTTGTGTTGGTTAACTCAACAGCTTTCTAGATTTTAGTCAAAGTTAAAGTGTTTTTTTCACTGAATGCAGTCCTACATGTATGTACAGCACTTCAACTGTCACTGGCTAAGTGAATTGACTGTTGTAAATTATTTGTATTCAATTTTCAAAAGACAGGATTGTTAGATAATTGAAATGTGAAAGGTTATTACGAACTTCAATAACATCGCTTGACAAGGAAATTTGCAGCTCAGGGTCAGTGTTCTGGCTTTGCCCGGAGCTTTCGAGATCTCAACTCAACTCTACCCTTAAGACAGTGTGGCCGAAAAGTAAGACTGAAATCCACATCAATCCAACTCTGTCTGTACAGTTTCCTATAGAATGGTCTACCCCTGACAGTGCTGTGCATCCCCTTCAACAAAGAAAGAATGCTTTCCAACAAATATGAAAGTAATGCCACTGTTAAATATGTCACAAATGTCTAAGGCCGGGGCATTCTTTCAGAGACTGGTGGACGAAGAGCAATATGAAGCTCAACTATCCTTGGGGTCTTGGTGAGATGGAGCAGGAGAGGTGGACTTGCACCACGTCAGCAGTAAAGCAACTATTGCACTGCACAGTAAATAGGGAGCTGAAACTGAGGGCAGTGCTCTCAGTTTATCAGTTGATTCACATTCCAACCCTCACCTGTGGTCATGAGCTTTGGGTATTGATTAGAATATGCGGATGCAAGCAGCTAAAGAGTTTTTTCTCTGCCAGCGGCTGCATGGAGGGGCAGCGTGAGGAGCCGGGATGCCCAGGAGGAGCTCAAAGGGGAGCTGAGGGGAGTCAGTTCAGGTGATTCTCATATCTGATTAAGATTCCCCTTGGATGCCTCAGTGTGTTAATATTCCACGCTCTTCCAGCTGGGAAGAGACCTCAGGGCGGACCCAGAACATGCTGAAGGGATGACAGTGTACTGCAGCTGCACTGGGAACACCTCAAGATCTCCAAAGAGGAGTTGGAGGGAATAACTGGAGGAGGGGGCAAATGGGGTACTCAGCTGGATGCCATAGCAACCCATGATTCAAGGAATTGCACCAGTTTTTACAAAAATTTCACAAATATTTATAAAATTTTCCTTTACTCTCTTCACTCTTGAATGCCAATTGGGAAAACAGTGTTTTTATTCCAGTTAGGTATCTCTTCAAAGTACATCTATGGATGTTAACCGTTTTTAAAATTTTTTTTTGCCTTTCACTGACAAGTAACCACAAGTGTATTTGTCTTAGCTCTGATTCTGCTCTGAACCATGTCATAGTTACCACATGCATGTATGGAAAAAGCCTAACCATTGTAACCATTGTAAAAAATATCACTTATCATTATCAAGGTTCTTGCATTAACTTCCTCGTTGTGTTAAAGACTTAGATAAACAATAGTAAATTGATAGATGGATGATTTTAACAATAAGTACATTAGAAACTTCAGAATGAAAAAAAGTAAAAATACCTAATACAAGAACAAAAAAACTGTGCAACTTAATGTGTCTATAATCTGACATCTTAGAAAATTCCTGTCAGCAACATTCAATATTATGTTAAGAACAATTGCAGTTGGAAAGATGAAAATGTCATATCAGAGTCTATAGGTCAAGGTCCCATAAACAACCAAATCAGTATTGATCAGTGACACCATTAATATGTACTCAGTCAAACTGCATCACATCTGCACTGTCAGACAGAAATGTGGCTGCAGACGCAGGTGCCACTTTTAATAAAACTCCAATACTGACCCCATAAATCGATCTAACCTCCAGCTACCCCCGCAGTCAGCTCCCTGACTGTGGGTCGGGAGAAATTACCCGGACAGAGCAGGAATATTGGCATTCCGGAGTGATCATGTCTGGGCCATGCTGGAAATCAGAGGAGTATTATCTAATCAATTCAATCTAGGCCAGCAGCATGTCTGGAGGAGAGAGACAGAGGGAGGCAGCAGGAGAGAGGCCGGATAATCAGCAGAGACGAGGCTCCCATCTTGGCCCTTATGATCCTTTTCTTGAAGTAGTGGCCCAAAACATTGATCCCTTGTATCTGCCTCTGGCAAAACACCAAAAATTATAACAAATAAGCCCATTAACCAGCCAGCGCTGCAGAGATCTGAGGAGACTGGACCTCTGGCTTTGCTCTTTTTGTTTGCTCACTGAGGGTCCAGCAGTATCAGAATGTGCAGACCTCCAGCCTCAGCAAAACAACACGCTGAGCAATATCCCCTGCTGCCGATGCTGTTGTGATTGCTGTTGATTTGTATTCAAATCAGACTGCTGAGGCATTAAGATGAGATTCATTGTATATTGTGTTGTTTCATTTTACAGCCAACAAATGGTGCTGGGCCCTGCTGGTCGTCTCTAGCCCGCTGCTGCATTAGTGCAGCTCAGAGGCTTTTAGTTGAGTCCATTTGCTCAGTTTCACCCAGTCAAAGAGATAAACTAACAGGAATTTGAATCAGAAAGGCAGATACATTTTTTTTTTAAAAAGCAGGTAGTTCAACAAAGGAATTCAAGAAAAAGGTTGTGGTGTGTGTCCGTCTGCTTGTCTAGAGGAGTGTGCGTTTGTTAGCTTGCGTTGTGTAAACAGATGTAGTCAAGAGTGTGGGTTTCCGACATTTGTATGTGCATATGCAAGTAGATATATGCATGTTTGTGTAGTTCTGGGAAGTGATGAATTGCCTCGGGCTCTAGTGTGCAGTACCTGGGAGCAAAACCACAGAATTTGTTATGATTGTGCATTTGTGTGGGACTGTGTGTGTGTGTGCCAGATGCCCTGTTCTACAAAGAGACCGCACAATACTGCTGCAACAAAGACCCTTTTTAAGCTTTTTTTTTTTTTTCTCTCTCTGAACCAATACACATCTGCATCACCCTCCATCAGTGTGTGATTTTAGACGGTGTGCCGATGTTGCTGAAAATAAAGAGGCATGATGACCATAATTGTAACACAATAGCATAGCCATCAAGTGTAATATTTTACAATGGTCTTGTGCAGCCTTACGAAACAATAAAGTTGGCATAACATTACAAAAACAAGGGCCCGCAGATGAAAGTTAGCCTGAATGGCTAAATCTGGTGTATTTACATGGTGGAATCGAGTGCATAATTTTAAATGATTTGTATTGTGCCTTCTAAACAAAAACAAACATAAACATAGCAATCCTTTTACCACCTCTGTTAAATGGTGGTTGATGTCATTTTCTGCAGGGGGTGACCCTGGACCATGTTGTTTCCCCAGTTTGTAGCTATTCTGGGTGTTCTCCTTCTTTGAGTTAGCAGTTGCTAGCTGTTTTTAAATGCACTGGTGAGTTCCACATTCAACATGTTACCAAAATGTAAAACCCCTGTCCTGTACCAGTTCCTTTTTTTTTAAGACATAAGTTCAGCTGTTTCACCACCTCAGCTGCTGGTCCAAAGGTGAAACAAGAGTACCGCCTTGAACTATGCAGCAGGAGGGTCTAAATTAAATTTACTGCTGAGTCAGGTAGGTAGTAGCATGACACATCTGCTCCAATCCACTAATAAAATAACAGAAAAATAAAAACAAGAGGAAGCCATGTCAGTAGCTAATGTAGGTTGCCTCCACATGCTAGGGAACAGCCTCAAAAGCTAATGGACAGGTGAGACAGTTGTTAATTCAGAAGCATACTGGGATAGACTCGGATATTGCTTTGGTTGAATAAATAGTTGGCTCCTTGTTTCCTACCACTGGCATCTCAGTTACAAGGGCCAGCTTGACATTGGCCAGTTTGGTTACTGGGTTTCGGATATAGCTTTCTCCGACTTCGAGTGGTCTTAATTTGACCCTTATCCCGCGACATATTGAACAGGTCGTGTAAAAACGACTTATATATCAGTGTTTTGATAAGTTGACCCAAGGAGCCACAGAGGCTGCCAAGGTGGAGCTCCTCTCCCCTGAGATGGCTTGTCACAGATGGAAAGAGAGAAACACAGGAGGAATGCCAATACCACAAGAGAGCCACTGCTGTCTATAGTGTTTTGTGTGTGTTTCAGAGTGTGTGTGTGTGTTTAGTAAGGATTTTCTCTTACCTCTGCTCTTTCTCGAGGGAAGAAGCAAATTTTAATCAATGATATAGAAAGAAACACTTTACTTCTCTATCTATCAAATTTCATCACTGTGGGGAGAAATCATTCATATGATATCTGCTTTTTATTGAGCAGTATCTACTGTAATAAACTAAACACAACAGAAACATTTAACAAGAGCCTGGTGAAAACTTAGTTTAAATTTAAATATCCACCTGGGATTCAGGAATCATTTTACAATATCGACTATGCAGTGCAAAGAGGATGTGATACTGTAGGTCATAAGTTGTGTTTATCACATAATCAAAAAGAAACCAATCGAAGTTGTACAAAAGAGCAAGGTACAGAAGAGAGGAACACCTCTCACTCAGACACCAAGTATATTATTCAGCACAGTCAGTCAAAACTGAATACTGGCATCCAGGATAACAACCAAAGCAAAAGCTTTGGTGCCAAAGTATAAGTATACTCAGTTATATATCAAAGTGCATACTGTACTTAGAGTGTCAGACACAGTCTTTATTGTTTTTCCATCCTGTCATTATAAAAAGGAATGTTTCCTAAAGTCTGCTCAGAGTATTTAAATCCTGACAATATCATAAAAAGTTGCTGATCAGTTGTTTGTGGTTAGTTGTTGTTGTTGTTTTTTTTCTTTCTAAATTTCTATATTTCACAAGATGGGTCCTCACGCCTAAATTTCCTTGTTCAGGCAGCTTCAGTAGTTTTTTCTCTAAATGTAACTGAATTTACCTGCAGAGCTCCAGCTTTTTCCTGCTTGGAGGCACAGGCTGTCGTAATTTGGTACACCGGTGCATTGTAACATGCAGTTCTTAAGGGACATTTTCCAGAGTGATTTTTATAGAACAGCATGTTCTTGCATTACTGAGCGGGTAATACCAATGTGGATTTAAAAGCAAACACATTTTTTACATTTTTTTTATTTTTGCCATCCATGTGTAAAAAGGTGTAAAATATAAAATATGCCATCAGCACAGTGTGGTTAAAAGACTCCAGCAGACCAGCGTCCTGATAATGAAGCTCTACTGCCAAACCACTTTACACTTTCTGTGTTAATGTGAAGAGCTGAACAGTGTCACAGCATGTAATTATCATCGCCTTGATGCAGGTCAGCAGGGTGAGGAAGTGTTTACCGCTCACAATAACAAGAATACTTACACATTCACCTTCATGAACATCACATGCATGTTAAATGGAAATGAAGACCTTAAGCATTGATCCATATGGGCAACATACAAGCTATATGTAATGCTATACGCTACAGTTCACAGTATGTTTTTCATTAATGCAATTTGTTGCGGAGAGACATCCAGCTGCTGCAGCCTCTTAATCCAAAACATTATGCTGAAGTACAGTTGTGGGAACTACAAAAATATGGTGGAACAGTGGTTTTAGAGCGGTGCTCCTTTCATCTCACAATGTTTAGCTGAATACTGACACTGTGGGCGCATATTACTTAAAGCATTTGAGTCGGGTCAAATCATTTACATTTACACACTCTGAAAAGTTTGCACTGCAGAGCCCAGCTGATGTGTACAAGAATAAAGAAAGTTTTTTGCATTTGATTGGGTATATTTTAGCCAATACTGATCCACAAAAACACATCTTCACGCTATTGCTAATTTTAAATTCTAAAACTGTAGCCTTGTTCAGACTGCCAGCCCAAATCTATTTATTCAGAATGTATCCAGATTGATTTTAGAAACCCAGCAAAAGAATAAACACTTAAAATGTGATTTTTGTAAATGGAATCCAAGCCACATTTGGAGGTGATCCATAATGCAATTTAAATTAGATTCCTACAGCTGCGTCTCAGTCCTGATTCTCAGGCCTGTCAAAATCAAATTTAAAGTGTCGTTTGTGTCTTTTGCAACATGATCAACAACAAGAATGTCAATTCTGGAAAGTGTTGATATGTTATTAATTGGTATGATGATGCTTCATATTTAAAACAGTTAGCATGAGGTGGTGGTATAGACACACAGCTGTTGTCATTAATCACTGATTAAATCTACAGTGGAAAGTAACATGAGACTTTTCACTGTCTTTATGCCTTTTCTTCGTCTGTCTCAGTTTTTCCTCTTGTTTTAATCCTTGGCTATGAACTCTATAATTGTGTTGCTCTTCATTCTTTCTGCCACGTCGACAACCCACGCGTGGATCATGCAGGTTAACCTGATTTTATTTAGCCTAATCTTATGACTGATATTTTTGTATTATATGACTGGATCTGAATACTGCAGTGGAGAATATTTTTGTAGCTTGGCCGCGTGAGCCAGGAATATTTCTGTGGAATCTCTGAGGTGCCAGATGGCAATAACTCAGCCTCATCATACAGTAATTGGTTAGGAAGCACAAGGAAAGCAAAGTGCCCCAGACTGGTAAGACCTTGACAAGAATTATAACAGGAGAACTACTTGCATAATTGTCATTCTATAGAGTATTTGCTATCTTGAAGCCAAAAACAACAGATATAATAGAAATAATCAACTTTTCAACCATTTGTTATCAATTTTCATTTGAAGTGACTCATGTGATACTGTTGTCTTATCTCACTCAAGTCCTTTACTCAAATATCCTTATCCTCAATTTTATCATTAGCCTGTGTCTACTTTTACGTGGCCTTCCTTGCACTTTACTCATCGGCTCTTAAGCTGTAAATGGTAGGGTGTTTGCACTGCACTTCACCAGGAAACACTTTGCAACAGTGAAGGCAGAGCTTCTGCATCTTTGGACTGACAGCAACTCCCACTCCTACAGACAAAGCAGTGTGTGCTGCTCTTTTCACAGTGCTGAGGCAGCTACAAATAACACAGTGACCATTCAAGCCACAGCTGACTACATGAACTTGTCTTCTAATCAGTATGTTAACATTAAGGCAATGGACCAAATAATAACAATAGTAACATGTAATTTTAAAGGGATCAAACCACAAGCCAAATGTTTTTGGTGGCATTGATAGAGACGCAAGGCTTAAAAAATAGAGAGAGTAAATATTGGACACATGTTCATTAGGTTGACGTGAACCAGTCACTGAATTAATGAAAATGTGGCATCTACAGCAGAGATTACAGCTAAATATTTACATACAAAACAGGATGGCAGAATAGGATCAGCATGTGCCATCCACTGTGACGTTCACAGGGAAGCCGACAGTCGAGCATTTACAAACATACATCCTGGTTTACGACAAGGCTATTCAGGAGAGGCTGCTACACAGGCTCTGACACCATTGAAATGAAGAGCGATTGCACGTGCGCAGTGATATCTGGTCTGTACTTGAGGAAACGCTAAATAGATTTTGATGTCCATTGAATTCCGTGACCCTCTGACATCGCAGCTCCAGTTACTCTGCATATGTGCAATGCTCCAACATTTCAATGGCATCAGAGCTAATGTCCAAGCCACTCTAAAATAGCTTTGGTTTCAGATCTGCTCTGGATCCCAGAAATTTGAACCACTCTGTCTTAACTTTTACTGCAAATAAACAAACAGGAAGCGCTGCTGGGATGTTAGGCATGGATTCAAAAAGACAAACTTGTGGCCAAAAATAAGTGGCAAAACCTACCTAATTCAGAGCCCTTCTCATGTTGTGATGGCAGTGCCCATATTCACCATAGCATCCCTTTTAGCATCCCACTGAGCAAAATGTTGTCCAAAATACGTCTACAAGACGTTATCTCTATACATCCAGAAGACGTCCTCAGGGAGGCCAGAATGAAAGTTTTTATACGTCTTTCCTGGACATTATATGGATGTCTTGTCTGGATGTCATTTGGATATCAATGAAAATAAGTTGTAATTATGCAATTATTTGACATCCAGAGGACGTCCTTAGAGGAGCCAGAATGAAAGTTTTTTACACGTCTTTCCTGGATGTTGTATGGATGTCTTTTTCAGATGTTCTGAGGGTGTCAATGAAAATACCTTATAATGACACAATTATTGGATGTTTAGAAGATGCCTTTAGGGGAGTTATAATTAAACCATTAAACACCTTAAACACCTTAAATACCATTTTTAAAAACGTTCAAATGACTGGCAGCAACGGCTGCCACACAAAAACTGGAATATGAAAGTAAATAGAAACCTAATTACAAATGAAGTACACACCACTATTAATTCTAAAACTCTATTATTTAATGTGATCAGGTGTAAATTTACAATATAAATGATTTATTCAAAAACAGTTCTCCAGAGGTCCCAATGGGTCAATCTTGTCTGCTAGCGTTACTATCATGATGAGGTCATAATTTCTCCTTTAAAACAGGTGGAGAGCTGAAGGGCTGAGAGGGTTGTGGTCTGCTGTTTTAAGCTTGTATTTTCCAATTCTGTTTCATATTGTTTCCACAACATTGTCCTGACACCTGGGAGCTCTGTAAACTTTAGATCTTGAAATATTTGTGGACCAGCACTGCAGTCTTTTAATTTAGAAACTATACAGTGTATTATTAGGTGTATTATTAATTAAAATCAAAACATACCACAAAAAGGTCAACGAAGACAGGAGTGACAGTGCAGCATAGCAGAGAAAGAAGAATCCTCCTCAGAATTGCCAGTAATCAGCTGGATCTTTTGTGCATCTGGAAGGAAAATAGAAAAAAAGGGCACAATTAGATTCACTGAATAGTCCTTTCCCTACTGTAGGATATCATTTTTTACCATTTCTTTAAACAACCTTCAAGAAATGTTTCACTTTAAATAGAAAATCCACTGTACGAGTAATGACAAATGCAGATTTAGGCAGTTCGCATAAAATCAAACTAGTTTGATCTTGTACACAAGACCACATTGCCAAAACCAGAAACCAGTTTGCCAACCAATTCAGTCATTATCTACTAGGATACCAGGATAACATAAATACTCACTGGCTCTGAAGATCTTGTGGCAGAAGCCTTTTCATTCCCAAAATGACACCAGACATGGGCAATACAAAATACCACTCATCAGCTTCACACAAAAAATTCTCATTATGACGGAACTGAACTTGCTTTAATGAAACAAATCCTGTCTCTGTATGTCTTGCCTGTGTTTGCCTACCTGTCCCTGTGTTTAAGTCTGCACCCCACCATCTGGTGACATCTTGTCACTCCAGGTTCTTCAGCCTTCTTATGATCTCACAAGTGATGCACTGCTGTGGGTCCTTTGCTGTGTGAAGTACAGTTTGGACACAGTCAAGAATATGGTAAATGGACTGTACATATATAACACTTTTCTAGTCTTATCAACCACTCAAAGCACTCTTTAATACATAATAATAATAATCCATTTTATTTATAATGCACTCTTCATTCAAACGAATCCCAGAGTGCCCACAGTTCCAAAAACAAACAAGTCAAAAGGACTTCAAGCCTGCTCAGACACAGCCGCTGGTGGAAGTCTCTGCAAACTCTGCAATACACTGTCTATCATTCACCCATTCACATATTCATACACTGATGCTGCATTTGCCCTTTTGCAAATACTGGCAGGACAGAGACAGGTTAGGTCATCTATGTTTTACTTATCTCTCAACTAGTTAAGCAATGCCAAATGAGAGGTGAGAATGGTAGCTACGATAAGCACAGTCATTCAATATCTTAGACTGATCAGGGTTTTTTTAACGGGGCAAATTGTATGATTTATATAAATACCTAGAAAATCTACATCTACAACTAACAGGGTGGGATAGGCAGGGGACAGACAAAGATCATGTATAAAAATACTGTAATTTTTCCATAAAAAAAGAGAAATAAACATAGTTTGTCATTATTGGCATAATACTTAAAAAATCCACCAGGTTGTTAATTTACAGATAATGTCTATTGCATGTCATTCCTTTTCTTAATGCCGTTTATCAACCAATTCTGGCTGTTAAATAGACATTCAGATTATGGCTGGTTGAAACATCTACTTTCAACTAGTTCTGGCTGTCTGTAGATGTCCAGGCTTGGGCCACGCCAAATGACTTTTATGTCACCTAGCAACTACATCTGGCTGTCACATGGACGTCCAGATTACGACCTGGATGGACGGACGTGATATCAACTTGTCTTGGACATCTACAGACGTTGCTTGCTCAGTGGGATGTTTGTCTTCTTCTTTACTGATTGATTCAATTGAGTTTCTTTGGATTTTATGTTCCTTGTCTGGTCAAGCAAAAAAAGCTCCCCCTGCTCTCACAGTCTTACTTCATTCTTGAATTTTAGTGCAGACAGACTTATGTTGCCGCAACTACAACAAACAAAATGAAAAACTGACACTGGAAGCTTTAAAGAGCGAATGATTAAGACTGACGCTCCTCGATAAAGAAGTTTTGGGTTTCCAATTCTGCTGCTATGTGGGTCCATCAAGGCACTTATGGCTGATTACAGCTTTAAATTGTTGGTCCCTCCTCACACAAATCATGCTGTACATCAAAGTAAATGAAGATAATGGCTCAAGAAGAACTTCTAACGTGTGTTGCTACATGTACCAATAAGGTATAAATTTAAAATTGTGTAAGACTTACATAACCATAGCTTTTAGTCAGTGTTAAATAATAAGCGACATAATGTGCTTTGGAAATTCCCTTAATTCTAGTCTAACACAAGAAGTAAAATATGAAACCAACAATGAGCAGTTTGGCAAAACGAGACTCATCTCCATTTTGTTATCCCCTCTGCTGTCTCACGGCAGCTCCTTTGGTAAATCACAAGCCTTTCCAGTTTGTCTGATCTTTGGAGCAACAAAATGAGCTAAGACTTGAAAGAGGATTTTAAAAACAGGCAAAAAAACAAGAATAAAATGCAGCACTCAGAGGAAGTAACAAATGGTTTCTCACTGAGCAAAAACATCTCAGCCTTGATGGAAAGTTAAGATGGTGCTCGGGCCGTTGCATCAGCTTTTAATTACAGTGCTACAGTATGTGAGAGTAAACAAAGTAGACAAGATTAGGAGAAGAAAACATTGCATTTACAAGTGCGTATAGCCTTCAAAAGCATTACATTTTAATTTAGCATGAAAGCTTGGCAAGTGCAGTCACACAGGGGCAACAGCAGTGACTACAACAATTACCAGTATGCCTAAGACACACAGTCACATTTTTTGCACATACCTGTCGAGGGATGACAGATAAAAGCTGCCCTTCAGCTCACCACTAAAGTACAGAGAAGAAATAGATAATCACATAAGTCAGGCACAAGGCTACTTTGAAATGAAGTGCAAAATGAAAAATATAAGGGAGCTGATCAATTGTTAAAGCAGTTTAAAGACCAAAGCGTTCAGTGCGGAAATAAATCTATTTTTTTTTTATTCTCATGAAAAAATCTAGGTGAAATGTTTTATCAGTATTTTTTTTACAAAGATTACTGCACACATAACACTCTTAAAAGGTGTCTGTGATGATTCATAGTCATCCAGGTCAAGGTTATCTAAAAAGGGTTGAACCTAAGCCAACTGAGATGTTACATTTCTTACCCATTCACACATTACGTCAATGGATGTTCCAAGTTACCTCAGGTGTCTTTGGCATGTCTAATGATAGTCATTGCAACAGCCAGGAGGACCAAAGAACCAGAGGAACCATTGACCTTGACCATCACAAGTTGACCTTAACTTCACAGAGGTAGCCTGAGAATCTCTACCTGTTAGGTTGGGCAGTTCTAGACTGAATCAAGCATCGCTGTGATAACAGCAGGTTTATTTGAGCTTCAACTCTTTTTTTAAAAAAAACATTGCACACAATAGATCACATTTTTTTCCACTGCAGACCTTTGGAACATTAGAAACAGAAACAGAAAATACACAGCAAATAAACAGTGTCTAAATCACATTTAGTTTTTAGGGTTTTTTTTATTGTTCTTTTTTTGCACATAGTATCATAGAATGGTATTTTGCATGAATTGCATTGTGCGTACTGTAAAACTTTCACAGAAAGTCCACAATCTTTGCTTTCCCTGCTGTTTACATCACCAAACTTGAAGTGGCATCAAAAACAGCACCAATATGCTTTTTTGTGCTTTGTATACATGGGAAATGCAGTTCACAGTCCTTTTTCTGGAAGTTCAAATACATCTCAACATTTCTTCATATACAAACTGAGGATAAATCAATACAAAAAGTAATCAGAAATAAGTATTTTTTTCTGTGCTCCTGTGCAGTCTCCTCCATTTCACACTCTCTTCTTATTTCTGGCTACTTTTGAAATCCTCTTTCAAGTCTTTTGGCTTTTCATTTGCTCTGAGCTGACACTGCACTCCGCTTTGCTCGTGTGATTGTGAAGCCCAGCTAAAAGGCACGGCTCAGTCACCAGCGGGCGGATTCACTTCTGTTTCTCTTTAACACTTTTGACACACCAAATAAATGTGCAGAGGAAGAGAGAAAAAGGATTAGTTTCACAGGTTGGGGTTTGTCAGAATGTTTTCCTTGATTAAAGTCACGGTGGTTTGTCATTTAAGTAAACTGCAGCTGTAGTCAAGGATAAACCAGCAGTTAACCGATTATGTCAGCTGAAATGAATTAGTCATTCACATAAAGTTCTAATGTGTAGGCTATCACGACGAGACAGTTTGACAGTGGAACAAAGACTGGTAGTTGTTTTACATGAGCTATGCCCTTTGACTACATAACGAGCTCTCAGTTTACTGTTTCCAACTAAATTTTAAATTTCTGCTGGAACATTTTTCTATGAAATGCAGCGTTTGTAACAGTCATTTAGTTTATTAGATTCTTTTATAGAATCACAGTCTTACAAATATATAAAAATATCAATAATATCAATATATTATATTATTATTATATTACATTATATTATATTATATTATATTATATTATTATCAATATATGTTTTATATCCTTTATATTTACAAGTGACCTTATCATTTTTAAGTTAGTATTTCAATTCACCATATCATCATACATTTTCCTTATGTTGTTTTGCATAGATAGTTAGAAATGGGTTTACACTCCAACACTAACTATACCTATAACTATATATCTATGTATCTTTAAGTACCTTTGAAGTATAACTTCAATGTTCATCCAACCATACTATATAGCTTCCTTATTGTTTTTTGGTAAATTTTACAAAAGGCACCACAGCTTGTTAACTAAGAAGGATTGATAGGAAAAAAAATCAGTGATTTTTGAAAAAAATATGATGTTTGGGAGTTGCTTATACCTACTACAGGTCATGGTTTACTGCAGCTTCCTTCGGTCAGGAATCCCCTCTCCTCCCTCTCCATCACCTCCTCAATTCAATCTCCTACCTGCCTCCCTTTGTCTTGGACCCACAGCACAACCTCCACAGCACGAAGGTAAATACGCTGTGAGTGATGGGATCGAGCGTGGGGCTAAGTATAGCCCACACCCCTTGCACTCGTCCATTTCCAGGTCACAGAGGCTCAGGGGATTACAAAAGCAATTGTACACCTATAGCCCTACATCAAGTGATACAGCTACGTGGGCTCCTCCAGGCCATTAGCCCCTTAGTGTGTTGGTGGCTTTGCACTCCCAGTGAAATAATCACTGCACACACTCCACACCTCCACACACACACTTTTTGCTTCAGTTTTTTTTATACACTTTGTCAAGTCGTGATAGTCCTCTCAGTTTGTGGGTGTATTTGAAAGCAAAACTGGGTGATGAACAAAAACTGACTAACTACCGACATTAAGAGTCTATCTGACATGGTTTGTCGTGGTTGGTAAAAGCATTTTGTGTGGTTTTAACAGCTGGCCAATAGATAGCACACTCACTGCCTTCACCTCATCCCCATCTACTTTTATATCATTATTATATTCAAACTAAAGAGCACACAAAGAATCATTTTTTTGTTAGTTAAGCTTTTTCTTGTCTTTTAGTTGTGATATTTTTTTCATTGTTTTATTTCTGTTTTATCAATTATTGTGCATATAGTTTTAAAAAATGGTTTGAACAAAAACAAACTAACACATTGCACAAGATAAATATGTAAATATATAGATAATTACACAGTGTAAAAGTGTTAGATTAAATCTAATTATAATAAATTAATAATTTAATGAAGAACAATACATTCCTGTGGTGCTTGAGGTGGGATGATAATGTACTTTAATGCAGCTAGACTTTGCAAAGCAACAAAACATTTTAATTGTAAGTGTTCTGTCAACTGCTGAACGTGTTAGTTGTTTAGTCTGAAAAATGACAAAAAAGAGTAAAAATGTAATTACATTATTTGTTTAATCAGACCAACAGTCCAAACCCTACTCACTAAAGTTACGATGATACAAATCTTATTACTGAAAAGTGAACTAACATATTAACCCCTTGATATTTTTAGATGAAATGTTTTCCTTTATAGCTCAGTGTCAATATGATAAATAGGAAAGATTAACTGATTATTTTAGCACTAAACACAGAAAATGTGTCATCATATGGGTTAGGGTTGGACTTAAGGTCAACTAACTGTTATAATGAAGGGTATTTATTTGTTCCCCATTCCTTGGAAATTATGTCCAGATTTGATAATTAGCATCTCCTAATCTAAGTATAATGTTTTATGTTTAACATTTAGTGGTATTAGAGTATTATTTTATGCAACAAGGCCTAATAAAATGGAGCTGGAAACATCTGACCTTCATGAAAAGGAAGGGAGTGCATATTCTGACGCAGACTTGGATTTACCAGTTCTGTAAGTGCAATCTTTACATAAACTTAACCAAGTGATAAAGTTTAGAAACCCTTACCATTGTTCTTTCAACCTTAGATCTGCTGTAGCTTTCATTAGCAGATGTTGCAGAGAGAAACAACTTTAAAAACCTCTGCTGTGTCTGATATTTGAGGGCAAGGTCAAGGTCAGAACTGGATATGTGGTTAGTGGCACACACTTCCAACTTTGCCCCTTGCACATAACAGTCATTTATATTATTAACACAGCCAAAAGAAATCCCTGTCGATATAAGTTAAACATAGATAGTTTTAAAATGTTTGAACAAATGACTGACACTGTTGTTTTTTTTTTTTTTTGCTAACAGCGCCCTCCGTCACTGTAAGAGCGGAATCCCATGAAGTTTAAACATTTCTCCTCTTTCGTGCTGAATAAAACCAAGCAGCTAAGCTCCTTCCCTACACATGTAGCTTGTAACTAGCAATGATTTAGGATCCCACTTCTGGGCCTTTTCTTTCTTTCTCTGTCATCTTGTTTCTCTCTCTCTCCCACAATTCCTCTCATCTCCCACTCCTGCCAGGAGTGGTGGCTGCTCTCAGCAGGGTGTCCACTTTGTAAGTGCTGCAGGAGTTCGTGAAGTGGCAGTTCTGCCAGCGGAGCTGCAAAGGCGGCAATGATGAAGGGAGAGAGAGAGAGTGGAATTCAATGCCAGGACTAGGAGAGGGAGAAGTCAAAAGTCCAGTGTGGGGAGACTGATGCATCAATCAGAGAAGAAAATGGAAAAGGAGGGAATGAAGTGGAAGCAGAGAAAGAGATCTGCTGTCACAACGTTGGCTGATCAAAGGCCTGATGTTCTCTTCAGAAATCAACTTTTATACAATGCCAGATTTCAGAAACGCAATTTGCTTCAACCACACATATCAACAGTGTCACATTCAAGCCCTAATTTACTGTATTTAAAGCTCAGCTTTCAGTTTTCTTTGATAGGAATTTGAGGAAAACAAATTGTAACATGTTTGATCAAATCTGTGTCTTAAAGTTTAAGGGTTTGCAATGGGAGAGGAAAAAGAAGAAGCATGAAACGTATATCTCCTATTTGTTATTCATGCATAGGCTTCTGCTCCTCTTGCCTCATTCATATCATACTTCAAATGATTTGGCAATCAGGCCTCAGGGGGTGTACTGGGGAGCAGAGACAGGAGAAATATTGCTCGGCGTTTCAGCTGTTTGGTAATTATTTCTCAGGCAGTAGCAAAGACGCCCAGAGGCTGATGAAAGACCAGCAGATCTTGTGGGCCCTCTGAGAGCCACAGTGCTTCAGGAGAAGTGCTCCATTAACTGAGGCGTCATGGGAAATCTTGCGATCTGAGCTGGACAGTGGCCCACTGTGAATCCTCTCACCAACCAACATCTACATATATTCTTTGAAAAAAATGCATTTCCATGAGCACAGCAAACTTTAAAGGTTATGTTGCGTGAGTTGATCATTCCTTTAGAAAATCTCCATTTTCTTATCATTTTGCATCTCAGAGTCACTTATGTTTTAGCCGTGCTAGTGGCATGGCTAAAAAATGGCTCTAGGAATGGCAATGTTGATCCAGCTGTTAGTTTCAGGGTAAAATATTGCAACAATTGCTTCCCACAAGACCAGTCCGACTGATTTTGGTGATCCACTGACTTTCCCGCAAGCCTACATGAGGATTAAATTTATTTTTGAGGGACTGTCTCTGCTGAATAGAACACCATTAAACATTGCTGCACACAGTCATGTCGCCCTCAGGGTGAATTGAGGTAAATTTGTTGACTTTACAACTGCTAGCACCAACACTACATCAAAATTTCAATTTGTTTGGTTTTTGACCAAGTGACTGCTAAACCAACGAGCCTCTGCAGTCCTGCAATAAATGCTTACAAACAGTTAGCAGATGTTAGCATGCCACATGCAACACTATGGTAGTGAGCAGGTACAGGACACTCGAAATGTCAGAATGTTACCTTTGTCACTTTAGGTGTTAATGCCAATGTAGCATTTAGCTCAAGGCATCACTGTGCTGAAGTAAAGCCTTACAGAGCCTCTGGGCTGCTGTAAACTGATAGTATAGACATTGCTTAGCCTCGTTATCTACTGTAAAAATATGTTGCAGTCTTTTAAGGTGTTAACAATGGCATACACGGCAACCTTAACAGGAAACATGACAACAAAACCTCTCTGATCTGTTTTAACTGAATATTCTTTGGTATAAATCGGCTAAAAACACTCGAAAGACACCAAACCCATCCTTACATCAGCATGTCCTTTACTACTGAGCCAGTTTGCAATGGATTGTGTTCACTTGACAGCAGAAAGTGCTCTGCCTCTGTCACTTGAGTCATCACTCATACATAAACATATTTCTGGCCATTTTCAATTTGTATTACAACTACTGCAGCAAATACGATCAAATGTAATCATATATATGGCCATTTACTGCATAAAGACACAACACATTCACAAAACAAATTATTTTGAAAACCATTTTGGACATTAGACATTAGTATCTTTGCTTTGCCTCTCTCTCCTTTCACTTTGCTATATTTGTGCATGGAGAAACTAGAAAGCAAAGGTAGGATATTAATGCTTGTGTGGAATTTAAGCAGCAGCACTCATAAATCAATTGGCTCATATATTGCAGAATAAAAAAAAAGGGAAATACTGCCTTCTTTTCCCGCTAAACTTTCTCCTTCTTTATACTAATTTATGCAATTTATTGTAATGATTTTGTCACATTTTTTCAGAATTTCAAACGTTACTATCACATGGTCAGAGGTCTTGACACAAACGTTCAGGTCCACAGATGTAATCATAAACTCAGAGTTTAAAGCTGCTGACCTGTGCTGTAGAAGCTCTGTGATGGATTACAAGTCTTCACACTTACAGCTGGGTAGCCTTGACCAATCCTTTCATGAACATACTCGTTTAATACTCTGGATTAGCGCAAACGTGAGGAAACTCTACCGTCTTGCTAATGATTCATTTATAGCATATTTTTTTTTGTTGTGTACACGTACAAACGAACAGAAAATAGTTTGTCCTGGATTGTATTTGATCAGATGATAAAATGATGCTGTGAAGATAAGGCATCCATGTAATTAGAAAAGGATCTAGAGCGGGGGATGTGTGAGATATGTGAGAGTGGTGTACAGTATTAGGGATTAGTTTGGATTAAAGCAGTGGTAAAGGGCTCTGCTCTCTAACACTGTTCCTTCATTTGTCACAAAGGACTGACCAGAAAATGTTCCAAGACACCAAAAATTACATCATTTTTAATCTTTGACAACCTGGAAAAAGTCGTTGCTGCTTTAAACTTTTTCATGCAAATGTTAGCTTCAGTGAAAAAGCTTCTTCACACCGAACCTGCACCACCGAGGCTTTTAAATAAAGTGAGAAGATCACAAGCACATTATTGCAGGTTTGGTGTGTTTGTGTTACACCGTGGTTGTTAAACACTTTTTTTAGGGGGATTTTTCTGCTGTCATTGCTTGGCTTTGCTCCCGGCTATGGTGCTGATTTTCTACCTTGCCGGCTGTGACGACACAGAGGGCTGAGTGAGTTTCAGGACTTAAAGTGACCTGAATAGCAAAATCCAAATACAGCTTTGCGTAGGCCTCTAGCCAACATCAGGTCTTAGAGGGGAAACTGGGAAAAAGAAAAAAAAAGGAAAAACAAGATCTATCAATAAATCATAAAAATGTGACGTCAATAAACTACAGACAGCGAGCTCATGCATGCTGTTTGTAGTTATGGCATATGAGCCAGTACATAGCCTGAGATCTTTGGGCAGAGGTCTTTTATCTGTTCCCGAGGCGCGGCTGGAAACTGGAGGTGACAGAGCACTCGCAGTCAGAGCCTCGAAGCTACTGAACGAGCTGCCTGAGGAAATCAGGTCAGCAGAATCACTGACCTCTTTTAAGTCTCTTTTTAAAACACCCAGGACTTTTAACAGAGAGCTTTTCCTGATTTTACTTCATTTTTATCAACTGGCCTTTTTCTAGTGACACTGTAATTGCTTTCAATCGTTTTTCTTGCTTCTTACTCAACAAGAAGGTGTTTATGATCTGCTTGTTGTGAAGTTGTGAAGCACTTTGTGTCTTGGGTTTAGAAAAGTCCTCTTTGATTGCAAGTATTTTTATTGTTGTCATTAATTGTTTGGTTTGGTTTGGTTTTTTAACGTAGTTGTGACTTGTTGTTCATGCACCATATAGTCCTTGCGTTCTGCTCATTTTATGGGAGTGGGGGCTGCAGCCTTCATGCAACACACACTCCTTGGTCAGTCATTTCTGTCTGAATACAGGTTGCACCTTTAAAGAAAACCAAGAGGTGAAATGGATAATACGTAGGTGGTTTGAGAACACGATACAAATGCAATATAAAGGAAGAAGCTCGGGTCAGATGGCCTCCCAAAGCAAGATTGCTCATTACCATGAATAATGGGACTGGCTGCAGCTTTCATAAACTGTACTTCAGCTAACCTACATATTTAAAACAAGTGACTGTATATCACACCACAGGAACGGAACCAGCGTCTGTGCTTCAGATGACAAACTATTACCTGAGCATTTTTAAAACATTGCATGTCCAAATCTATGCACAAAAGTTACACGAGAGTTTCTGCTCTGACATTTTCAGTGGCAAAAATATTCATGGTGGGAAACGGGCTAATACATTATAATGAAGTTACACTGCAGTGCAGCAGCTTTAAATAAACAATCTACTGCAGTCATGCTGTTATCACCTACTTCAAAAGTGACCCCTCCCCTGTCTCTGTGCAGATGAGGAGTCGCATCAGGACATATAGCTTGTTTCCTGTCCTCAGCAAATATGAGAAGTCAGTCTTATTTTGATCATTGTCTCGTCAAAGATTTGGACATTGCCAGGATTTTCTTGTTCCTTTTGCTCTGGAAGGATGTGCCTCCATGTATCTGAGGCGCTGATAAATTGTTGTGTTTCCAGTGACTATTACCAAAAAATTTTTTATCGTTAATAATTCACGTGCAATGAGAACAACCTCTTTTTTTATTCACTTCAGAAAAAGGATTAAATTTACTTTATTTTCAGTACTTTTCAGTGCTCAGTACTTATACGTGTTGTTTTACTTCTGCCTTTATATCTTTTTTCAACAGTTTAACACAGCATCTCTGAATCTCTTTTTGTGAGCACATAAGTTTCGGCGAAAACATTTTCCCGCCCCCACCCCCCTTTCTCCCCTCGTACTGAGCAGGCCTTTTATGGTTGGCGAAGCAACTACTGAATTTAAAACTATTTATCTCTGTCCTTGCCTGGCTGCCCTCCACCCAAGAGCTGAAAAATAAACAAACAAACACAAAACAACAAAACAAGTTGTAGTACATAACAGTACATTAGGTAAGCAGTGGTCCTGACTCCAAAAAGAACAGTCGACTGATTACTCAATAGTAACTGATTACTTGTGTCCCCGACATAATTAAGTTTGTGTTGGATTCAAGTCCGGCTACTTAAACTGTGTCGCTGAAATTATTCCCTAAAATTTTGTTGTTACCTTTATAATTCCTTGGAATGTGCAGGTTTTTACTATAGTTTGTCAAATGTTCTCAGAGGCTATGACCCTGACTGCCGCTGATTAGACCTCTGTTCATGTTGATATTTTAGGGAGCTATGATGGGAATAATACTGCATCCGTCACTAACTTTTGAAACTTTTGGACTGGTTAGAGATTGAGGAGAGAAGTCAACAAATGGACTGAGCGTATTGTCGATAAGATGTTAATACCTTCCATTGTCTGTGAACATTCCTACCTGATTTAGTCAGTGAGATTTTCATCTGCGCTAGTGGCTGTTTAGCAAAGAAATAAACAAATCTAATCATCCCACACTGCTTCTAATCATTAACTGATGTGTTTTTTTGTTTTTTATTAAATTTTTGATTGAGAGACCTTCTGTGGCATGAAACACAAGAGACACGAAAAGTTTAAATAAGCTATTTTTCCCTGCCCTACTCTTATTAAAATTTTTAATTAGGCAAATTAAGTGAAAAATACCTGTTAGGGTTGACTTACAGTCTATACAATGTAAGAGGTAATTTTTAAATCTTTTATTGCCAGCAAACACCAAAGTACATGAAAAAGAAAATGGGGGGGGGGGGGGGGGGGGGGGGGGGGGGGGGGGGGGGGGGGGGGGGGGGGGGGG
>JAQNCA010000017.1:16990358-17001591 GCA_029783725.1 Acanthurus tractus | reverse complement strand
AAAATGCCCCCCCCCCCCCCCCCCCCCCTCATTTATTTTCCTGTTGAATCCAAGGGTTTGAATAGGTATAAATACTTTGACTTTTTTCAAAAACACTCCATATTTCCTAAAACAGCTTGTAAATGTAGTATTTCTCAAACAGAACTCGAACAGGCTTTATTTTGTGTCAGGTTTTGTATCTGGTGCCCTGATGAGTGTTATACATAGGATTAGGTCAAAATAAAGTACAGTGTGTGTTCATGGAAATAAAGGAACTCATCAGCCGTTACAACAGTATGGTTCAATGATGGTTTTTTTTGATAGCATTAAGACAACAGTGGAGCTCTACGGCACAGAGAAGAGAGCTACTCAGGCTTTGAGACACACACTGTTGGAATGATAAAACCAGATCTTAATTAATATGTTCAGCACACTCTCTAACACCTAATTATCTTAATCATTATTCTTTTTTAGTTTGCCTCATGGATATTTATTGTTAAAGCAAATGTACTGGAATTGTCATAACAGAATGTCAGGTTTAAATATAAGCCTGCTGCTTAAATGAAGAGGTGGAATCAACGGAATTCAGTTAATTAACATAATGGATCTCCTGCATGTGCTGAATGTTTTGCATGTGCTTGGAAAGCCCTGCTTGTTAGCATTACAGTGACAGACTTTACATAGCTGTGGATACATCACCAATCTTAAAGCAAGTATCACCTCATTTGACCTTTTCCAGATACCAAAGACGACAGAAAAGACGACATGTGAGTTCAGCTCAGGGCTTTGTAGTGTCTGACATGAGCACTCCACTTCATGTTCAGATGTGTAATACTCGCTGAGAAGAGCAGAAGGAGTTCCTTCCGAGTCTGCTCAATATTCTCCACAAAACCCTGCTGCCAGAACCAGCCTTAAGGCTCGCCTCAAGCCTCAGACACACAGTGCACTACTGAGATTAAAGTTCTGCTCAGGACATATAGGAAAAAACACTATACTTTCCCTGATGCCCTGCAACCTTGAGTTGTGACTCATCTACTTTACTTCATGATTGAAGTCATATGCCATGGATATTTAAGCACTCTTCAGTTTATGTTGTGGAAGATTCCTCAGTTGCTGAACTTGTGAAGTAAGAGAGTAAAAAGAAGGAGCAAAGCCTGATGCGGAGCTGCAAATGCTTTCTGGGTAGAGAAAATCAGATTAGGGTTTCACTGACGTGTCTGGCTGTTTGCAGCCCTGGGAACACATGACACTGTAGATAATCTGCTCAAATGGCTCACAGTAATTAGAAATATTCAGACATGCATCAGCCCCTGGCCTTCATTTTCTTTAAGCATCCACGTCAACATGTGCCAACATGGATGGAGCACAAACACGCATCCAGATTCAGCCTGACAATTATACAATGCAGCAAGGAGCTCTGCAGTGCATGTAAAGCTGAGTCAGTGGGAACATCTTTTGCTCCTGTTTTGATTACGACGAGCTCGCCCCGATCGCATGTACAGCAGATGTAGTTGTACACAAGCTCTGGGAGACTAAACAGTTCTAATCCTCTGAGAAGGATCTTTTTCTCTGAATTCTTTGAACTCACTTCAAAACAAATTTGATCATGCTGTTTGTGCAATGCAGGTGATGCTGCCTTTTTTTTTTTTTTTATCCTCAAAGCATTACACAGAGCTTACAAATCTCTTGTAGTCATAATATACAGTGTAGCCTGTCTGCATTTTTTTTTGGGGGGGGGGTTAACATTACACTTTCACAAAGTAGTCTCTGGAGGTAAGGGAGGTCATATTCATGTTGACTTAAAGTAAGCAGCCTACAAGGCAAGTGTGAATGTAAAGCCCATCTTGCAGCAGAGGACAGAATCATGAGGGTCAGTTAGCTTTTTATTTTAATTTCTTTACTGCAAACACAGTTAGCATGGCGATTAAAGAGAGCAATGCAGGTTTGATTTAATAAGATACACTTCTGTCCCCATGCCACTGATCTGTACCATTTAACAGCCCTTAATGAAAGGTTTAAAAGCTGTAAATAATGGGTCTGGTAACAGTTAATAAATTGTTTTATTTAGAAAAGTACTTTATAGAGAAGAACCACTCTTGAATGGACAAGTTTTTAAAGTGTCTACATGTGTGTTTACATCTGTGTGTGTGAACTTACTCCAACACTCACTCACTCACTTTGGCCAATAAAACAGAAACCTTAATCAGCTGCTCAGCTGTAACATTCAGACATTGCTCGGCCCTCTGCTTTATCTGAAATAAAAATCCAATTAACGTCGCTGTTGGCATATTAGGAAGTGAAAAAATGCAACACTTAATTAATAACCTGATTTACAGTTGTGACAGCAAAACAAATGGCTTTTTAAAAAATGATTTATGTCTTTGTTTTGACATAGCAACTCAAAAGGTTTCCCTTTTTTAAATTTGCATTCCTCTGATAATGATGTACACTGAACAATACAGAGTTTCTTTTCTCATACTTTCTAGAAATATATAGTTTTTTCCTGAGCTTCTTTTCATGTTTTTTTCTTTTAATATTATTTAATTTGTATTTTTCAATTTCTTTTTGCACAGAACAGCAACAAAGAGAAAGTACACTATCACCAGCACGGACCAAATCTGCCAGATTTTCCATTCATATTTTGCGCTCTGGCTTGTCCATTTAGTTTCTACAAAACACTGTGCAATAGGCAGAAGTTGGCCATATTACAGCAACAGCTGCATTTCAACAACTTTCAATTTTAGCTGGAATAGATCTGTAATAATTTGAAAAATAAGTCTTTCATTACATATGATTACTCAGTTTGCCCAGGAGTCATGTACACTCAATTACATGTGCATGCACGATTTTTAAAAATGCGGTTAAAATCTAAAAATTAGTTGGCTTTTTTTGCCATTAGATGTCACATTGAGGCAACAGCTACATAGCAGCTGCTATTTAAATCTTATGCTTCAAGACCTTTAGAACTCACTGCAGCTGAGTAATGTTTAAGTGCTGCTTGACCATCAACAAATGGAATTTGGAATGTCCTGTTGTAAAAGACAGTGTTGCTCCCAGTGCCGGTAACTTGTCTGTTAATTTCCTCCTCCCCTGGAATGACGAGACGCTCTCACAACCTGCTGTCTTGCCGGCATCTTGCATGAAACACATCGTTCCCAGACTGTTAAAAGCAATAAACGCTGTGCATATTCAAGCCTCTCCATGGCTTTAAAATAGAAAAGGGGCCAGTTTGTGATGTTTATGTAACTGCGGAGAGGAGCTGCCGATGACAAATAACCAAGACTACTGCAGGGCCAATTGACCTGGTATGAAAGCCAATTGTACCCATTCATTCCCATTGTAGGGTGGATGTAAGTGGATATCTTGTGTAATGTAAAAAAAAATGCAAAGTGTTTATTTGCAGGATACTAGAATAAATTTAATCAAGAATTCTCAGGTGAAATCAGGATCTCAATCCCTGGTGCATGTAACACAGTGATAAGGCATTTCAAGGTTGAAGTTAAAACAGTGATTTTGTTAAAACAGGTGCACAGCAGCATTAAAGAGGTTTGGAGGTGGTATATTTATTTATTATATCGGTCTTAACATTTTTGTTTAGGTTTGTTTTGGTTTTTGTGTTTGGTACGTTTTACTGGGACGCGTAAGTAGATTTATGCTAGATCTCATTTCCCAGCATTCACCCTTAGAGGTAAACACTTTAAATAAACAGACATGCTTGTTGTGTAAATATCCTGAGTATGCCCTGAGCCCAGCGTCAGTCAGTCAGGAAGCTGAGTATTAAAAATCACTCAGGATTTCACTCACAAGTCAAATCTGCACATCTGCTGTCGTCTCCGGCTCAGAATTGACGTTATTTTTTTAGAGCTGATTAGATTTTTTTCCCCTCTTTTCCCTTCACTCTGTATGCACCTACCTGACCCCTCTGCCTACCTACATGCAGCTGCTAGCTCTTTACCCGGCATCTCTGCTCCATGTGTCTAATCCACATGCTGAGCTGGTAATACTGAGAAAAAAGGGCGTGTTCATGCATTCCCACATCTGGTTCATACCGTCACCGAGCGTGTCACCCTGTCTCTGGAATGACCTTTACACTGAAAAACCAGGCAAACACGCATTAAAGAAGATCTATGGAGGCGTTTGACTTTATTGTCAGTTTATCTCCTTGTGACTGCTATCTGGACGCAATTCACAAGCACGCACTGAAGGAGCTATTTGTATGATAATGTAAAACAGACTCTGTGGAGCGGCTGCTCTATGTGATGCCATGCAGGAGACAGCTGACATAAGCACTTATTGAATCTTGCCAACGATTCAGTGGAAATGTAAGTGATGCAGATGCATAGAAAAGGGAGAGAATGACAAAAAAAAAAAAAAAAGATGGTGCTCGTGGTTCACTCTATAAATGTCAGCTTCCTGTCTGCTTTCTTTTAGGCTTCTTAGCATTTAAAAGAGGATGACTACAATCCTAAGCGTGATGTGAGTCTCTTGTGCTTGTTTCAGTGCTGTGAGTCGACTTCTGGTGACCAGATTAATGAGCAGCCAAGTCTCCATTCCACCCACTCCCACTCCCACGCTGTCTTTAGAAGAGGCTTCCAACACATTGTGGATGATGTGACATGATATAACACACTCTCCCACCTCAATTCATATCTCTTTGTTGAGGTACCTTTGAATAATGGGAATGTACATTAGTATACTCAGGGCTCCAAAAGCCTGTCTGAAGACATTACCGACAAAATGTTTCATCCAGAGATAAAACACAAATGCATGGTGAGGGCTGGCTGAGTGTGTGCCATCAGCACAAAATATGAGGCATTGATTAGTTGTAAATCTACTGTAGCAGGTGGGAGCAGAGCAAAGTAAAAAGGGATTCTGCTGAGAGGTAGAGTCTAGACTTTATTAGGGGTAGGAATCATAGTAATTTACAATATGGTACTGTCATGACATGAGGCTGACAGTAATGGTGGTATCATAATATAATGATCCAGCATGTGTGATGCATTTCAAGACAATAATCAACACCGCAATATCTGTGGAAGTGATGCAGAAGAAATACATCTTAAAAGGCAAAATGCAGGAATGATGTATTTATGCATTGCACTGTCTTTTTAGTTACACGGTATTTGTCAGTGTCAAACGAGCTCAAAAGAAGTATGAAGTCTTGACAGGGCTTAAACACACACAGACACACACTGGTTGCATCTTGTCCATGTCCATGCTCATGTGTCCCATCATTTAATGTTAAATAGCCATAAACTGGCAAAAGGCTGAATTGCCATTAGGAAGAAAATTAAACTACATTTAATGAAGTAGTTACTTACACTAGTTACAGGCCATTAATGGATTACTATAACATGATGACTAATTAAGATTAATTTCAGTATAACTTCCCGATCATATTTCACAAGCAGCGGAGGAATTTATCTGTAGTTCAACCAGAAACAAGCCACACGAGTCTGCAATCGAAGTGAACCAAGACACACCTCTCAGAGCACTTTCACACCTGCCTCATTTGTTCGGGACTTTCAGACTTTTCTGTTTGATCGGAACCAAAACAGGAGGTGTGAAACCTCCCCTGGTCTATGGTCCTGACCAAACATGGTCTGACCAAAAGAGGAGATGAGGTCAAAATTAAACTGAACCATGGTTCAGTATAGGTCCAGTGTAAAAGCAAAGGTCCAGATCTTCACACCTTCGGACCTTCATACCAATGACAGGCAGTTACAGCAGGCCACAAAACCAACATAACCGTTACCAAAACAAAAAATGAGCCGAGAAACTACAATGGGGAAAGAAGAGACGAAAGACTTTATTAAGGGCCAACTAGAAAAAAACTCATAAAGCTACAATCAAGAGTCAAAATAAGGCGTTTTCAACACGCTAACGTCAGACACCTGCCTGCCAACAAACCAATCAAAGCAAAGGATAGAGACACACAACCCACGGTGATATGATATGGGTTCCTCATGTAATGTTAGTCTGTTTGAAAGTGAAACTGTTCGAACCAAGTGTATACAATGTAACAGAAGCACAAACCTTGGTTTGGACTTTAAGGTGTGAAAGCGCCCTTAAAAAAGGGTTGGTTAGGTAGTTTGGTCAGCATTTGATTTACAGCTATCACATCAGGGAAAGCGAACCACACCAACCCGGCAAACAGCGATTTCCAGAGTCCCCAACACATACTGTCCATAGATTTCCACAGCTTTAATGTGGCTCTATGAAACCTTGAAAGGACTACATAGAATGTCCTTCGGCTCAAAAACAAGGCCGGTATCATAGCAGAACATGATGCTGAAGCATCTTTGTACGAGATTCTCAAAGCCTTTAAGTTCCAGGGCCGCCACCTAATAGCTCTAGCTGATCTCTGACCTGTCTTCAAGAGAGGGACTTTGCAGAGATCTTGAACAAATCATATCATTATTAGCTGTGGGCTGTGCTCATCTCAGTCCCGTAAGTGGGCGTGCGAGACTGTAATGTCATCAGTGAGAGAGAAGAGGTTTTTAATACCAGTGACAAGAGCGAACAGCCCAGCCTTTTAGCTCTAATACTCTCCATTGCTTCATTAGCAGGGACAGTGTGAGTGTGTGTGGGTGAGAGTGTGTGAGTGGGTGTGGGAAAGAGAGCATAGGAAAAGCAGCCATGACGCTGTCACTCAGCTGCCATTGTGCTCTAAACAACCCAAGCAGTGCCACACAGAGTCAAAAAAACCCAAAACAGAGCTGTTATTAATATTTCCTCTCTGAAATGAACCAGAGAAGAAGAAGCATATGGGCTCTCATTGTCTGCTGGCATTAAAGTCCCATTTTCGTAGACATGAAAGGGGACACAATGATTTCTATTACTGGACCTTATCAGGCGCTTAGCCAAGAGATTAGCTGTGGTAATTCTCTCTTTTTTTTTTTACTGTAAAGGTCTTTTTTGAAATTCATACCTTATGAGTGAGAGGCAAGGGAGGTAAAAGTGGGAAATGGATTCATTAGCCCTCAATAGGTCCTCCAGTCAATAGCCTCGTTTTTTTTTTTAAACTTCTTTATTATTCAGGATGTGTTCTCTCTCCGCTGCCAAATGAAATTCAGTCAGTGACTTATCAGCGTCCTTTCAGAAACAGTGGCTTTACCGAACCTTCAGAGAACGCCAGGCCTCCGATTGTTCACCGGGTGAGACTCTCTCTGGTTTGAGAGACAATCCAGTCACTACTGAGTTGGCTTTCAGTGGCCTGGATTTTGTCTGCGCTGACAGCCACTTTGGGGGATGGCATCATTCAGACCGAACAATGAAGCAAAGGCGTAAATACAGAGTGAGTGTGGAGTCACTGAGCTGTGAGCTTCTTCCCCTCCTGCTTATTAATTCTCCCTCCATTCCTGGCTCTTCTCATTTACTTTCTTCAAGAGATGTCACATTTTGACCCCCGAGAACTGGAGTCAGTGCCACTGCGTGTTTTAATCATGTTCCTCCTTCATCCATATGGACTAGGAGTCCAAGTGACGGCTAGACTGAAAGCAGACCTGAGAGAGAGGCAGAGATTAGCCCCGCACATTCTCCCAGGGATTTTGAAGCTACATATAAGCCCACATACATGCTTAGACATGCTCACCACGTAGTCTAGCGAACCACAATAAAATGTAATGACATGGATTGTCGAGGAGGCCCGAGCACCCTGCCGTGATTGAAATGGAGACACAAAGCTGTGGGAAATTGGAAGAAAAGCTAGTCCTCTGTCTCATTCTGCCACATGCAGCAAGGTTGTTTTACTTATTTCTGCTGTGTAAACTGCCACCCTTGCGGTGCATTAAGCCAATATCACTCCTTTTTAGAAGGACCATTAAACATTCATCCCATTATTTTGCTTTTCCCCACAAGACGTCCACCTGTCTTAATACAGACAACTTCACGGCGTAGCTATCTGCAAAGAGCAGATTATCCCCAGGACAGATTAGCAGAGCTGCGGATGTACCTTCAGGTAATTATTGCTCTGGTTGTTTTCCTATTGTACCTGTCTTTAGTCTCCACAGGGGCTGAGTAAGTGACGCAAAAGTCCGGAGGATGAAAGTACATAGCCGTGAGTTGTAAGGTGTCTATCGGTCGGGTTTGGGCTTCCAAATGGAGTCTGGGGGCTCAACCTCTAAAGAGCCGCCGGTAATTAACACAGCGACTGACTGACACTCTCCTTTTCCTCTCCGTCTGTGAGGGATAACGCTATTCATCTGTGTTAGGAATCAGTTAAGGACAAGTTTCTAATTGAATGTGCTGAGCCTGACTGCTGGGGTTCATCACATTGATATTTTGTCCCTGCTGTCAGTTTGTGTTATTGAGATATGCTCCTGTCAGGATCACGTTCACATTTCTAAAACTATCGGCAAAAAAAAAAGATACAAACCAGTGATTTTTCTGTCATCAATTATGTGAATATTCAAGGACAATATACGAAGATTATGTATTCTAATAGTATCCGTCATGCTACTATGAAATCTACATGCATAGTGGCTCTTTGATGCACTTTCCCACCTGTTACATCATTTCTTTTTCTTTTACAACTTAAATTAGCCTCCTTGGTCAAAAACATGGTACCAATTTTGTCTTTAGTTATCTCTCTATTTTATACCTGCTTATTCTGTCCACTGTCACAGTAGCTAGAGTCTATCCTCGTATTTCCAGCAAACCCTGTTCTACCATAGAGCCAAGCGTGTGTTCAGACTGAGAAGAAAGCTTTGCAAACCTAATTCAAACCACGTTCTGTTTTGCTGCGAGCCTGTGTAACCCCGTTACATTTGTACTCCAGCTGCAACACCATTTGAAGGAATCGGCTACATATTTTCACACAGAGCTGTAATTGGTCTGAACATGGTGGAAATGAAACTTAATTAATTACAAGGTTTAATTTTTTGAAGTATCGCCAATGTTGGTCTGGACGCAGGCTAAAGACCTCAAACAAAGTGCTTGTCAGTTCATTCATGGTGTCTGAAACGTTTTGGTCAGGAGTGGTTCATCACATTTACTCCCTTTTAAGCCACTGATATATTATGTGTTCCGAGTTTTTTTTTTGTGTTTAGCATAATTACTTCCATCAGTTTTAGAGTTTTAACTGACTATGACACCATGTGCACTTTAAAGTTGAATCTGACTGCCTATGCGCCGCTATCCCAGCTTGTTTAATTCATTAGTTAGAGAATATGATTTCAAAATGTTTCTCTAAGGTTACTGTTTTCCTGAACTTACATTTCAACTGCCAATTAACCGAATGTATTTAAAGCATACTGAATACTTGGCACACATAGACAAACCCATGATATGATTTCCACTTTAACCTTTGCATGCATGTCTTAAGACTGTTGAGGAAACTGTAGCACCCAAAGGAAAGCCATATTGACACCCTGAGAACATAAAACCTTTCGAAAGGTCCGGGCCAAAGGGGTTAGTTTCAAACTCAACACCTTCTTCTAACCACTGAGATACCTTTGTGCCCCTGTCTGCTCTTAGAGCACACATATCCCTTCACTCATTGGGAAATGTGTTAACATATACGGATGTGTTAAACCGCCCTCTCGGTGAACCTCCAGGCAACACCTCCCATCGACTCTCGATAGCCTGTGATGTCTCTGCTTACAAAACACCTGAGTCAGAAGAAAAAATCTCCTCCTGTCTCCCCTTCCCAGAGTAGCGCCCTGCGTCCTTCTCCATTACTACTCCTTCACATCCACCCCGCCCCACCTCGGGGGACGTTGCATTTGTTATTCCGCCCCTTAGAGCGAAGGCCTCTGCTGGCCGCCAGCCTGTATATCCCAGACCATTAACAACATGACAGGAGGAGTTAGCTTGAATGGCATGTTTATTGTTCTGTTGACTGGGCAGTGCTAATGAGGCCTTTGCGCTGTGCTGGGCCAGCAGGATGACGGCAGCATCACAGGACAAGCACAAACAAGACCAACTGTCACTGACCATTTCCTAAAAACACACGCTCTCTCACACACATGAACATACACTGTGGACTTCTGCTGCCTTCAGGTGCAAACGCTGCATACCTACCTCTAAGTTCAGGAGTTGTAAATGGAATTCCTTGGTTTAATAGGTCATTACAAATGCAAGTTGGTGCAAAGTAATTTTCTAGTGGCAATTATGGCAGGTCAAGCATTGCTACTTTGCGAGGCAGCTAAAATGAAGAAGAGAAAATTGGGCTTATGTTTATGATTAATGTTTAAATAATTAATTAACTAACTAACTAAAGCAGCATTTGAAAGGAACTGACTTTATCACAGCAGGTCAGTAAAAAGTGGGAAAAGGCACAGTATACTCTATTTTTAGTTGTGCATTTAAAGTCTTATTGTGATGACAATTAAAGTATCTTAACCTTCTGCGTCTAAATGTGTTTCTGAGTTTATTATTATATGTGCATTAGTTAAATGTCTTCATTTGACTTGTTTTTAATTGCTGAAAAATGGGCTTGATTACAAGGATTCTCTTGGAGGAACCACAGCAGTTTGAAGCAGTGGAGGATTCTTTGTCTCTCTCTCTCTCCCATCCATTCATCCATCTATCTATATATCTATCTATCCATCCATCTATTTTTATATACATATGCCCAGACCTCCATTTCACTTGATGCATTTTTAGCAAAGCAAGATTTTAATGGTTTGTATTTCTGGAATAATTTCCTAATGGATTCCAAAAAAAAGTTTCCTCAAGCGAACTGCTCAACATGGCAGTGATTAGAAAACATAAATTATTCATAGAAAAAGTTCAGTTGGTACACTTCCAATAAATTCATTAATCGGCAGTGAGAATGAGAGAGTCAAAATATTCAATTGGTTTGCGGGGAGAAAGGAGATTTTGCTTTGGAATTAACACTAAGAAAAAAAAATCACATGTTCAAAATAGCTGAACAGTTGACACCAGTACATTTGATACAAAAAAAAAGTTAGAAAAGATTTGTTTTATTTTGCTGTGCACTGCTCAACACATTGAGGCCATTTTACAGCAGCAAATTTTAGTTGGTTGCTGTTGTTTTAGCTAACAGGAGATAACTGGTTTGCTGAGTGTTACATTTTGCTAAAGCTTAATTAATTATTTAGACCTCTTTAGACCCAACTTGAAGGCAGCAACAGCAAAGGACAGGCAGCGGGGTTGACCGCCATCACCACCACCATCACCATCATAGAGGTCAAAGTTAAAAAGAAGTCAAAATCCATCCATCCATCCTCTTCCGCTTATCCGGGGTCGGGTCGCGGGGGCAGCAGCCTAAGCAGGGAAGCCCAGACTT
>JAQNCA010000017.1:16966020-16990258 GCA_029783725.1 Acanthurus tractus | reverse complement strand
GCCCCCGACAACTGAGCTCCTAGGATCATTGGGACACGCAAACCCCTCCACCACGATAAGGTGGTAGCTCAGGGAGGTCAAAACAACACATCAAATTACCACATTTATACACAAAACAAACATAGGGGCCATGTTTTCATTACTTTAGCGTCCCTTTCTCCTGCATTGGTTTTGTGGCACATAATTAGAACTGTTCTCACCTACTGTTTAATCAAGTAATTTGATTATTCACATAACAGGAGTTGATTGAAATATGAGTTTGTTGAGTTTTTCTTGAGCAGATTTTTGAAATGTTTGTTTAAAATTTGTTTTGCACTCGGAGGAAGCCTGGCCACTGACTGTGTAGTCCTCAGTTAGTATGGACCCAGCATTTAATCCTGGCATCTCTCACTGCCTCTGTCACACACATACACACACACACACACAATCCAGTGCATTCACTCTGCATAGCTCAATACATATGCATCTTGAAAGACATTCAGGTACCTGCTGTACTCGGCCTCTAATAGCAGCCAAGTGATTTACAGTTTGTTCTGCTAATCGTCAGCAGCGCCAGTGTTAGCCCCATTAGCACTAATGCTACAGCTGATAAAAAGGGGCTATTGATGAGCTGTGGTAATGAGACTACTGTGGACCAGGTGATAAAAGTCTCCACTATGACCTGATAGTGCCTCATCTGCAGCACCAACTGTTTGTGAGAGAGTGTCTGTGTTTATTTTCAGAGTTATTAGAAGCAAATGTCCTTTTTCAAGGGGTTTGTTGTATTTAGATCATTTAGGTCAGGAAAATTATGAAAAAGGGTAGAACTGGCCCAACAACAATCATGTCTCATCTTATATTAAACTGAATGAAATAATTTTGATATATATATAAAAAAAGGTTCAATTTTTAAAATTCTATAAGCTTGTATCAACTCTCAGATTTTACTCTTATATTCACTTTGGTTAGTTTTCAGAGTGAAGTGTTGCATGACTCTTTCCCCCAGTTACCAGAACAAATAAATGACACCTTATTTCAATTCTCTGAAGAAACATGTGAATGCTCTATATAGTGCATGTATTATACAATTGGAAAATGTAGGTACTCAACTAAAGTAATGGAAACGAGATACTGAGCACCAGGTACCACAAAGGCACTCATGTCAGACGCAGGCGGTCTCTCCCACGCTTACAGTCAGAGCTGTCCAGGGTCCTGATCTGTATGTTAAGCTCTATAAGGGAGTGAAGCTGCTCTGATATCCATGTAAGAATGTTGCCTTGCCCACTCACTGACTCTCAAACACTAATTATAAAGGCATTGCTCATGCTTTTAAGCTAAATAAATAAAGTACTTTTATATAAGAGAATCGGTTTGCATTAACAAGTTTCAGTTAAAATCACTGTCTCCCCTCTTGTGGGCCTCTTCCTCTTTGGTAGCTCTGTTTATTTTAACTCAGCATAGCATAGCGGCTTCTCTTAGTTGTTTTCCTGTGACAGCTCTGGGAGTTTAACAGTGAGTTAGTCGGAGGGGTTTATCCTCGAGTTGTGTTTATCTGCATGCCATTAAATCTCTGCCTCCTCTCCCCTACGTCTCTGCACCCGCGTCCTGTTAACACAGCCCCTGTAACAAAAATATACCTTCTTAACACCTTTGACACAAGCCAAAAATTGCATGTAGAAGTATGCAAAGATGTGTGATATATACGAGCTCCTACGCATTTTATTTTTGCTCAGAGCCTCTCAATTTTACAGTTTCCAAGTTCTCTCACCCTGGAAAAACAATGACAACATTTTCATAAATGTGCTGCACCTGGTCCCCGTCCAGAGCTTTTATATAAAGCATATCTCCGTCTGTTCACAGACGCACCAAAATGCCTGTTAAAATGCCCCCCTAGTGAGTAAACAAGATGGAACCTGCAGCGCCGGAGCACTGTTTCAAATTGAGAGCTAGCAGAATATGACAGCTCCTTTAATGCTGCTCTTAGACATTCATTATCATTAAGATGTTGGTTTCCATACCTGCTTAAGTAAGCATTTATCCCCAAGCTGTTAGGTCTCCTTCAGTGCTCTCTCTCTCTCACTCTTTCTCCCATTGTGGGAAAAATTTTCAACCCAGCTTTGCATCAGCAGTTACAAAAGGGAGGTACTTTTTCATACTTTTCTTGATACTCGTCCAAAAATGTGATGTACAGGTTGTGTCTGGGTGTTATGAGGGAGGAAGAGAGCAGGGAGAGAGAGAGAGAGAGAGAGAGAGAGAGAGAGGCTGCTGCCTCCAATTCCATCCTGTTCTTCCCAAAGACTATTATGAAATGTTTCATCCATAGGGTGGCCAGTTGACAGAAGTAAAGACATTTCATTAAATTTATCTCTGTGCTTTCACCTGTTTCATGAAATGCATACCTCTGCAACCAGCAACACTGATTTGTGTGTGTCTGTGTGCATGAATGTTGGCGGGGGGAGTGTGCATCGCTAGTGTTGTGAGGACTTAATCTGTTTGCACAGACACTTTGGGGATCTGCCTCTCTTGTGTTCTCGTAACTGAAATAATTTATTTAAAGGGGAAGAGTTGCAGAAAAGAGTTATGTTCGAGACGTAGTTATGGTAAGTTAGGCGAGTAATGATTATGGCTAGAGTCGTTCTCTGAAGCGAAAAATGTTGGCCCATGTAATGTTCATAGAAGAGACTGACTGTGTTAGTGTGCACAAATGTGTCATTACATTCATCCGTCTATCTAGAGTTATGTAATATGGAAATACTGCACAGGACATTGCTTTAATTTTCTCCCAGCTTGTGTGCAGCTTTAACCCCTGTGGGTGTGTCTGCATACATCCATATAATGTGTTTTAGTGCCAGCATTCTCCAAGCTGCTCTCCAGGCTGTGGATTTATAACTACATGGCTATCTATGAGATACTCAGCCTTGGAAGTAATTAATGTAGGGTTTAATTGTCCATTGAGTGTCTCCTCAGACCTCGGATCCCACCTTCACCGCAACCCTGAACTCTAATAAGCCCACAGGGACGACCCGGCGTGCTCCTAACACCTAGCCGAGGCAGCTGCATAATTAGTCTGCAAACACAGCCTCACACACCCACGCGGTGGATGGAGCTCATAGCTGCAGCAGGGCAAGATATTTATATGGAAAACACTCATTCTGTCAGATCAAATAATGGCACTCGAAAAACATAGACAACATTCTGATTCATGACTCTAACAGTAACGTTGAGGAGAGCATCATTTACTGTGCAAATTTAATGTTAACACTGACAAAAGTCTTGCAGACTTCATGTTTACTGTGATAAGTAACACAACTCAAGCAAGATTGGAGTGCCTCTGACAAGATTTTTACATCACAAGGAAATGAATGGAAACCAAAACACATCTCCAAAGATACATCCAGACCAGAAATGTGGTTTTTGCACATCTGTGTGGAGACATGTGCATTGGAGTCATCTCCACACACAATCTACAGACATATTACACTCTCTGCAGGGCCACATTCTTTCCCAACAAACATTTTACCCAACAAAGACCATGCAATTAATTGTCAAGGGGAAAAATAAAAGCTGAAAAGACAAATACAGGCATTGTTTCTGTAAAAAGATGGACATATTTTAATAATTTTAATAAACTGGCTACTCAACTTCTGAGTACTTGCTAAAAAAAAAACCCAAATTATATTCCACCTTGTGATATCCTAATTACAAAGACCTTTTGATAAAAAAGTGCGATGTAGATCAGCCATGAAACAGAGGCCTCCCACCCTTAGTTGCCCTTTTCACTTGCACAATACACAGTCTCTGTCCGATGTCTGCGAAAGGCCATACCATATATCCCTGTCCACTTTTATAGCTTGCCAATAAGACATGAAAGTGGCTCTGAGGCTCACGAGCAGCCTAAGTGAAATATAGGAGTATCAGTGCTATAGGAGGGTGTGTGTGGATTATTGACAGAGTTGCTTGTGCCTCTTTCAGCGGTGAGTGATGTCCCTTGCCGCTGTAGTTGCATTCAGGAATCTATCAACGGCTAATAATTATGTGTACATTTACGACAAGGAGCCCAGGTTTAATGGATCGATTCACTCACACTCGAATTCCCATTCCGCACATGGATTTCCTGTCATTTTCATGACGGATTTTGCATCAGAGGAGCGCTCTCTCTCTTCTCACTCTCTCTCTGTTTCTGTGTCTCTCTCTCTCTCCACTTCCCTCTGTCTTACTCTATTTGACAATGCTCCCTGATAATATTACTTCCTTATTCAGTACAAATGAGGACTGTGCAGGTTTCCTCATACGTGTAGGTTGTGACTTGGAATTCTGGGACTCGATATGAGGTGCTAACATAGTAGTTAAAAGGAAGTTAAAATAATAAGGAAAAAGATCTGTATGAACTGTGGTGCAAAATCATTTGTAGATCATTGCAATGCATCTATTCAACAGCAAATGATATACAAATAAGATTGAAGATCCACAGATTTTAGATGTTACATAAGCACACAATATATGTAATAAAATGGATGGTAGAATCCTCTTGAGGCTTTGCTAAAAGTGTGCAAAAAAGATGAACACTATGAAAAGGGCGGCATTATGACTTGTAAAACAGAATGACCCCCATAATAGAATGATCAATGAAACTACTTTTTGATGATGAAAAGCGTGAATGTTTTCCTGAAAAAAAAACCCCACTCTTAACACAGCACTGACTGAAATTCTAATAAATGCCGGGAACAAAGACCATGTACCTCTACCTTGACTGGAGTTGAAAGAGAGAGAAAGTGAAATAAATCAAATTTCATTCAGTCTCCCTTCCATTACATTGGAAAAGTTCAATTTGAGAATAACCAAGGGTTCTTTTTTTATGCTTTTTTATGCTTTGTTTTTGATTTCTTGTTCCTCTTTGTCAGTCAGTCGCAATATAAAAGTTCAACCTACAGCTTCACATAACGTACAAACTGTAACAGATATTATTTCCAGGCCTTTTCACACTATGAAGTAGCCCGAGCTGGAGCTGCTCCTGATGTTCCACAGCGCTAACCAGGACCACCAGGGACTGCTTGTGCATCTCGGTCAAACATTATAGTTGACTGGTCAGGGTTGAAGAACATCAGAGCCATAGAGGCCAGCCTGCCACAGTCCATCAGGCTGCTGTACAAATGGCAGAAACAGACACACACACTCCTGTGAGTGACCGGCAACCACGCAGCTAGTTCAATGTCACACTGCTGCTGCTGCTGCTGTTACTGCCGCCACACTCTGCTGACATAAATAATGGCAGCAACTTGCCTCCTGGTGTGTGTGTGTGGACTCATAGTCAGCATAATGTCCAACACTGTACTTTAGGTCAAGTTTAGAGGCCTATCTCATAAAGCTATGACACTTACTATTTCACTCTGCTCGGGCATAGGTCAACATATTTTTTTTTTAACTGGTATTAAAGTCAAAGAATCGACAGCTCACAGAAAGTAAAGCCATTTACTGCGGTGTGACTCAGTGCTCTGTGACGAAGGCCTGCGACACTATGGTATAACTTACGTCTGTGGCACAGTCACCACTCAGTATGTATATGATAAGGGACAGTGAAGGAGTGAGGTCAAGTCCCCTTTTGGGGTAAAAATTAATGATTAATGTTATATTTCTATATGTATCAATGGCCATTGTGCAACATGTTGTTTTCTGGGGAATCATCTTTGCTTTGTATGTTGATTATCTCTAATTTATCTGTTTCTGTTAAACACAGTTGCTTATTGGCTACTTTCTTCACGAAGGCACAGATTAAATCCGATTGAGATACAATACTTGCAAGCTGCCTTTGCCCACTGCTTTTCTCTGTATCTGATGTTATCTTGATATATACGAAACCACTTTCTTTGATATGAAGGGCGCTGCAGATGGTTTGCCTTTTTCCTGTAGCGCAGACACTCAATACAACATGATTATTTCTTAAGCATCTATGAACATACACTTTATAATGCTCATACTGCTTGATTCACCCAAATTTGCTTTCTGTCTGTCTTCTGTCTTCTCAAAAATAAAGCTGCTTGCCCACTCAGTCAGAGTAAATAGGCTTTTAATGCTCCATTTGTGAAAAGTGAAAGTATTTCTGCTGCTCTTGAAAGGGCAATGCAGGCAGCTTTCTAACAGCAAGTCAGTCACTGACTGACATTAGTAGAACAGGCAAAGATATGATTTTCTCAATTTTGTGTTTGCCCAGTTAATTGATATTCACAAGAATTTCATGCATGCTCAATTACACAACAAGGGAGCTCAGTTCAAGCTCCTATTTGAACCACATACACAACTTGGATTCCAGTTAATCTCAAACAGGTTAGTTTGGCAAATTCGTAATAGTAAGCGGGTTTAATGCAAGTATGAACTTTTATAAAAATACCTACTTGCTCCACTTCCACTGTGTTACTTGTAACAATTTAACCCAGCTCTGCATTTTGCTAAATAAATAAAAGTCTTGTTAGGCAATGATAGGCTTCAGTTTTCACCTTCTAGATAGGGTAAGTAAAGGTTTTTTACATTTAATCTTTTTCTTACACCACATTCAAACCTCAAGATACTAAAAATTTTATGTGCATGCACACATTTTAGCAAAACTTGTGCCAGAAAAGTGCAGAATTCCACTATCTAATCTCAGTTGTTGCAAGTAACTTAAGTGATCATCTAGTTTATTGCAACTTGGGTCTTAAGTATGCATCATTTTTATTGATCGTGTTAACATATTATTCATCAGTGAGGCGAATGTGATTGCTGGGAACACATCCAGAAAAAGGATGTCGGCACAACATCCCTTTTCTCACAATGTAAATTTTACCCATTGTTGGTATGAAAATATTCATCGTCGCAGCTAAGTTGAGAACATGATTGTTAGCTGAGAAAGCTTAACGACTTGTGTTTGCTTGATCAGTCGAGCCAAATGCTTTCTCCTGATATTTGAGGGAAACAGCATAAAATCTGCATGAACCCCAATGCACAAACACTGCAAACCATCTCTGTCTGCGAGTCTTGTAGCACTTGTTGACCTGCAGAGGCTCTGTGTTCAGGCTGCGCCACGTCTGTTTCCATCTGATTCATCGTCAATTTGCATATTTTCAAATTATCTCGGCTTTTTGTTGGAAATCTCGGTGGAATTTGCATACCACAATTCCTGTGACTCATCTGTGTGTAATACTGTGTTCCTAAATGGAAAATGTCGCTTCAGGGATTCAGCAGATTTTGTAGCAAGAAACTGCTTCTTGCTAGAGTTGACGGCGATAAGCCTCTGCTTCCAAACCCTGTTGAGGGACTTCAATTCTTTGCTCCTGGTGGCCAAGTCTTACATAATAAAATGACTGGCTGAGATGCCTATCACGCCCACAATGCCGACATTCTCTCACTGCACCGTCCTGTCCTCTTAGTCTTATAGTACATGTGTTAGGCTGATTTCACTTCTCTCACTCCTGTAATATCCCCTCTTTTCAAAGGCGAGGGTTTGACCAAATTGCTCAAAGTTGCTGCAGATTAGTTTTCGCCCACGTAGCTTCATGCTTCTCACCAATAACCAATTTCATTGCCTACTGTTGAATGAAACTGACAATCCATGTTACTGTACTTTCAAGATGAGTGATATGGGAATTCTTGTGTGATTTGACACCTAAAAACAGGTGAGCAGTGAATTAAGGCAAGTATGTTAGGTAAAAAAAGTTCTGTTACTTATCATTTTGTTAGCAGTTGCAATGCCTTAATTATTCATCACTTAAAATTCAATGGATTCTAATGTTGCAGAATACAAACAGGAATTGACTGTTTATGCACCATTGTTAATAATTAGCTAAGCAGTTAAAACAGCCAATACTAATGTGCTGAGATGAAATGCTTCACCACACCATTAGGTATAATTTTAATACATGGCCTGACAAAATCCATAACATGATTTATTTGATTCAGATGGACAAACTAAGTCAGAGGTCCAGTCACAGACGTTTTATGAGGTACAAATGATATAATAAAAAAAACTGTAAAATCATAAGTAGATAAAGTTACAGCTCACCCTTCACAAAATGCAAAAGTAAAACTTTTTTTGTCAGTGGATTTGGTCTTGTACTAAATTAAGAGCCCTGAAAGGAGCAATAGCATTTTGGAGTGGCATTCAGTATAAAAAACTTTCACAGTGGTTTTGGTGGCATATACTGGTAAAATCAATTTTACTAACTATATGTATCTGGGATGTATCAAAGGTCATGTATCTGTATCAAAGGTCAAGTCATGTGTGTGTTAAGTTCTAATGACAGTCTTAATGTGCTTGTTTTTTAATTCTTTGCTTGTCTTTTCTTCTGTGTGAAAGTACCCATGCAAAAAAAGAGTGAATTTCTTTGATTGAACCAGGTTTAATCAGCAGATTGAATCAGCAAAGTTTTAATGAATGAATAAAAAAAATCAAAAGTAAAAAGTTATTTGTTTGTATTTTCTTCACTTCCAGAAATGTAAGTTCTTTCTTTCTTAATGTAAGTTCTGTCTTCTCCCTTGCAAAAAGATGAGTCATAGTATGACACAGCATGCACAGCAACATATATATATGACATGACAAAGTAAATTAGATCAAAGTCAAATATTCCACTGACCTACGTTCTTTATGTTGTCTCAAAGCAATAAAAACACCAAATACTGAAAACAAAGTATGATGATGATGATGATGACATAACTGCAATAAATTACACGACAAGGATGAAGTCCACAGAGAAATTTTTGCAAATGAAAAGATTAAAAGAAACATAATTAAGAAGCTTTCTGCAAAAAGTTTTGCTCCAGGTTATCAAAAGCACACATCATTCGAACCCTGCTAATTCCATTTCTCCCCCTTTGAGTCTGGCAGGTCTGCGTTTAAATATCTGCTGAGGCACAAACATTGTGACCTCTTGGTGGAACGAGTTCCTATCTCGTCGGTGCAGCCGCTCAACCTTTTCAACACCCGCTCTGTCTTTTGTGTTGCAGTGCCGTCCTTCTGGGGGCTGGTCAACTCGGCCTGGAACCTGTGCTCGGTGGGGAAGAGGCAGTCTCCGGTCAACATCGAGACCAGCCACATGATCTTTGATCCCTTCCTCACGCCCATAAAGCTGAACACGGGTGGACGCAAGGTAAAGACATATATGAATGCAAACAGGCTGCTTTCCGCCGTCGGCTAGATGGATGCTACGGCTTCGTTAACTCTGCTTTTGCTGCTGGTTGCATCTCTGAGACATTGTACTGGTGCTGGTCTCTATTGTGTTGGTTCTTGTTTCAGTGCTATTGTAGTTTGATGAGGTGTGTATCCCTGATCGATGCTGCTAACTACCGTTTGTGTCGGCAGACAATGCAAGCTTTTTGTCCCGTGAACGCTCTCCTGGAGATAAAGTACAAGACAATTCACCTATTCAGAGATATGCAGATGGTTTTGTTCTGTGTCTAGAAAAGCCTTAACATTGTCTTAAGGGCTTCACAGATGAAATCCTGCAGCCTGACAGCGGATTAGTTGAGCATATTGTTTATTATTTTCTCCTGCAGTGGTGTACCAAGGACAGTGTGTATCAGAAATCTGTTCCATCCTGTGCCATATGACAGCAGCTAATTGGTAAGCCTTCACAGATGGGCTGCTTTCAAAAGTGCACAGTTGCACGGTGAGATTACTGTTATGATTAGTTTATGTTTACATGCCAGCACTGAGTACAGGATTAGCCTTGAGCAAGGATTGAGCGTATAGGACGCAGTGCAGTTTACCAGTGAGGGTGCACTGCTACAATAGATGTCTTCACCTTACAGGTCCAAAAATACACCTGTGCTATATCCTCACTGCACCTGCATCTGATCTAATCTGGTCCTTTGGCCTTTTGTTAGAAGGAGTTTAGTTAACTGAACCAGAACTGATGTTGGCGTCGTACATTTCAGCAAACCTTGGATATGTTGGAATTTCTTGATTTTACACATTTCTTTTCAGTTTTCATTTTTATACTGAGACATTATTTAGTTAATGGTTTTAGTTTCAGGCACAAACGCCGTAGCTCAGATAGGATTAGGAAAAGATCATGTTGTAGCTTAAAATCCCTGGTTTTGTTGCCATGGTTCCCACTGATACATGTCCCAGTGTCCCAGTAAAAATCCCCAGTGTTGTCAATTTAAAGCACTAAATGGATGGATGGTCTTGAAGCGAAGTTGTTATTGCAAACTTAAACAAAATAAAACACGAAAAAGGACAAGTAAACAGTGACAAACAATGGCTCGTGTAAAAGGAAATGGAAGCCTTTTCCCATTAAAAACAAACAAACAAATGAAAAGAAATTAAGTAATCTGAAGTTTTGCCTGGGTACAAAACTAGTTGAATAAAATAGAATTTTAAGTAAATTCCAGTTTTTGTTTTTATATCAATAAAGTATTACATTTACTCACTGTTACTGAGCATGATGCTCATGAAATGAAAGCTGTAGACTCTTCAAGCCACGCTTATGTAGAACATGCATGTTTATATTCTGGGCATCTGGTAGCAGATTTTGTAAAATGTACTTTGTATGTGTTTAGCTAAATGCTTCTTATCTCATTATTCATGGCCCTGACAACTCAAAAACTGAAACAAAACTCTGAAACTGAAAGTTAACCTTTCTGAAACTAACTAAAACTAAATTGAAATGAACCCCAGAAGTTTAAAATCAAATAAAAACAAAATAAAATCCCAAGCTATTATCAACTTTTCTTGAAGTAGTCTCAAACAAAAGCTGTTTCACTTAACTGTCAAACCTCCAACATCAACTCTCCGTCCTCCAAATGAGAAACTAAGCTAATATCAGTGTGATCTTCATTACTTCGCTTTGATATATATTGTAGAAAATCTGATTTAATTTGAATGAAACATACCAATTTACCTGTCTGTGTAATGCAGAGTGGAACAATGCTGACTCTCTACCCTGCCGACTGGGCTGACTTTCAGTCATTCAGATTTAAATTGCAGATGTGTCTACACACTCAGGCGATATGATAGAACTCGCGACGAGCATAGTCACTCATACAAAGTCTCACTAACTTCAACATGAATTGAAAATTAAATAATTCCTCTATTTGCAAGGGCTCCCATGCTTCTCCCTCAAGGACTCTACTTTGAGCACAGCTCCCCTGCAGTGTGTCCGGAGTACATCACTCACAATGACACAGTTTCACTGCTATTAGGATGAATCAGAGGGAAACAGAGGGGAGCTGAGAGAGCAGGACGGATAATACACTGTGTTATTTCAGGCTGCGTGTTCTCAAACACATGCTGTCAATCTAAACATGTAGTTACAGAACCGTTTACTAGACATTTTCCCCGAAACAGATACTATCGTTTCCTTACGCATTTATTTATTGTTTCCCTTCAGCATCTCATTTATGGCCAACTTGAGGAGCATCACCCACTCACAGCACTAATTGGTACCAAAAGAAAGCAGTCCAACTTTCTCATTTATCTCTGAGAAAAGTTTCCAGAGTCCACAAGCCATTTTGGCCTCCCTGTCTCTCTCTCTCTTTCCCTCTCTCTTCTCTCTCTCTCTTTCTCTTATCTCCTCCACTCCTCCCCTTCTCTCTCTGCAGTGGCCTAAATGTAATCTGTTGTGTCTCCATCTCTCTGAGCACCTGAGCTGTCAGCCAGCGAACACGAAGCTGGCTTCACCTTGTCAGTGCTGATTCATCCCCGCTCTGTCTCTGGCTGTTTGGCAGCCAGTCAGCCTTGGCCAAACACGCTACAGAGACCGGTAAAGAGCTTCTGCTTCGACTCGCCACAGCTCAGCTCGCCACCTCGACACACAGAGAGAGCTTAAAGCCCACTTTCTGCCCAGGAGGAAAGCAAAGGGAAAGATTAACCCTCCTCAACCCTTCCCCGCTTACAAATGATAACGGCAGGGGGAAGATGAACTCCTCCTTTAATAGATTTTTTTGTGCTGCCCTGCATTGTGACTAATGAATAGTAAAAGGGAAATTAAATTGACCTCCGAAGAGAAATTTTAATTAATGACGAGGGGAAGGGTGGGTTATATGTGATGGATTGAGGGAATCACAGTTATCAAAAAGGCGCAATTAATTGAATATTTACTCTGCCATAGATGAGCTGCAATTACTTGAAGAGATTTTAATGAATTTGATCACTTTGGAGGCAGGAAAGGGAATTTAAAAAAAAGTTAATTTTGAGTCTTCACTCTCCCTCCCGAGGTGTTTCCTGTACATTCATGAATGGCACGTATATGAGACAGGATTAGATGTCTCCTGATTTTCGTTTTGTTTTTTTCAGTGCTATGTTCCATGTTTCAAGCTGGATTCTGTAGGAATCTATTAGCACTGTGAAATTGAGGGTGTTCTTCACAACTGGCGGTGCAGGGCTTTCTCCTTTCTTTTGTTCTCGGGCTTTGAAGTCAGGTGTGGATAGGAAAGCATTGGCAGCATCAGTCGCAGGTGATGTGTTCCATAATAAGGGTTATTTAGTAATAACATCTTGTTAAATGGGATTCTGAGTTCAGTGAAAGTCGTGCCTTTAAAGCTTTTAATCATCTTTTGGATGCTGAACAAGCTCCAGATGCTTTTGTGGCAATCTGTGACCCTTTTTGAACACGAGGAGGATTTTGTACTTTTTTTCTTCTTCTGCTGTTCATGAAAAACATCTTCCTGTAATCCTGATCTACAAGATAAGGAAATCTGACAAGCGCGCAGGTTGGTGTGTATGTCTGTATTGGAGCATGTGTGTGTGTGTGTGTGTGTGTGTATAGTACTGGCAGCCCTGATTCTGCCTAATTACAGGGAGTGTTAGCTAGAACAACAAGCAGCAGGCTCTTGGATGGGAGCTGTTCTGTCACTCTGGAGAGCATAAACACATTCTCAGGTTCATTCTCAGCCCAGCTGGCCACCCAGCCAACCAATCGGATATCAGTCAGAGAGCCAGTGAAACAGTCACTACAGCTCTTTCCGCACATGGCTTAATATCCTGTGTTTGACAGCGTGTGTGTGTGTGTACCTTTGTATGAAACAGTGTGCAGGCTCTTCTGTTTGTGTTTGGCCTTCTTCCTTCGGTCGGTTTGCAGGTAGTTGACATGAATATTACAAGTGCTCTTGGAGCCATTAATGACAATTTTTTTGGCCGTGACTCACCAAAGCTTTAACCTGAGCCTCCAGGGAGTCATGACTAGTCATTTTCACCCGTCACATGGTTTTGCAAAGCACTGGCTGGTTGGGGTGTGGCGTCTAAAATCCACTCTAATCTTTTCAGTTACTGGAGAAAAGCCTTTGTTTCCTGTTTATTTTATAAATGAAACAGGCATTTAACAGACACTTTTCAATTTGGACATGTGAGAGGAATCTGACAAGTCAAAGTAGGATGGATGCGTTCCGCTGTAATTTCTTGAAAAAAAAAAAAACAATCTCAGAATAGATCATCACTTCAGCTTTAATTGGTCACTCTGTGTAGACATGTGCAAGCTGTGGGCAGTTGGTAGTAAAAGACAAGCACTCAGTGTTCAGTTTACAAGGTACACCAATCAAACACAATCCAATACTGTTCTGTCATAATGTTTATTTTTATGACTCCTATATTCTTATGTTTTAACAGGGTCTTAGAGGTGATTATTACATTTTCTGTTTTAGCGCGGAGTTCATTGTAAATGATGATCTTGTATTGCAACATATCAAGAAGTAGCTCCAACATTTGCATTTGCCTCTCACATGTGCGAATAAGAAGGAGAATTAAATTGAGACACACCTCTTGATATAACACAGCTCAGTACAAACACACACAACATCACCTCAAGCCTTAGAGATGTACATTTTATGGTGGGGTTGTCAAACTGGCATGCATTTTATAGCACAGGTGTACCTGTTAAAGTGGCCACTGGTTGTACTTTTGTTTTAAGGGGTCATTCATCAAATACGTCAAATACCACTGTGTAATATGTTACAAACAGTCCAGCGTTGTCTGTGCTGCAGATGGCGCTCTCCACAGGACAGGTGCAGTACATGGACAGGAGATGCTGCCGGTTATCAGTGAGGCTTTTTTCTTCTATTTGTGTACAAATAACTCTGTTCATGAATACTACTACTTGTTCTCTATATTCTTTAACTGTCACATGCTATCATACTGAGTGTAATATGTAAATGGTACTTTGCGTCAAGCACACGGATAAGGAGCAGTGGGCGGTCACTCTACGGTAGACAGTCTCTAGCTCTGTCACAATAGCTCGTCCGGGGCAGTGACAGGAGAATTAGCCATCGCAAGCAGGGAACCTGAAGAAAACCCTTGCAAAAATCATCCCTATAGAAAACTGCAAACTGTAACTTGTCACTGACTGAACTGACGAGTGTTCGTTGATGCCAAGACTTCCTGTAGTTGTTTCACTGTAAAAGCTCAGCACTGTCGACGCACACACACTAAGTATATCCCAGATGAGTTATTTTGGTACCAAAGTTTGTATTAGATGGCTGCGTTGTAAAGAGGCAAAGCTTTAATCATAAGAATTGTGTTAAGTGTTTATGGTAACCCACAGGGGATTATTAAAAAAACAGACTCTGCACACAGGTTTTATGATTTATTTTCAATAACATGATGCATTTTCATATTTAGAGCATCAGTCTGCAACTCTATCACTTGTTAAACTGTTGCACGCTTCAATGCTAAGAGCATGTCAAACTTAACACATACTGTTCAATGCACTTGAAACACACATATTACAAATGCATACGCAAATTAATAATAATAATTATAGCTGTCTCATTTTTTAAAGGGCAATTCTTTCTGCAGTTTCAATGAAAAAACAATTAGGGCTCTGATTGCAAGGCAAATATGGATGCTTTTCTTTCGCCCTCTGTTCTTTCTGTTTCAGTACTGTTTTCCACCAATTATTTTGCAATTTGTGCTGTTACGTTTTAGCTAAAGTTATTGTATTTAGTCAGTCGCTGCCACACTATCACAAAGTTGGTTTTAGTGATAAAATAGTTGATGTGTTAGTGGTATATTCTACATATTACCTTTGTAAAAGCCACATTTGTCTTGACTCTTTGTAAATTTTACTTGTCCAAACTTGCACAATTTTAGTCTGGGGCATGCTAGACTGGTGAGTGTGACAGGGTCACATTCAGACTCCTGTCACGTCCCAGTGTTTGCTGCTGTACACATAAGAGTCAATGGCCTGACAAGTATGTGTCTGCAAACACAAGCTGATGTCAGTAGCAAAAGGTGGAGAACGCATTACAATAACGTAAATATTCAATTATGCAAATTGAGGATTCAATTAGACACAAGTTTGGGTTGGCTGGATCTGCGAGGTTGTCGCAGCATTACAAAGGGAGCAGACCCTGTGCGTGAAAACTACAATTTGCATCATCTGACTGAGGCCCCGCTCTCACTTCTCAAATTGGGAGATTGCTCTAATTGCCTCATAGATACAGGGGCCTTGAAGCTGAGGGATTCTTCTCATGTCTCCGGCTCCACAGCTAGCTGGACGTGTAACAGCGATGTCAGAGCCAGCATCCATGGCATATCCATCTGTGGTCCTGAATCTCAATTACAAACTGCTCGACAGTGGGACAGAAGAAAGAGGGAAGGAGGGGAGGAGGAGGAGATGAGAGGTGGCAGGATCAGCGTGCTGGGGCTCAAATGGCCTCAAGACAATGCTGTCGGTGTTCCGAGTACGAGTGCAAACTGTAACTTCACACCTCCTAAAACCTAGAAAAAATCTTGAATTTTTAAAGCATTTATGCCATCATCCATTTTAATTAAGATAGATCTTGGGACATATCATGCACAAACAAGCAGCTTGTTGAAGACAGATGGTTGTTTTCATGCAGTGTCTTGAATTGCACAGACTGATTATACACTGAAGATCAACTTTAGTTGTCCAGCAACCTACTAAAAGGAGCTGAAAGACATGTACCTCTCCAAATGGTTATTCGGTCATTTCATTTACTTTTTTATTTAAACTCTTGAAGTTAAAGTGCTTTCTTGCCCCTGAAAGTGTGTGTAGGTTTTTGTTTCGGTCCTTTAACTTTTTTGTGGACAGGACACAAGCATGAGCTTAAAAAGAAAAAAATGCATTCAAAGCCAGGAAGTTACTATTTCAATCAAGAGAAACTATAAAATCAAGGAGAGATAATGAGAGAATTTGAATATAAATTAAATTTATTGCTGGCACAATGAATAGACTATGGCAGGAAGTAGATCGCCATGGGAAGGGGTCCAATTAATTTGGTGATTCCAATATAAAGAAAACTTCCCTGCGGAGCCGAGACACAGGTGGTTGTAATGAGCAAAGGAGCTTGAGGTTGTGACAAGTTCATAAAAGAAAAACTTTGACTGGAGGTATTGATAGAGATGGCCAGGCGTCCACAGTTTGTGGGTAATATATGGATGAAGGTGGAGCACAAACTCTTCCTGACTGCTGAAAGACAGCAGAGAGCAGCGACAGAGAGGACGCTTATAGAGTTAACAAATAATTGGCTAAAGGCTGCAGTTGGATGGAGAGGAGAAAGAGTCGGTGGAGTCCAGAGACAGCAGGAAACATAATGTATGCATAATTAGAAATATTAAAGACAAGTCAGACTTTCTCTGTATCAAAATGTTTTCTGACTCTACTATCCTATCTGCTGACTCTTGGTGCCGATTCCAATGGTTTCTATTTTAAAGTAATTATTTATTTTTTTCAAACTGCCTTCAAATAAATTTGCTTCATTTAAAAACAAGGCTCAGTCCAGCTGTCAGTCAGCCTTTATTTGGACAATAAATATTGCATTTGGGGACTATTTTAAGGGGTGAATTACACACATTTGGTGTTATATGGTGTGTCTGTGGTAGGAGGACAGTGTGTGTGGGTTTCAGTCAAAATAAAGTGTGTGTTCAACTGTTAGATTTCTATTTAACCACCACCTCAGGGGGAAACACTGAACAGAGACTCGAGTTCAAAATTGATTTAATGATAAAGAGAAACTTTTGATTGTGTGCTTTCACGTTTGTTAGCTCTGTGTCCTTCCAGTCAAACTACAATCAGCTGCATTTTTTCCGCTCAGTATGTGGTTTGCATTTCTTCCTGTATGTGCTTCAGGCCTCAACATGCCGCTGTAATGTCTTTGTGTTTTCTTGGCCTGGTTAGAAGTTTTATATTATCAAGATATCAAGAGGACTTCTTTGGCCTTGTACAACACAGGGCTGCAGAACAAAACAAAGGTTGTAGTCCTTTACGGAACAAGCACAGCACACATCCTACACAATAATAGTATTCACAATAAACACAATATAGAATAGAAAAGAGATATAACGTTTTTTTTACACACGTATGGTCATTTACAAACCTAGAAAAAATAATTGCATTAACATAATGCATAAAGTTTAAATGAAAAAATGCGAGTGTGTCTTATCAGCAATAACACCAAATAATTAATAGAAAAAAAACCCTAAAATGTAGCAATTTGCAGGAGCCACAGCTGCCACTGCTATGGTAAAGAGTTACCTCAGAGGAGTGGAAGCACGTATAGTGTTTTACGGGTTATTTTGGTGACGGAGAGTGATAACCACTGTGTGCAGAGTGTGTGCAGCAGCATATGGCAGGATGATTCACAGGGAAGTGGGTCAGAGTTAGTTTTGCTGCTGTGTCACAGCACAGACATGCAGGCAGCAGGAGGCATCTGACGCTGCATAGCGGGATGCACAGGACTGTATATCTCTCCGCTTTACGAATGGCCTTCAAAGGATGACTAAAGGAAGAAAACACACGCAAAATAAAATAGGGGTGACAAAGTTTTTCTGTGATGGAGAATATTCCAGGTCATTAAAATGTGTGGTTTTTCTATGTTTAAATGACCTGAATCTCATGTGGTCTCAGTTGGATCCTGTTCAAGTTCTACATCTCTTCATCCAATTGGTGGAACCCATCTTATAGAGTTGATATTGGAATCCTTGGAGGGGAAGATCTTTATTAATGTGTCTACAGAACTTGAGCACTCAGCTGATGAGTTGTCAGTTTTCAATACAACAACAGACACCAGTGTTCCTGCAAAGAGAGAGCCGATCACAAAAGCAGATGAAAATATTCAGTTAATCTATTAATCTCGTCATTTTAAGTAATTACAAGTTTTTAGCCATTATTTTTTTCAAAGGAATATATAATCTCTGTTATTTTTAGGTCCCACAAAATTTCACACAAAATATCAACAGTTCACAGTAAAAATGTAAAGAATAAAAATAATAAAAAACAAATAAATAAATAAAGAAAAATAAATAAAGAAAAATGAAAGAAGGACAAAGAAGATTTCAAGAAAAAATGAAGTTCTTCAATTCGTCCGAGTGCTTCAAATGACTGATATGAAAAAAGTCATCCGTAGTTACAATCCATTACTTTAGATTTTGGTTTTACCCTCAATGCTCTTATCTCTTGTACTCAGCAGATAGACAAACAAAGACAAAGTTCGTGAGTGGCTGGTGAACACAAGGAAACATTCAGTGTCAATGATATTGTCATCTGAAGTTTCTTTTAGACCAAAACAGAGCTAAAGAAGAGTAAATTTAAAGCTTCAGAGCCTCAGACGTACAACTCAAGACGAATGTTTTGTTGCTCCATGACTTCTGGATGCATAATCAAACAAATTTGTCTTATTGAGTCCAATTGTATAAGTTGATAACATGTCAGTTTGTGTTTACACGTTCACCTCTAATTTATTTGACTTCCATATAAGTAATTGAGAGATCATTTACTGTAACATCATTACTTGTGAGTTTGGTCATAGCCTCATAACCGTCACCACAGAGGACTCACTTACACCACACTTACTGGGTCACTAGCTCTGTGATAATTCCTCCGAATGCTACCTGAGTGACATACATGGGTCCAATCTAACCAAATCAGGCTGGTATAATTAATGAAGTCAGTCAGTGCCCATGGGACTCTCTGTAAGGACTTTGCCGCTGATGAAGACTAATTATTTAACCTAACATGGCTAGCAGACTTCCTGAATCTTAGACATTCAAGTCAGTAATTAGAGAGCAGTTACTGGCAGGCCTGTCACACCAACAATCCCTCTCCAGCACACACACAGGCGTATACGGTGGGTGTGCACAGATATTTAAGAGAAGGGAGGACCTAAGAAACAACTGATATCACTGCACTGTCGGTTTCAGTCTGTCTTTGTGTCTTTATTAGTTCAGAACCTAATGAGTGATAGAGGGGGAGGGGGGAATGATGGAAACTAGTAGAGCTGGAGATTGAAAACATTTTAACCTACTGCTCCTGCCGTGAAGAATGATGCATGATATGTTAAACACTGCAGTCTCTCAATGATTTTGCAGCATTGAGTCACCTTGACGTGCAGAATAATTAATATATTCCTATGTGAGTTGAACACAACAACAGTAATCTGATATCTACATAATGCAAAAAAAAATGTAATAAAAATGCAGATTTAGTTGTGAAGCATGAACAGAAGTTTAAACATGCCTCAACACAAAACATGACGTAGTAACAGGCTCTGTAACAGTTAAAAAAATATGATTACATTTTTTTAAAAAAGCAGCAAAAAAATAAGAATTTTCAGCTATGCTATTTGTTCTACAATGCTTGAGTGCAGCGTTGCTTTTGACAAAATGCTAACTACTTTTAATGACTGTAAAACCATCTATCGTGGACACTATCTAAGCTTTGTGTGCTAGCATGCCAGCATTTGATGCACAAAGTACAAATGAAGAGTGCTTTGGTGATATTTGAACTTGTGATGCCTCGAATGTCTGCAGGGTTTAGGTCTGCTGGGCCAATTTTCAATGTTTACTGAAAGAAAAATGATTCAATGAGCGATCTTAAACTTGAGACTCTGTGGCCTTGGCTTGACGAATAACAACTTAAAGATGGGGTAAACATTGCGGACACCCCTCTGTACAATTTTATTATTTATGTGGTCTGCAGGCGAAGTCAATCTGATGGTTGTGTGCTCTTTGGATTAGCAGCCTGTTTCATTGATTAACCCCACTCCCTCTAAATTTTTCTTAGGTACTAATGCCAAATGTTATTGCCAAACCCCTGGCCTTCTCTACTACCACCACCAGCAAACACACACACACACACACACACATCCACACATGCTCCTATTTTATAAAGGATCTTATTTCTTTTCAAATCAGAAATCACCTCTTTAGGTGCTCTGCGTAGAGCAAACACACACACACGCACACACAAATACGTTACATATTTTTTAAAATTCCTGTAGTGAAGCTATACACACACACACACACGCAGTTAAGGTTGTAAGATTGTTGATACAAGCACTCCGAACCTGTCTGCTCCCACATCTTTTGTTCACTCTCTCTTCTCTTATGTGTGAAACTACAAAATGCCCCATGGGAACAAGCACCACGTTATTTTAAAACCACGATAAACATTCTATATTTTCCCACATTCTATCCAAGATGCAAATTGGGGGTGGAGCGCAACAAAGAAAAGGCTTTGCATGTGTGGCTTTTTAGCACAATTGATCAACATAAAAAAAATGATTTTTCGCCCAGAGGGCCTTGGAAATTATTTGAAACGAGAGAGGAAGCATTGAAGAAGCTTAGAAGATGAAGACAAAGAGCTGTTTGAATATGATGATCCCGTTTCTGTCAATTCAAAGTCTGACAGTGATTTTTAAAAAGGGGATAGGATTGACTCTCAGCCGGCTCTGCAAACAAACTGTCAGCAGCCAGTTCAAGGAAAACCATTTTTCATTTATATTTGTTCAAAAAAACATTCTTTTAACATAATATCAAAAATTATTGGCCCTTTTGTTGATAAATGTCATCTAGCACGATAAATGGTAAATATTAACTATAGGTATTGTCTGTATTGTTTGTAACTGAAATAGTCAATAGTCAATAGATAGTCAATATATGTAAAGTATTTCTACATAAAAGTTTACAGCTTTTTTCTTTAAAAGGCACAATAATGTTGATGTCCACAAGACTAACAGATATTGGGTAAGTAATGGAAATCAAGGGTACCTGTCACCAATTGATCACCATTCAAATTAAGGAAAAAGTGTATTTCTGTACCACATTTCATCACAATCCAATATCTGTCAAGCTATTTCAGTCCAGAGGTGATAAGTGAACATACTAATCCTAAAAACGTCTATTAAAAAGGGAGCAAGGATTTGAGAGTACGAGGTATTTTTGTTTTTTATAAGCCATCAGTGATCGAGTACTAGAAGTTCATTAGTCTGGTCTTAGTTACATATGCCAGGCTCAGGGGGCTACCAGCCACTACTTGTTAGCCTTCTGCAGTGAGTTTACTGCATGAGCACATCAATTCAGAAATGTACTCCAGGGTTTCACCAAGTATTACTAGAGAATTTCAAGTCATCTAAAGACATGTTAAATGCTTTGGCCAAAGCAAGGTAGCCTCCAGCAAAAAGAGTGGAGCCCACACAAGGTGTTCAGTACAAAATGAGTCCTTGAAGAACAAATATGAAGTGGTAGACAAATTAAAGATACTTCTGTACAGCCTTGAAAAAATTCACTTACACTTATAATAGAGTAAGCCCTTAGGTTAACATTTTTACAGAGACATAAAGTTCTATTAGGAGGTTTTTGTCAACTGAAAGTGAGCATGCAGTTTCTTACCTGAAATTCCAAAAATGACCTGCAATATCACATTTGTTCAGTTCCTTTTTTTCTTTTTTTTGTAGGCTTTTTTATTGTTCTATTAGAGATTGCAAAGAACTGGAACTTGTCCCAAAATGCGCCGGGCAAGAGGAATGGTACAACCTTAATAATTTTTTTTTTTTTTTTACCTATCTGAACTTGCATTTACTTTTATGATTGTTTGTATTTTTATTATTGCAACTGATTTAAGTGACAACCACTGATTTACACATAAAAATCTGTTTACCTGTAATAACAAGTACTGCTGACTCTGTAAATAGTCATCAGTTGGCCCCTGGAGGAGTTTAGTGAAATCAGTCCTTCACTCTTTTAGTATTGCAATGTCAACAGATTTGTTATTGGTTGTTTGTTTTATTTGTTTGTTTCCTCTCAAAGGAATAAAATCCATGTGGTAGTGTCAGATGTATAATCTGTAAATTTCACTTATTACTTTTGCTTTGTAAAACAAAGCACCTACATCACCTTCAACACAGCTTGACAGTCTACACATCAACTGGAAATTCATGCTAATAGTGGCTAACGAAACGTCAAGCAAAGATACTGAGCAGGAAACACAGATTTGGTTAACTTACATCTCTCTGACCCCACAACCACATTTTTTTTGTTGTTGTAATGTCACTTCTTTTAATTTATAAAGTTCAATTCATCAGATTATGTACATCGTCCCCTGGAGCCAGAAAAAAAGTCTGTATACAACTTTTTTCACATATGCAGTGGCATTAATCGATACCTGTTCACATACCATAAACTGTATAGAAAAAAAGAGAGTAATTCTGTGATGTCACTAATAGGTTTCTGAATAGCGGCCCTGGTCTTTGCCATGTTGGCAGTGAATGACACCACTTATCTCTAAGCATAGCCTAAAATGGGGCAAAACAGTGGAGGAAAGACTTCTTGGAATGTCTGTTAGAGCAATAAACCAAAGAGTAAGTCATCTTAAATGTTTATTATGATATTTGCACTTCAGCTTGGCTCGATTTTCTTTCCTGAAGCTGGCCACTTAAAACAAACTTTGATATGTAAAACTGGTGTGATTGATTTTCAAAAAACATAACCCTAATGATATAAAAGTGATGTGGTCAGGGTTTTCTCAGCTTGGACACTAAGGGCTCTATTTTCGTAGACCAGGCGCAGGCGCGGCGCAGGGCGGGTGTGCTGCACCTACGCAGTCCGGCGCACCCATGCCTCAGTCCCTCCCACCAGCGCAAGTGGCCAGGAGGGAGGAGAGAAGGCCAGAGCAGGTTTAACACAGCCGAATGTAATCTTCACCAATCAAATGGACGCCTCTCATTGCCTTTAAATGCGCTGCAGGTGAGGCGTAGTGCCAATTTCACCAGGCAACCACCAAAGAGGAAGACAGCAGCAGCAGCGGCTCCAGGCGGCCAAACTCTTCCCAGGAGGAAACTGATATGCTGGTCCGGGAGGTCCAAGCTCGCAGTCCCAGAATATATGGTAACGCGCACAGATCTCCACGGGCTGATGATGCAAAAACAGCCTGGGAGGAAGTTACTAATATTGTCAATAAAGTTTCCCCAGATATTGTGAGAACCGCTGCCCAATGTAAAAAACGGTTCTCCCTGCTGATCAGCACATGCAGTTTGGCCTCTCTCCGTCTTAAGTCCTGTAATCTCTCCTCTGTGAGGTCAAAGTGGCATCCATGGCGTAAGGCTATGCTGTGTAGCACGCAACATGCGACAAAGAATGCACTGACAGTCTGAGGGCTGTATGATAGTGAACCACCCATACGATCCTGACATCCGAAACGCATTTTGAGCACTCCAAAAGTACATTCGATGACTGACCCGGCACTGCTGAAAACACAGTTAACACGGTGCCCTCTTGTTGTTGGTGTGATGTATGATGTTATCAACCACGTTTTAAGTTGATATCCAATGTCACCTAGCAGCCACCCATCCAGAGGGGTGTCCCCCTGAAAGACTGTAGGGATGACAGAATTCGCCAGGATGAATGAGTCATGAGCACCAGGCAATTTGAGTCACAGATCACCTGGATATTAATGGAGTGTTTCCCTTTCGGTTCACATAGGTGATGGCTTGGGTATTCGCTGCGCGCAACTGCACATTTGAACATTTCGAACTGACAGCGGGCTGACTGATCCCCACCACCATGGCCACATTGTGCTGGAAAAACCCGGTGGCAAAGATGGTCAGAGCTGTTGTCACCTTTACAGCAACTGGGAGAGCGCAGGGGCCACCGGGCTGCGCATCAGAGGCCGCGATGCGCGTCACCGTGTGGATCAACTCGCGGGACAGATGTAATCTGTCCCTTTGTCTTGACTAGGAGTACGAAATTAAGTGACAATGACATTAAACACGGCAGTGGGCAAATCAAGGCATCATGCTTGTGATCCACCTGCATTCCTGCTCTGTCATCTCCAAATAGGAGAACCTTTGGTAATATATATTCTCTTCAAGTATCTCCTCCTCATTCTCCTTGCAATAATGTACTCCATTATTCCAATACTCCAATAATGTCCCCTTTCGATCATGTTAAGAATAAAGATTAAAGCAGAGAAATATGGGCAATAACAGGTAAATCCTTAAGACGCCGACTGACTTACATTTATTCAGCGAGCGTCTCTCTCTTTTTTCTTTTCTTTAATTT
>JAQNCA010000017.1:16942178-16965920 GCA_029783725.1 Acanthurus tractus | reverse complement strand
GAACGTATTGTCTGATGTTGGCTCTGCTGCTGCTGCACCCATCTCTTCTGTAGTAGAAGCTAACAGGAAGTAGGTCTAAACATTTTGCGCGGACTTTTTCTCCTCAGCTGATCTCACAGTGTATTTGGCGAATTTGTATTTTAAAAACACCACAAATTAAAAATGCATTGTAACGTGCGTTACTGACATTTGTACCGAGTAAAATATTACCAAATTCTTTTTTGTAATGCCTTACATTATCGCGTTACAGCAAAAAAGCAATACATTACAGTAATCACATTACTTTTGGAATGCATTACTCCCAACACTGCTGAAAACCGTACTTGAACAAACACATATTAGCATATCTACTGCTGTTACTGCATTTTCTCTAGACAATGTGGGATATCGGGGTCCTAATAGGTCCACAACTTTGGACTGACCAATAGGACCCAGAGATAACTGTAGCGCTGAATGCTCATACTGAGTCAAAATGCATGGATCCTCTTGGGCATCAGACATTTGGAAGCACGGGCTGAACAGAATGAAACAGGACTATGGACCCATGGAGATTTCAGATAGGACGCACTGTATTTACTAAAAAGACACAGTTAATTGTATCTCTCAGAAACTGTTCCAATACTTTCAGCGGCTATTATGGCTTTAAAAACACAGCTGAGCCTCTTAGCGTCCTCTCTGCTGTTTATCCACCAGAGATGTTCATGTTCCCTATGAACATTTGTAAAATTTATTGTAAAATAAAAGTCGAAAGCCTTATTGATGGATGTACAACCATTTGAAGGAAGATATTTCTAAATGTTTCATAATAGCGGTGGACCTCAAGCAAGGTCGCTTGCTTACGCGCACTACCCAGAATCCTTAGGACCCATCCTGTCCTACAGAGTTGCATTTAGCCATACTGATGACATAATAATGCATTTGGCAACACAATCGGAGCTGTAGAGAAGCACTTAAGGGACTAACACAATTCCGGAAGGGTATTAAATATGAACATGGCTGTATTGCTAAAAATAATGACATTCCCATTTAAAATATAAAATATCGACGTGTTTGGATCAGAGCACATGTGCAGCTCCTATAGGCATTAGAGGCATTCAGCACATACTGCAATCCTTGTGTTCGAGTCACTTTGTAGGTTTCAAGGAATATCTAGTTGAGCATTGTCTTCGAGAAGTGTAGGCTGAAGGCTAACAGAGATGTACTGTTTTTGAATATGTGGAACTGATAAATAGAAACAAAAGGGTTTTTTGTTTTCTCGTATGATTCACTAAGGATCTCCTGAACACCTCTTACTCTCTTCATACTCCATCCCTCTCTGTGAGCTCTTATTTTCACTTTTTTTAAGAATAATTACTAATTCACAGCAGGCTTCCTGTGCTTTTCTGTCAGTCTCTGCTCCTGCGCTGTCTTAGAGGATGGGTGTTTTTTTTTCTCTCAGCCTCTCTATCAGTTCAATAGTTTTCCATTTTATAAGGTTAACGTTGACGTAGATTGAAATAAATTGCAGAAGCCCTTCAAATCTAATTGTGTGTGTCCATCTTTTACAACCCTTATGCACAAGCAGAGTGGGATTCATAAAGCCCAATGCTTTTATCTCTGCCAGAGTTTTACCATAACTGGAATGCTACGTGTTACGCCTCTCTAAATGCACAGCCGCTATGGTGTTATCTACCTTCACTTTCTCCTTATGCACTGCACCTGACTTGGACGGTTCCCTCAAGGCTCTCTCGGCTTAGCGAGGAACAAAATATGAAAAAATTGGACTCGCTTTTTACGGTTCTTGTTTTTGACATTTTGTACCAGGCCCTAACAAGCTCTTTTCACTATCAAAATGACTTTACTTTGCATGTCAACTTTAATATTTATTCTGCAAGACATCACAGACAATCTGCAGCTCCAATAGATTTTTCCAGAGGATAGACTGTTGTGCTAAATGGGGCTGTGTTTTGTCATCGTGTGGCCTTTTCAGGGCAAAGGAGCATTGCTTAGCTTGATTAAGATGTAGATAACTGCTGCACTAATCAGCACTCTTTCCTGCCCTCCCTGCTTCTCTCCTCCTCCTATTCTCTCATTTCATCTTCACTCATTCTAATGATGACCAACCTGAACTTCTCCTCTTCCCTCCTCTTTCATTTGAGCCCAGGCCATTATGGCAGACAGTGAGTTAATGAACAGCAAATAGGAGAGGAGAATGGTATTAATCATCTCTAGGCCCGCCGTGTGCTCTATTATCATTCAGCCCCTTTCATCTAGGAGTAACCTTTCTGCTCCCACCAGCTCTTCTCTTGCTCATTGCCTGATGCCTGAGTGCTTTAAGATTCCCACCGGTCATAGAATATTTCTGGTACATTAAGGAACATTTAACGGGAAAGTCAGGGAATCTGATAGCTATGTTGTCTTGGGAAGTCTTGAAATTTAGAGCAATGCTGCAACTAGTTCCTTTACAGGAATGTAACAGAATGTATGGCATTTTAGGTTTAAGTTTTAAGTTTAGTTAAAGATAAAAAAAAAGCTTATCTCCACAGAAACTTGTTGCAGTTTTTACATTAAAGCTGCACTGTATACACAGTTCCTATGCAAAAATGCACTCACATGCACTGGGAGCAACAGCTGCAACAGAGAATGTCCTTTGCTTCTTTTTTCTTCACAAAATTCTGTTGGTTTTTTCACTTTCTCTTCCACTTGCGAGATGTGACAAATTGAAAGTGACTATTTTCACACCCTCCATGATTTCATCCAAAATTAAAAAATGTAATTCAACACAACTGCTGTTAGCAGCCATTTGTATTTGGGCCTGACAGCATGTCTAATGCAACTTGAACAAAAAAGGAATACACGCAGTTTCATTTTTTAATTGTGTTACTGACCTCTCCTAAGCCCCCACCCCCCTTGTTTAACTGCTGTTACTATACTAATGATCGATCTCCATGTGTAATTGGCTCAGATCATTTGTTAGGTATGCTGTTTTTCAGTAACCACTGGTCAGAAACCCTCCACTGCTGGAGGACCTGTCCAAATTGAAAAATCAGATATTGAATATCGCACACCCTTGACATGTTATCACCTTGTAAAGTAGTTCTGCCAAACACCAGTATATTTCCTTTATTGGACGTGAAGTCACGTCACTTCTGGGCCTTACTTGCAGACAACTTGCGGTTGGATTCAGCTCTGTCCTCAGTATTAGGCAATTTATATTTTGCCAAGTTATTCAAGGTTGTTTGAGTCCTTGTCAAACTTCCAATGAACAATTGAGGGGAAAAGGGCGGGGCATGAAATAAGCACGTTTTTTTTTTTTTTTTTACCCACAAGGTCTTGACTCCTTTGTTGAGATTTTTGCATCAATACCACAGATAGATCAACATCAGGATGAAAAGAACTGTTTCATTGACCTTTTACACCACATCCTAAGTAAATCCCTGCATCAATATGCTGGGGTGCTAAGGTTTAAACAGTTTAATTCATTGTAAAAAGAGGAAAAAAACACAGAGGTGCAGCTGAGCGTTGGAGTATATTTTCCACAGCAGCATTTGGAAGTAGAGCAGACTTACAATCAATAACCAGGGATCTTGCCCGTCTTGGAGGTCCGCTCTCGCTTCTATCACCAAGGTCCTTCAGAGCTGGATTTAATACTCACTCCTTGGTGTGTGTGCGTGCGTGCATGTATGTGTGTGAGAATGAATCCTGTACACCCTTTCGTGTGTCTGAATGTAGCCCACCAGCTCTCCATCTCCAGGCCGAGGAGGTGAAGGACGGGGTCGGGGAAGGAGCAAAGGGACTCAAGATGGACGTGATCCTGCTGCTAATGATGGCCAGCTGGACTCAGACCAGCTTGAGATCTATAGTCCTGTCCTAATCCAGCTCCTGTCCTTCGTTGGCCTGTGCCCTAACATCCCAAAACTCTGTTCCTTGGCATAACAACAACCTCTGTGTCTCAACTATGATGTGGCTCTAAATGCGTCTTTCTCTTCCATTTTCTGCATCCGACTAACACTGCTTTCCTTGAACACAAAGGACCATATGTGCCAGCTCACCGCATGACTCTCTAAATTTACTGTGTGTCTTTGACTTAATATGATTTCATAACTTATATTGCTCTTCAATTTGATGATCTGTCCTGTAATCTTATAACAGTTACGGCTTCATAATCTGGTTAGGCTTCACAAAGCAAGGGGTGGTGGTGGGGGAGTTGGGGATGGCTTCATAAGATACTGCCTGACAGGAAGGGTCTAATAAAGCGTTATGGGATGTGTTTATGGAGCTTAAAAAGTCAGGATATTACAACTGCTGTTGCACAAATGTTGATCATTCTTCTAAATATGTGAATTTCAAGGCAGATTTGGGGCCCTGACCCCATCATGCCTGAGAGAATCTGCTAATAAGGTTTACCGTGGGCCTTAAATGAACAATACTCTTTCTTAATCTCAGTGTTTGTCATCTTATCTGCACGCCTCATTTCCATCCTATCCTTATTAAAGTCTGTGATGAGATTGATTTATTATTTTATTTTGGAGCTGTGCATAATATGTAGAGAACTGGTACATTCACCCAGCACACACACGCTAAAATAAAAGGTGAAATGCGTTACCTTGAGTCTGACGTTGGTTTCCATTTCATTAGCAGCAATCAGAGATTGGTGTGCTGTCATTCCCTCCTGTGGAGGCACTCAGAGACGCGAATACCATAATATAGATGTGTATTACTAATGACAAATGAAGGACAGGAGGCTGTTCACTCCTCCGGTTCCTCTACTCCATTATACCTTGAATCTCCTGCAACAAAATGGAGGTTATTTTCCTTCCAGTTCCCACTGTCAGATTTCTCCCTTTCTCTTTTCTGTCTTGTGCATTTTTAGCACAGCGATACAAAGTGGATACCTCATCTTTTGAGCGGTAAACAGCTAGAAGAAGCCTTCATTATATTCTTGTGACAGGAATTCATTTCACCTATGAGAAAAAGCTTGGCAAAAAAAAGGAAATCTATCACGGGCAAAATGCCATCATTAGCCAAAAGCAAGCACTCCCTCTCTCTCTCTGTTTTGCTTTCTGGGCTGTATTTCATGTGCATGGAGCTTCTGTCTGTGCAGTATAGAGTGCATGTGAAGTGTCAGCAGTTTGCAGAATATACAGTCCCCCTCTATAAAGGAGGGCTGGAAGATCACAGGGATGTTCCCTGCCCCTTGATGTTTGCTTAGTTCTGCCTTTTTTTCTGTTTTTTCTCAGTAATAGTCAGCCCTGCGTTGCACTGTTCACCACAGTCTTATCCCTCTTCAGTAGTTTAGCATACTTAGCTCTAAAATACCACTCTGAGTAAGTTGCATTTCTCTCATAAAACGGAGCCTTATGCGAACAAATGTTCGAGACCTTACCGGCTGCAATTATTCTCATATTACATAAAGTGCATGGTTTTCCTCTCCCATCAGTTTGGTTTATTGTAGATCATTAATAGGCTAATATTGTGTGATGATGTAAGTCATATGATCTGGTTTGAGTATACTACTTAGATTTGATTTACTGTGTTGTTCGCAGAATGCTGCTGTGTACAGTATGGGGTGTAGTCCATCCAAAAATAACACAGCATGGTATGGTTAAAATGGGAAAGCTATGGGCACTATTCCTGAGCAGTACATCATCCCACACTCTTTTAAGCTATGTTTAACTATGGGATCGTACACAATGTCTGTGTGAGCTCTTTGATGCAATAAGTAGGATGTTAGGAAAGCAAAATGATGTGAGGTGCAGTTTAAAGAGGTAATAAAAGAGAAAGGGCAGCAATCTGCTATGCTGTTACCTGAGGTGTTTTAATTTGCCAGATACTGTACGTTCATTATTTTGTAATGATCGTTCTTTTGCCAGGTGGTTGTTCATCCAGGAACCAACTTAAAAAATTATAGTTATAGCACATCATAACGGAGCTTTCCATTGTTTAAGTTGATGACAACTCTCTGTGTGCACTCATGTACTTCTTTTTGCAAAATCTTACATTTGCAAGCAACAGCAATAAGCTAGCTAGATGAGCAAGTTTCATGCTCAGGTGATCTATAAGTTACCTTACCTTACAAGTAAAGGGGTTGTTGGGGTTGAATGCAGTCTGAGAGGAGGACTGCAGACTCTTTACAGTGCTGAATGTAAATATGGTATTGCCAACATAGTTTTCAGCTCATGTTTAGTGTTTCCATGAATATTTTCCCCAAATTAGTCAAGAAAATGTAGCACAGTGCTGTTTGTTCAAATACAGACCAACACAGCCAAGCTAATAGCTCTGTGAGGCTGTATAGGCAAAATGCTGCTTTTCATCTTAATGCTAACTTGACATGCTAATGTGCTAACAAAGATAATGCAAGTACGCTCATGTAAAACTGGTAGGATGTTTACTGCAACCGCTATCTTGGTTTGATATTGTCAACCTGTTTATATTTGATGCTAAGCACTTAGCTTAGCACTGCTTAGCACTTCACACCAGCATATTTAACTGGTGCTCATAGGAATGACATTAGCTTCGCAGGTACATATATTTGTTCATAAATCAATTTACTGGACTAAATAAAATTTTGGCCTAGAAGTGGTGCAAGATAAAAAGTCAGGGGATCACTGAAATTGTTGCAGTTTTTTCTCAGGGAGGCTTTTTCCTAGTAAATTTCACAAGTTGGTGCCGGAGGAGAAGTTAGGGGATCACTGAAAACAGCAGGATCCATCTTCTTGAAACCAGTAATCTTTGCACAAAATTTAGTGTAATTTCATCCAATAGTTGTTGATATTCCACGGTGGATCGAAGCACTGAACCAACTGAAGACTTTGCCATCGGCTATATCATGATAGATTATGGCTCTGTCAGGAAACCAGTGTTTCTCAAAGATGATCTGGGTGTGCTAAGCTACAGCTCTGCTTGTGTGCATAAGTGCCTTTGACAGAGCTTGTGGTTGATGTAGTTGTGTGGGTGGCCTGTTGTGAACAACTGACTTGGAGACTGAAAAGATGCTTTAGGTTGCACTTTATCTGCAACTCTTTCAGTCTGCATGTCCAAGACTCAATGAGCAAGATACTGAACCCTGTATTAATGTACCATCGGTGTGTGACTGTGTGTATAGTCTCTGATAAGCACTTTGTATAGAAGTCTCTGCCATTAGTTTATAAATCTGAATGACTGAATGCTGACTTGCACTGTGTTATTGCAGTGCAAATGCAGTCCATTTTCTGTATGTCCATTTTCTCTTTTCTCTCTCTCTCTCATTGTCTGTCTCCTCAGAAAACCTTTAAAAGTTCTCTGGAAAATTTGACAAAATTAAACTAAAACACCTATTTCAGCATACCCAGGCTAAATTGGAAGCTGTTCCTGAACCATTTTGAGCACATGCATGGTCTCTTTTGAAAGGTAAAATGCTGAATTTGATTCCCCAACAGTCCAGAACACTTCCAGTACATCTGGAATCAAGTAACAGATGTCTGATCACTGAAAAATAAGAATTTTGTTTTTTCAGCTTTTTTTTTTTTTTTTTTTGCAATAAATGACAACAGATGACTATAAAATGAAGTTCTTAGCTTTAAAACACAATGTGCCACAGCATGAAGCCATATCTAGGCCCAAATCAATAAAAAATGATAACAATTCAACACAAAATAAATATTTTACATATGTTTTTCTAGGGATGCGCATGGCATTTCTCGAAAACATCATTTACTTTATTCATCTATATAAGTATTAATATTTATATTCAGCCCATTTATGCCTTGGAAAGCATCTTGATGCAGTATATCCATATAACAGTCATCTGCACAACTAATTGCTATTGGCTTGTTCTTGCCACAGGGGAAAAAGGGCCTTCCTTTCCATCTAACCTTTCCAGTTCTAATTCATGAAATGAGATGTCAGCTGAATGCTCTAGTGCTACTTAGTTAAGTCTAGAAAACAAAACTATGTGATAATGTACATTAAGCGATGGAACGTCTGTCATTCTGACTTCAATTTGTCTACATACACAAGTTAAGCTCAAGTTTACTTGTGTTTTTAAATGTGACACAATCCCCGGTCTCCCTGGTAAAAGTATCATGTTTGATAGTTACCTGAAAACTTTTCCAAATGCAAACTTTTCTCACATTTTATATCACTTCACCTTACTGTGACACATCATAAGATTTCACTAGACAGCTGCGTCCACAAATAATGCTCGAGGATACCCACAGCACCATAGTTTGAAGTCTAAGGCCACTGACCAAGCTATTTAAGGTGCTGGCAGTGAGGACAGACTGCCATTAATCAAAGCTGCTGGCTAAACTAGCTTGTTTTGCCCCGTCTGACCTTGTTTTAGTGTTTATAGAACCAAGCAGTTACTTCAGAGAGTGCAACGAGCAAGAAATAATTGCTAAAATCTGCAAAAACAACCTAAGTTCATAATAAACAGGATTTCTCCATAACATCCCAGGTCTCCTAGCACTTACACTGAATACTGACATGGGCTGAAATGTAGGCAGAAATGTGTCTTTGATGTTCCAACAATGAGGGTGAGATCAGGCATGTCACTAAGGTTGTCAGGTGTGAACACATCATAACAAATTTTTCGCTTACATTAGCTCACAGCAACAACAATAGGAAGCTCTGGCCAATCTGTACACTCTCAGTAAGAATTTAACACAGCAAAAAAACATACAGAAAAGTTACAAAAGAAATGAAAAGCGCATGACATGCAGGCTGCCATCACATTTAGCGGTTTAGCTGGATTATCAGCAGTGAGGCAGGTTGATAAGGAATAGTGTCTGTCCATACTGTAGAGCCCTGTGGCTTACACTGAAGCCAGTGTCAGCTGTGAAGCATTCTGCTCCATCCCTAATTAGATCAAACTGAATGTATGAAGTGCAAAAGCGTGTGTGTGTGTGAAAGAGAGAGAGAGAGAGAGAAAAAGAAATAGCACATGCAGAGGTTTCTCTAACTTCCAGATGAGTAGGCATCCATGGCTTTAACCAACACCTGGTGTAATGCAGGATGTGCTTCTTTACGACAGCTAGAAATCTTGTTATTCTTCTGACCTCAACCATTCTTTTTGTCCCTCCCTCATAAATCTCACTATACTTGGTAGTGTTAGCCTAATATGCCACGGAGGTATCACGTGTCTCAGTGTTTTTGTTAAAATTGTTAAAAACTGTGATGGATCGCATATTTGCAGATCTGTCAGGTTATGATTATTTTCAGTAGAGTATAGATATTTTCTCATGACAAATCAATGTAATCAATGTACTACTTCAGTATATCAACCTTTGCAATCTACTGCAACCTCCCCTTTGTGTGTAAAGTGACCACAACTTATGCCTGATCTTCTCGCTCCACTAGTCATATTTTTGTATCAATAAAGGGTAAATGATTATATGTAAAGTGAAAAAGTTATTCATAGTGACAAAACTACAGACTATGATAACCCGACTGCAGTTTAATTTAGCTTGACAAAATGTTTGAATATCTCTTAGCTAATAGTTTTTAAGATACCGCTAGTTCTTGGTTCCCCTGCCACGTTCACTGGACAGTGATATTGAGCTTCAATGCCTCAGTAAAGATGTAAAAAACAGAGAACAGACAAAGTTGGCACACAAGAGCTCTCAGTCTCAAGAGTTGGTGGAGACCAAAACAGTGCTAAAAAAAAGCATGCGTAAAGAGGCCACTTTTCGCTAACATGTGAGGCATGTTAATGTTATGTGGCAATGATGCCATAGGTCCAGAACAAATTCATATTTAAACATATATACATACATATACACATATACATGTGGAAATAAGAAATTGTTTCTGCTGACAGTGTGGTAGAATTGTTTTAAAACACTGGCTCAGTTCATTTAAACTAAACCAACATTTGGAGATTATAACACTGCTTATTATCTGGCTAAAATAAAAGGAACTGATTAAAATGGGAATAGTCCTGGTTTCAGCTTTAACCCAGTGGACACATTCTGTGCATCGCCTGTGTGATCCCACAGGCTGTTCAAGCTATTTAATTCACTAATGTTTCCCTGGACGCCCTGGCCCAGCCAGCGTGGCAGGTCTGCTGTGAAACCACCTGCTTAGCCTCACAGATACACATTAATTAGTTCCTCACACAGTTTCTACGAGCGACAGTGGAAATGTTAAGAGTACAGTGACATTTACAGTTTCAAACATTAGGATCAGGACACTGACATGAGGATTACTGGTCAAGCTGTGAAAAGCTGCAGAATGTCTTCTGTGGCAGTGGAGGAAATTTATGTAAAGCAGTCATAGTGGGTGCTCTGACACCTTGGGGTCACTTCAGGACATTCAAAGGCTGCGGCAGGATTTGTTCATTTCCGTTAAATAGTCATCACATTGCTAAATTTTATATTATGGTTAAACATTAAAAAAAAGCTGGAATAGTTTATAAATTTGCAGAGCCAAATAAAAGTGTAAATTTAGTTATTTTCCCATTTTTGCTTTTGTCAGGTTTTAAAAAAACAACGTCTATGATAAGTTTACAAAAGATTGCAATATTTTGCCGTGTGTGTATCAGTATGTCTGTTTGACCAACGAAGCACAGAGAGAGTCACAGCAGAAAGGAAGAAACTCAGGTTAAATTTGTGCTTTTTTTAACTGCTGTGAAACAATCAGAAAATATCATTTAAGTTTTCTAAATTATGACTCTGTTCTCTCCAGTGCTGCTCGCTGTCTTGATTCATCTCACTTTCTCTCTGTCTCCTTTGCTTGCTGAGTTGGGACAAACTTTGAAAGCTGTTTGTCCACAAACAAACCTTAATTCCTACCTTTGAAAAGCTGTGTTATTCACTTTCTAAATAGAAATGTGGGCTTGTTTTCTGCATGCATCTGTAGCCCATCCTTGCAGACTGTTAGCTAAGGCAACACAGACTGTCATGTGAACAGGCAAGGGGCATCATTATATGTGCTGTATACTTTCCAGGATAACATTGGCATGTCCCATATGTCTCAATCGGATAAAATACCACATTCGGATTAAGCTCTGAAAATTATTTTACATGACCTTTGTAAAAAGTTAGAATATTTGGAATAATAGTGGAATCTTAATTCACTGCTCGAACCAAACAGCTGACGGCTTTATCCTGCGCTTCAGCTCAACCCCTGAAAGTGTTGAGTGGGAAACTTACATTACAAACAAGAATCATTTGAATCATTATATTCATCCAGGAATCTGATACATTACACATACCTCAGCTCCTGAAGCCCCCAGGCCATTTGGCCTACTCTGCTGTTGCTGCAGATTTCCTACAGTATCGACGCAGCAGACTGTACTTGCCTTCGAAACTCACACGATTTTGCTAATTTAGCAAGTAAACAACATATGCTATTCTGTCAGACTGAGGCGAGGCATAAAGAGCCTCCGTCCGCTTGTTTGGTTAGAGGCTCAGTGTATTCTTCAAGGCAAGTTGTTTACCTTCCCCTCCCTCTGCTCTACGGCGTGCGCTACTAATGAGAGAGACGGGGGGGTTGAAGACACAGCAGGGAGGCAGGCAAATGTGACCTTTCCCAGTATCCCACCTTCTAACTATTCCACTTACTCTCCATGTTTGTCTCTATCCATCTCTTTATGCCTCTGCAACCTCCCCCTTGCAGGTTATGCTTTTAAGGGGGGGGATGGGATGCACAGGTTTTGGGTTAACCATGTGGGCGGGGGAGAGATGTGGGAAGATGGAGCGCAAAAGGTCAAACACACCTCCACATCAAGCTTTAAAGACGAGAGTGTAAGTAAACAGCGCACTTAGTCCGTATTATCAAGCGCCGAGAGAAAATGTAATATGGATTTAACTTGAGCGAGTGAATGCTAAGAAAAGGTATATAAAAAAAAAAAACCCACAACATCCAATCGATCCTTATGCTTCAGTCCAAACTGACTATCCCATTAGTGCTCTGAGTTGGCGGGTTGAGCCCCAGCTTTTGACCTCCCACCCCGCTTTGACCACCCCTCATTCTCCTGCTCACCTTTAGCTGCTGACCTCAGTGCTAACAAGCTCACTCACCGGCAGTAATGACAGTCCTGACGTTTGCTCTTTAACAGAGGGCAGATGCAGTAGTAGCCATGGGCAACTCGGAGCTAACTCCTAGCACTCCACTTTTTAATTACTTCAGCTCTGCTGGGCGAAAGAGTACTGTACCGCCAAGTACAGTTTGACAAGGTTGAAAAAATAAATGTTTCAAGTTTCAAAAAAATTCAGGATATCATGGACTCCTTTTTTTTAATGACAAAATAATCACCTTAACCATGTCGATTCTTTCTTTCCTACTATCTTAATTCTTGTCAGGGAGGAAAAGCCAAGCTTCTTTAGATTCACTTAGACTAAAGCTCTCTGCTGAATTCCAAATGTTTTTTTATCGAGTGAGAAGCTCCTTCAGGCAGGCTAAGACAGGTTTCGTTGTAGGTTTTACAGATCGACCCCCCCGGAGCTGCGGAGTAAACATACACCACACTGGAATGATTTATAGGAATCAATGATGAACCCTCTGACATCCAGATTTCTTTTTTTCGGTTTAAAGACAGATTGTTCAGTTTCTATAGCTGCAATTTTCAATCACTTCACAGGAGTCACTAACAGGACTGAATATCCGATCTGATCACTGCGAGAAACAATGTCACTGAATGATTCTTGATGATAGTCTATTTGCATTGAGAAGTTGTCGTTTAGCAAATGATATCACCACAAAATGGAATATATATGTGAAAGAAAGGCATCAGAAAATGAAAATTAATACTATTCCATGACTGACAATCTGCAGATCTGTGTTCAAATCAAGCTTCCAGCAATTAATTACTCAGTAAGGGAGGAAGTGAATTTTAAAAACCCAAAGAAAAACATTCAACCTCTGCCATTTTCCGTTTGTCCTTTTTGGAGTCCCCTCCATCACAAGTGCCTGCACAGCTTTGGTTTGCAAGGTGGTGTGTGCAGTCGTGTCCCACTCTTTATTTGTCACACTTAAGAATAAAACCTTGAGAGTGCAGCGTGCTTTAGGAGCCCGGCAGAAAACCACCCTCACAGCACTTCACCGTAGATTAAAAGATTGATGACTGGAGTCAGGAGCAAATGAGCAAAACATAAGATTTCCATTTGACTCCATAAGACTCCATTTGACTTTGGCACAGGGCCCAAACAATTGCTCCTACAGTTGGTGTGCTGCTGATTTCTGCCCAGCTGGAGTTTCGGAGGTTTTTTGCTGGGGTAAATGGGAGGCAGGCGGCGAAAACCACGACCCTGCTTGAGTGATGCTAGAAGCCTCCTGAGGTCTGGAGTATAATCTCATGAGTAATTAATTTGGAATTTAGGGCTTAATTCTCAGTTTGACCGGAGGCTACATGTCTTGGTAATGTGGCTCTTTGAGAGTGTGAGTAAACAAGGTCACTTTCTTCCAACAGGACGAAATAGCGCTAATCCTCTCGCCTATGGCTTTGAACATTTTCCATCATTGCAATACTATCAAATGCTCAGTGTGCATCCAACCTTAAATCAATGCACGGAAAAATGAAAAACCTCCCAAACTGATTGCAAGCTCTCAGTTTTTTAAAGTAATAAAAGCTGAAATGACCAAACACTTTTCCTTCCACCCTCTTCCATCTTTGCCTCCCTCCTCTTTCCACTGTCACTGTTAATTGCTTCCCCTCCACCTGCTCGTACTTGATTTCCACCTGTCTTATTGTGTGATGTAATTAAAATGTAAAACGCTGCGGTGGATGGGGCTGCTCGTACGCTCGGCTCCTCCATCATTCCTTATTGCGCTGGGCCTCGGCTGTTTGCAGGCAGCACTCGGGGAGCGAGCAAGGAAGATTGAATGATTCTGTGGCTTAGCGCGCTATTTCCTCTAATGCACGGCGGGCATGAAGGCTATCGGGGAGATTAATACCGGTTTGGGCTGTTTGTAACACTGGCATTTATTCTCTCCAAAGTCCCAGCCACCGCAGGGCACTTCTTCATTCCAGCCCGTGCCAGGCCTGTTTACCCATCAGCTATCTGCTGTTTGCCTCCTCACCTCATTCCATCCCTTCCTTCTCTTCACATATGTATCTTTTTCGCTCCTTCGTTCCATATGTTCATGTTTGCGGTCCTCTGATCTGATCCTCCCTCTCTCTTATCTTTCAGTCCCTCTCTTGAAATCTCGTTATTCGTCTTCACCTTCAGCATCCTATGTTTTCTGATCTGTGGAAGAAAGCACGAAATAGCAAGAATATGTTTAGAAAATCAGAAAGTTCAAGAATAAGGATCGAACGAGGCAGACTGCTCATCCTCAGTGGATATTAAAGAACCCAGAAATAGACCAGTAAACTGAAAACATCTGTTTTTATGATTCAGGTCAACTTGGAACATAAATGCACCTTTCTGTCAGCCCACCTGAGTCATGAGAGGTGGAATACTCCTCCTTAAAAAACTCCTCTCTCTCATCTTCATCTGCGCATTGCATTTGCCATCTTATAAATGTCAGCTTCTTCTGAATAGGTAAACACCAAAGGGAGACCCAGCAGAGTTTTAATTCCAACTGCTGAGCTGCATAAACGTGTCTGTAGAGGTGTCAGCCACATCACAGTGTGCCATTCGGGCCAGAAGCTGTGGAATCAGTTCCACACACAAACCCCCAGACCCCAAATCGCTCCGTTCATTTTCATTCCTCACCCCCTACCAAGACCTATTTCTGCAGCGCAAGCATCCTGCAAATTGTGTTTCCCACGAAAATGAATTTGGGGAAATTTCAAGGTACCATATATATTTTGTCCTCCCCCCATGGTTTCAGTTTGCGGTCATGTTTTCCTGGGTGCTGACACACGGGTAGTTTTAGCATCAGGGCACGGTATAGGAGGCATTAAATCCCTCGCCTTTCTCATCAATCAAGTGTTTGGGTCGTGTCAAGGAGGCACATGTTAAGGTATTTCATAGTAAACCTCACTTAATATTGCCTCACGACGAGGCAAGCGGAAGCACTCGCACTCAGTCTGGAATTTCTTAAAGAGCGTCATTTTGCACATTGAGGGAAAATATAAACACTGTGTTGTCGCAGGTGCAGTAATCATAATAATCTGTGCAGCTTCAGGTACTGAAGTATTCTGATTGGCTCGGTAAATAAACACCTGAAAAGGCATTAACATCACAACCATGTACAACCTGGCACTAAACACGAGATGTCGCTTGATTAGAGAGGTTGTAAAACAGCCAAAATTCAGTGAGATTACCTTATTAAATGAATGTAAAAATGTATTACTTTAAAAATTTATGCACCCACAAGTATGTTATGACAAGTGTTTATTTTTTTAAGGTTTTTGTTTGTTTGTTTTGTGGAGCAGACAGTCCGTCTGTAAACCACAATGGCTGTTTTCTGTTTGAATAGTAATGTTGCTTTTGATTCTTATTCCAATTACATTTGACAGACATGAGTTAGTTAAACACATGCCTAATTGTCTGGCAGCTCATCGTTTTTGCAGTATTATGACCTATCAGATGTCAGCAGTTGGTGAGAAAAAAAACCTACCAGACGATGGATGGACAATGGAGAACGATGGCCAGACTTTCTGAAGCTCGTACATTTCCTGCTAGCAAGATTACTCCCATTGTTTTTCTTGTGTACGACCGCTTTCTGCAGTTTTAATGCTTTTGAGCAGAAACCGTCCAATATTGTGCACTACTATCAACACTTGTGCCATGCGATGTCTCGTCCCTCTCTAACACAGCAGGCTTTTTAAACTGCTTTGGGAGGAGTTCAGGTCGGAACCTTTACCTTTAGACATGTTCAGAAGACACTTTGTACATCCCCTGTTTCCTTGAAGCACGATGATCGTTTTTTTGTCCACTCTCACGTTGAGTAATTTCCCCTCTTCCGATGAGATTAGCAGCAGAGAGGTCAGAGAGGTTCTTCGACACACTATGAGAGAAACAGACGCAGAGGAGCACAGTGAAAGAGATGGAATGATGGGCGATGAAAAGGGTTTTATGAAAAGAAGCAAGGATGATCCGACTTGAAGGTTAACTGTGGCAGCATACAGAAAATTCTCAACATCCGTTCAATTGTGTCCTGTCTGGCTTTCTGTCTTCCTATTCCTCCCACTTCTGCAATTCAGTTCGGTCTATTGTGCAGAGGTCTGGATGAGAAGAATGCAAAAGTGCAAGGATTTCTTCCATTCTTCCTCTGCACTAGACAGTCCGAATCGTGTGTCTCTGGACTGGCCTTAACCAAGCCCCTGTTCATGTAGCATCTAAGTCTCTTTTTGTAACAAGGCCACACTGCTCCCCTCTTTGCATTTTCTAATTTCATTTTACATTTTCTGCATTCATTTTACATCCTCTTTTCATTTCTGTCTTCCTCCTCACAAATACCAAGGTTTTTTTAACATGAAGACTCTAATAAGCATCGACAGTCGACCAGGTTTTGTCGGGAACTCATGGGAAAGCGCATCTTGCTTTTGCTATCATACAACCCGCTTCATTTCTGTTGCTACTGCTCTGTTAACCCTTTTCTTTCTCGCAGGCATGAAGCATGTAGCTGCAGTCGATAAACAAGCTCTCTTTCATTCGTCCACACTACCTGCCAAGCGCCATATAGCTGACAGATAACATTTGCAGCTAGTTGGTAAACATAGCGGAAAATCAATTAAGTTAGGTCTGAAGCTGATTCACTTTCTTTTATTTGCCACCTTGGGCCAGAAGAACTTCACAACATGGGCTATCACACTCTGTCAAATAATCACTTTATATTGATATTATGCCAACATGCCAGCGAGCATGTGCCTGCTTTCACATACAGCCTACACAAAACAACAACTCAGCCAAAGCTTGAGGAAACTATTTGCCTTTGAGCTCCGACACACGAGCCCCTCTCCACTAACTTAATTTGCTGTTTGGTGCCGAGCTTGGTTCCACCAGGGTTTTTTAACCAGAAACTGCTTCCCGCTGCCACTGCAAATGAAGTTGATAAGAGAAGCTGGAATTAATAAGAAGGGTTAATGTGCTGTAAAACTAGACGGTGGGCTAGGAGAAGTCAAATAGCTTAATTGATCTGCACAGTTGGATGCGGCTGTACATCTTAATGGCTTAGTGGAGTGACTCTTTGGACTTACTGTCGACATATAAAAACCTTTGATTACTGACAGCTTAACCATCCTGCATTCTCCTAAGATATGTAGCTGTTATCTCTAGATTACAGTTTATTATTAGTGTAGCTAGTTAGCTTTTCATAGAAAGACATGATCCACCATAGAGCACAGTCAAAACGCAGGTAAATAAAGTAAGTACAAGCATCGTACGAATGAAATCTTAGTTATAATCAACATGGGCTTCTATGAGATAATAAGGTGAACATATTTCTATGGGTGGGCAAATAATCACAGATCAAAAGGATATTGAGCAATTAGAGGCGGCTTCTGTATCTGTAAAAATAAATGCTTAAATTAAAAGAGGTGATGAGAGTAAATATCCTTCTCTTTTTATAAAAAGTAATGTTTCTTTCCTTGTCTTATATTCATTGTGAGTAAAGAAGGTGGGCGCGGGGTCAAGAGAGTTTGCTTTTTCCTTCGTGTGTTATGCTATCAATACAAATTTAGAACAAAATAGTGTTTTGTTGCCTTTAATCACAGGCCACTTTCTAACAATTAAGCTGCTATTTCTGACCAAGAAAAACAGACTTAATGTCTACACATAATCATAACTTTCAGCTTGTGCTTATTGACACTGTATGTTGAAGGAAGTTACCGCAGCTATTATATTGATATGTAATTGGTGGTCAGAGTGACATCACAGATTAGCATATAACCTCTAATGGCCGCCAGTAACCACAGGAGCAGAAAGCAGAAAAAAAGAGAGAGGGCAGGAAGAGGTTGGGTGGAAAACATGTCTGTGCTTAAAGCAAATGTAAGCGACTGTGACAAGTGAAATTAGGACATGAAGTTTGCAGTCTGCTTCCAAGCACAAGGTGAACAAAGCCCAGGCTTGGTTTGAAAGTAAGCAATAGGAGGAGGAAAGGAGGAGGAAAGGAGGAGGAAAGGAGCTCTGAGAGAGTTTGTCCTTCACCTCATCGGTAGGGCGAGTCTCTACTGCCAGAGGCCATCGCTTCGCTCGCCTTTGATCTTCCCTCTCTCTTCAAACTGGCTGCTCAGTGACATTGACAATGATGTTCAGTAAAAATATGTTTTTTTTTTCCCCCCCTTTTTCCAAATACCATCTCTTTCATGTGTTCAGGCTGCAGCCCAAAGTGCAACACACACTGGTACAAACACAGCGGTGCAGAATAACCTGGATCATCTGCCCCCCTGCTGTAATAGCACAAGGATGACGCATGTGCGGCGTGTTTGGTGTGTGCCATTTTGTGTGTGTGCGTGTGTGTGCGTGTGTGTGGAGGCCACATGTCCTCCTCGAGGTTATTATTTATTTTACTGTCATCCAGGGTTTCTGAGAGAGCAGAGTGACCACTTCTGTCTGTCTTTTTCTACCTTGCCAGTTGTATCCGTTTGTTATCTCAGCGAATGGGACAGTGTTATTTAGGCAGGTATGAGCGATGGCGGTGTGTGTGTTTTCCCTCTCCAGCTGTTCTGATGTGTCGAGGTGGGACAGGCCCAAGGTAAGGCGGCACTTAACGCCACAGAGAAAATGGAAATGTCAGACTCCTTTATGAGACGGGGTTCGGCTTGGTATTCAGTTCTCGGTAGCTGGAGACACACATGCATACAGCTGAGAAAGAACCACCTCTTAACGGGTTTGCAGTGTATACATGTAGCCATGATGAATTCTATGGCTTTTATGAAACTGAGGATTTGAACAAATCAGAAAAAAAATAAGCTTTTCTCAAAATAAGATTGGTTTTCAGAGTTGTTATAGGTCTCATAGGTCTAGTTCCATTGTGGAGAGCTTAAAAACTTGCCTCTGGTTGTAATAAAACAGAAAAGAGATTGATTGATTTTACTAAAGAAAATTATGCAAGAAAAGAGTTTTTTTAACATAGTTTTGTTTATCTTACATAAATGGTAATTCAAATGAAAACATTATATTTCTGCTTGTTGTTCGCAGTTTATCAGCAGGTTTTATTAAAAATGCAGCATTTTAATTAGACTGAGACACAAGGACCTGGCTAACAGGTGTTCTTTAGATAAAATCTGATTGAATATCAAAAAGTAAAACAAAATAAACTACGATTTAAGGCATTTTTTATTCACCGTACACTTTCATGCGTTTGATTAGGCAATCCACACATGTCAAGCTCAGGAAAAAGCCTGAATGTCGTTAAATGCTGTACTTCCCAAATACGCGTGTGTGTTTTTCATATCAGCCACGTCTGTGACCTTGCTTGGTTGAAAGACACGAGACAAAAATACCTGCACCTTCCACCATGCATCAAATCACACGCCATAAGACAGCGCTGGCAGCCACCCTCATATGAGAAACAGATCGAATGTAACAGATATTTTATGGACCACTACAATCCACTTCCCCTCCAAGACTTTCAAGCAAATCTCTGAAACGTGAGAGCAGAACGCTGTTGTTCCTCAGCGTCACTCTCTCTTTGTCTATCTATTGTGTTTGCTATGTATCGTTCCTGGTGAAGTGGCTTTCTCTGGCGCGGCGGTAACACGAGCTAGGGCAGTTCTCTTGTGCAGCATAGAGCCATTAGAGAATGATAGATCGGAGTAATACAAGCTCGCATATTCCTCCTTGGTGCTCCTTTTTAAAGCTTTTATCTCCGATTTTGCATGAGTATCAGCTCAATAATCAAGTGAACCACGAAAACATGTTTTCTTATCCAACGCTTGAGTGATACCTGCTCAACGGCTCACTGAGCAACAGTTGGAGTAAATTCATGGACCTCTTGGGAGTGTGTATGAAAGATACATTCAAATTAAACGCCCTCAGTTTGGGTTTCTCTTACCCCGGCCAGTTTAATTTTTTGATGATGGATTTCTACCAGCAATTTTCTGAAATACTGCCTCCTGCTTGGAATAGCCAGGAAAAAATATTGTCCTCGCCTCGGATCTGGCTTTTTTTCAAATTGTATAACTTTGGACGGGAGGCAGGAAGAAAGGTTGAGAGTTTTGTGTGTGTGAGGAGTGTGTGTGAGTGTGAGTGTGTGTGTGTGTGTGTGTGTGTGGGGGGGGTAATAGACAGATAAATGGATGGTCTCTCTGGCGGTCAGCCTGGGCAGGGAAGGCTCAGGCTATGGATGACATTTTGAGCTCTGATTGCCTGGCAGGTCGGCTGACACTTGGATAGGCTGCAGTCCCACAGGGAATGTGACAGAGATGGAGTGAGCTCCCTGTGTTACACGCACATACACACACACCTTAACTACTACCACCTGTGTGAGAGACTGCGTATGTGTGTGTGTATGTGACCTAGGTGCTGCAGGCATCCATTACCAATCTTGGGTGTGATTGAGGGGAGATCCAGCCAGTGAGCATGTCTAGGCTGTTTTATCCCTGCTGCCTTACCACCTGCCTAACCTCCTGAACCCACAATCCTCCCACAGCTTTGAAGGGAATTGCAACTCTCGGCCACACAAATCTAAGTAATACAATATACTGCAGGTTTGGGGTCAAGACAGCATTGAAATCAGTTATGGTAGAACATCTACTGGACTTAATTAGAAGGAAAATTAAAGCTGTAAAACCACAAAGTGTAAAATCATAAAGTCATGACCGACTATGTGCCCTTTTGGCAAAGTAGAGGACACATTGCATTAGAGCTAAAGGTTGTTTCTTGGAAAGAAACTTTCAAAATTAAATGAATAAACAAAAACAAAGCATAAAAAAACAATTTTAGTCAGGTTTTAATGGCAGTTTCAGAGCGGCAAATCTGAACAGACCAAGGCTAAAGGCTGATTTAAATTTGATGACTTTCATTGACTTTCCATCACAGTTTTCCTCCCTCATTGCTCGTATATTGGTCTGAGTTTTTGTGAAATGCAAAAGGATAGGCTGCAAATTTGCACCTGGGTATAAAATACAGAAAACATTATGCCAGTCAAAGTATACTTAAAGCTGCAAGATGGAACTGTTGAGTCACCCAGTGAACTTTCTACCAAATATTCATGTTCTCCAACCCGCCTGACCCCAAACCTGTTGGATCAAAACGGACCACTTCTATTCTGACAAGGACACATCTTCCTTTTCACAGACAGTTTTAATATGTGTATGTAAGTTATAGATGTCTTCATTAGAGCTTGAAGTTTGTCAGTGTTTTTCTCACTGTGTTGTGATTAATGTTGAGGGACAATATCAGTTCTCTGCATAGGTTTTACATTTCTGGGTCTGGAAATCTGTTGGGTTGAATCCAGATTTTCTTAAAAGTAATGAACATTCTTTTGTATGATAAACAGCTGTTCACACAGACCTATGCCTGCAGTCATAATTTTCAGAATAATGATGTAAGTATCTACTAAGATACGTACCATCATGCCTTGTAACTGTGAACTCCAGCTGGGATGTTAATGACCTGTTGCTGCTGTGGCAAAGTGAAAAAAAGGAAACCTGAAGGATATGGACTCACAAAATACTGTAAAGAGCAGAGAACTCAGGAGAATCCATCCTTACAACAGCTGCCATCTTTTAAAGACGAATTATATTCATACTTTTTTATGAGTCAGGATTAATTATGCAGGTGATCGTCATAGAGAACATAAGCCACAGCAAAGCTAACTTCAGACCTCATCAGTGCCATAGACTGTTCGAAGGTATGTCCTAGGTAATAATCTACATTTTTCATATAAAATCTGAAGCATTATTCAATGCTATGTCTGTTTTAAAGCAGCATTCAAAATGTGTGGAATGTGCACCCTGTGAATTCAGATGAATTTGTTTGGCATCAGTGCTGTTTTCTTTACTGCGTCTTTGACTCGGACGATTGGTTCCTGCTGAAGATATGAAACAGGTCAAAGTCAGTAGTTTAGCTCTCTAAAAGCAGTGGGCTCCTGCGATATTGACCAAACATCATTCAAACAGTAGGAATGTCATGCATTTAGCAAGGACTATTTTTTTCATCTGTAGAATAAAACACATTTATTACCAGTAAGTATTCGGAGCAGCAGGATGCTGTATGCAAGTTACAGTCATGATAAACTACAGTGTGTTGTTCATTGTGAAAGAGCAGTGAAGGGCCTTGTCCCCCACACAACAGTGATGTGTTTTTGGAGGATAATGGTGCTCTTTGGCACACAGAGGAAAGATATATCAGGCTTTGATACACACACACACACACACACACACACACACACCGCACAATACTTGTTTGGAGATACTGTCGTTGTTCATTTTGCTGTTTGATGGATTTGTTGACAAGAAGGAACAAAGATTATCATCAGCTCTGTCCTTTAAATCTGTATTTCATTTATAATGTACAAGGACTAGTTTGTACAATGTCTTTTGGGAAATTAACGTGACGCATTTTTTTTGTTTCCTTTTTTAACATCTTATGTGATATTCATAAAGCTACGATATGATATATTTTTTAATACAACGTTAAAGCTGTTTAGAGGAGTCAGACAGTAGACTGACTCAGCTGGGAACGCCACACACAGCCTCAAACACATGTTAACACACTTTCCTCTGTTGCTGCTACGCCGTTATTTAGGTCAATGAGATCGGTCTGCTTTTATGCTGAAATCCCACTCGCTGTGGATACGCGGTAACAGAAGTAAAATTACTGACTTCTAAAGTACTGAGAAAGTACACCTGCACACACACGCACACACACACACGCACACACGCACACGCACACAAAAAAATGCTTATGGAACTGCAACTCCTCACTTATGTTCTCAAGAGTACCACCTACTCCTAATGACTCTGTGGAACCCTGCTGCATAAAATGTATATTTCATCCACAGCCACAGCCCCCCCCCCACCCTCTCCTGCTGGACTCGCAGCAGAGTGGAGCACGGTGTGTTGATTATATGCAGACGCTGTACATTTCCAGCTCATCACCATCATTTCCCCCTCCCCTCGGAGAAGGTCTGAGTAGGAACAAAACTGTCTACAAGAGGCGATGTGTGTACACACAGCCATAAAAGCGTTTACATCAAAGAATAAAACTTTTATTGAGCTAGCAGGTGTTGAGCAACGATGCCTCACTTTATTTCAAGGGTGGGGTTTTTTTTAATGCTGGGGGCATCCACGCCTGAGAGAGGATATACAGTCACAGTCGGAGGGAGTGGAGCTGGTGGCTAAAAGCTACAGCTGATCATTTGTCTTCATTCTCACTAACGAAGAGGATCAGCTGTACCTGAGCCAGTAGATCATTGGATCCACCTCAAAGTCTTTAGTATTCTAACAAACTCATGTTATAGCAGCTTCCACACTGTCTGTAGATGGTGCTCTATGTAAATAATTCATATAAGACTCCCTCCCCTTTTAGATGTCCTATTTTCTTTGAGTGCAAAGTGGCTTTCCATCACAGGGTTTCTTAAAGACTAACATGTTAACGTCTCAGCTTTTCTCGGCTGCCGTTTACACCGAAGCCCCCCGTGATGCATTCAGGCTTCTTTTGTCATGATCTGCATGGTTTAAACTTTATTCACGTCCCTTGCTTTCTGTCGAGACTTTTATATCATCTCGCCAATCCATGAAAAAGAAGCAAAGGTTGAGCCACGTTCAGTGTTTTTCTCCCCTGCACACGTCCTCACAGGGATATCATTCTTCAGTAGGTGGCGTTGTGATGTGGCTCTTTATACATCAACCTGAGCTGGTATTTAATCAACACAATATCTGAACAGCAGAGTTGGTGTGCAGGCTCTTGTCCTTGTCTCCAAAGAACCCTTTACATGTGTGTG
>JAQNCA010000017.1:16873782-16937785 GCA_029783725.1 Acanthurus tractus | reverse complement strand
ATTTTCCTATAATAAACCATCATTTTTTGTGTATTTTGCCTGCAATGTTTGAAAAAAAAAAAAAAAAAAAAAAAAAAAGGTGCACTGATTATATCCTGCCTGTCTGTCTGTTCTAAACAAACACCAGCTACCTCCCTCCTTGCTGAATTCCCCTTGCATTCAAGACAGCGCGCATCGCAGCATGATGCAACGCTGCAGCCTGCACCAGCAAGGAAAGAGGTTACACAGCAAGTGGAGCTGGGTCAAAGACTGTTGGCAAATAATTCTTACCGGAGGGCTGGTTTTAACCCCATGAACCCCCAGCATGACAAACAGGAGTAATAAAACGCTGGAAAAAGAAGACGTGTGTTTGTAACCTTAAATTAAAAACTTGCACACAAATAATTACAGCTTCTGATTAATTATATTTATCTATTTTCTTCGTCATATAGTCTAAGTCTGCCCAATGAAGCTCAGCTCATTTAGCTCAACTAGATGAGGAAAACCATCCAACATGTATATTTGTACAAGTGATGAAGACAGAGGTGGCGCAGATCATCCAAACAGCCTCGTGAACATTTCCGATGTCTGTCAGTGTCGTTGAAATATTGTGAACCTAACAAAGGAAACCAACTCATTAATCTTTCTTTAATGATCTCTGAACATACTGATATATTGAGAGTAATTCTGTGTTATGATTACACTGTTGTAAATTATGAGCTATTGTCTTTGATTAAATGCTAAAATGCTGTGCTACCATGGATTTGCAGGGACTACAGATGCAAATTACTTATCGCTATTTCTGATTGTTTATTTATTGTGATTTGGGAAGGGAAAGAAGAGCCAAATCTGATTTCATTTCTTTTTTTACATATAAATTATCTGCTAACCAATCATAATTATCATCATGTTTAAAACTCAGATTTCCAATTGGGATGTTGCTTTAGAGAGCAAAGTTAAGGTAGAGAAAAGTTGCGTGATGTCTCAGAAGTACTCAGATAAGACAGGATTTAAAAATTATGACAACACCTAATGTTTGCTTGGAGTATGAACCTCAGAGAACATCTAGTCTGCTGTGTATTTTAGCATGATGAACTGAGAGCAGAAGTCTTCCAAGCCAACCATAGACATTCAGTCAAGTGCCTTTGATTAAGGTTTGATTAAACACAGGAAGTAAAGACATCAGTCAGTCACATGTTCACTTGTTTTTCTGCTAGACACCAAGAGATGTTCAAAGCACAGCAAACAAAAGGCACATTTGGCACAAAATATACAAATATATGGTCATGCAGACTGATTTAAGTCTCCATATTCACAGACAGGTATATCGGACTTGTTGCAGGTCTGTTTTCTTACAGGTTTTCACAAAGGCCTGAGTGAGTGCATATTGTGCACACAGTAGATTGTGAAAGTACATGAATGCAGTGATCACAGTGTAATATTTCAGCTTTTAAATAGTACAGCATGAATTCAAAAGTTGCAATTTGAAAAATGTCTCTACCTTCTACAGCACACCCCACCTGCATTAACACTGACACAGTCAGTGCTGGGCTTCAGTTTATCCAATAAATTACAACATGTCTGCTCAATACGTACATCAGTTGTAAGATTTACACACTTAACTAAAACATAAAATGGTTATTTGTGGAAAAAATGTATTAAATAACATTAGGTTGATTTTTTTGCTCAACTCAAAGCACAACTGTTTCTTCATATTCTGTCCTGTTCCACTCCGGCCCAGCAGGCGGAGACACGATCTCCAAACTCCCCTTTATGTGCCTGTTCTCGGGTCTAACAGTACAGCGATTTCATTCAAAGCACTCTAAATAAATAAACTTCTTACAAAAAAATAGAAAAAAAGGCCGGAACACAAACAGAATTGAAGAATGTTTTGTTTTCATCATTTTTTTCGAGTGCCACTCTCTCAATGTCGCCATCACTCTCCATGTAGCCCTAATACTGTATATTGTCTGAAGTGCTGAGCGCTGGCACGGTGTTATTGAACGCCAGTGGGGCCTCTCACAGCTGATTGATGGGTAAATACTACTCATACATCTCAGCTTCCATCTTGTACAGGATGGTACAGGGCGGCTGACTGCTATTGTCACTTTATAGTAATGGTGAGTGCCAAGGAGAAGGCTGGGATGTGAGAGCAGATCAAAGAAAGAGGAAGTGAAGGGTATCAGACTGGACTGATGGACGGGCTGATGGATGAATAGAAACAGTGACAGCAGGTTAATCTCTCATTTTTTTTCTTTCTGGAAGACGTTTCTCGACATGTTTCTCAGACTCTGAAGACGTGTCAAGGACAGCTAATTTCACTCCTGCTTCTCTTCCCTGTTTTACTTTGCCGTCTTTATGTTTTTTCCCTCCTTCCTTCCTTTACCGTCTCTCTTTCTTCTTTATCTTTCCTTCTTTCCGATTTTTTTACACTGCACTTAATCCCACATAGCTTTTCTACCTAGCAGACGTCTGATAATGAGGTCATTTATCACCGCTATGTAGAAAAGGCCTCTTTTTTAATGCATGTGTTTTCACCTTCCTGGAAAAGACATGTTTTTTGAACAAAATTGCCTTTTTGAGTCCTGATAGCATTAATCCCCAAGAACAGTCATTTTAAAGCACTAGATGCCTCTCCATCCCCTTTCGCAGAGTGCAAAAGCCATTAAAAGTTGTGAGTTTTCTTGTAATGGCATTATGAGTGAATTGTGCGGCCTGTGTCCGCCTGAGCCTCCCTCGGGCCATCTCCCACCCCCGCATGCTCTCTGTGGCATGTGCACTCTCGCACCAAGTTGCCCTCACATGCATGCACCCACATCCTGACACAAACCACACATACACGTGCACACATCCACTCTGCTGTGAACATTTACTGATTTACTTGATTTTTTTTAATTGATAAGTAGATTGTCTCACTGGTTTTAATATTACCGTATTTACCCTTTCCCTCACTACAGTAAAAACTTCTGTCAAAAAAATGGAAATTGCTAAACTGGTTATAAGTCAAATGCTCCTGAAAAATATGTCATGCAAAAATGATATGTGATCAAAAGCTTCAGTAAAAGGTACTGAGTAGACCTTTTGTGCAGATTTGTTTTTTTTTTTGGTCAAAGTTTGGGCGGGCTTCACTTATTTACTTATAATACTATGACATATAAATGATTAGACAATAATGGTGCTTTTCATTTTTGCCAATTCTGCAATTTCAGAACGCTAAAGCACTCTCACATGATCTGGAATATTTCTTATTTCCTTTGACCTTAAAGAAATAAGAAGCACCTGACAGGCTGTTAGTGCACTTTATCATGCAGCCATATGGAGAAACTAATGTCTCTGATGCTGATGTCAGGAACTGCTCAACAAACTCCGGGGAGTACAGTTATTGTCAAAAAGTCAAATCAGGAAGTGCAAATCTGGCTTAATTTTGTTATTTTGCAGATCTTTTTCTGTCCTGAGAAAATTCCATTCTAGCCTTTTGAGAGAGTTGAATGAAAGCAATGGTTCGATTCACGTGTGATGAAAAGAAATCATCATCCAAATCAAAATCTGACATTCTTCACACTGAAACATCAACACTGCGGCAAGAGAGACAGCAGTATGAGATTTTAGATTAAAAAACTTTGAACCGTGACTTCAACCGTTTCATGTTTGGCATAACAGAAGTCTCTGATTGACTTCAACCATACTGCTATGCACATGCAGAGAGAAATCTTTTCAAAAAATGTTGGCATTGGACATTAAAAATAACGCTGTCACTCCTCTCTTCCTCCCTCCCTCCTCCTCCTCCCTCCTCTGCAGACAGCGCGGCCTTGGTGCAGGCTGATGAAATCAAAGTGCTGCAGCGTTTGCGGCAGTTTCCATTAATTCTGGCTGGATATGAGCTCGCTCATTTTCCACAATGAACGCTCTCCGTGTGCAGAGAGAGAGGCAGGCAGTAATCAGCAGCAACAGGGGGTCAATTTGACCAACTGCGAACAGTTTAAGGAGTTCTGATGGCTGATATTTGAAATCCAAGAAACTAGATAATGTATTGATAGTGGATTATTATGCCAAGGATTTGTACTCTACTACTAAACACTAAAAATATTGTAAATAATTAAATAAATTGTAAATAATAGTAATAATATGTTGTTCTAAGTTTTGTATTCTAATATGTGGGCGACTGACATTTATATTTTGTCCACCATGGGGCCAGGAGCCTCTGTTGTGATCAGCCTCTTAAATATTGTGTCTTTGAGGAGTTCAAAACACAGGAACCCTGGAAAATAAAAGTCCTGTTGCAATATTGCTTCTAATACTTTTACAATACTTCTTTTATTACCTCTGAGAGATATTTATCATATTATCTTTCTCGATTGATTCCATGTTTTTGTGACACGTTGTAGCTGTGCTGCTTATGAGCCTCGGGATCAGTGACTCCGGACAGCACCCCCCATGTGAAAAGGCACAGTTGTATCGTTGTAACGTCACTCCCTTTTTCTGACATGAAGGTCTTGTGCCCAAAAACAATATGCTAAAGGGCAATCGACGGGGTTTCACTCACATGGATTGGTTTAATCATCATAAGGAGAACTATGCAGCCAGTGAAAGAGTTAAATAATATCTACGTGGCTCTGAAGGAAGCTTTTTAATCTGGCATATTAAAATGACAGACTCTGCACAGAAAACCTGCACTACAAAACTGGGCATGTAGTTTGAAGGACACCAGGCAGAGAGAGTTTTCAGATAATGCGGGTCCCACTTTATCTGCATCTTTCTCTTTTCTGCAGCAATTTCTTTTCCTGTCATAACTTGTCTATAAATTTGCAAGAGCTACATTACTGTGAGTTATGTTAGTGCAATACTAAATTGCAGAAAGGTTCCTTTGAATACTTGCCTTGTATCTTCAGGTGCATTATGCGTCCTTAGCATGAATCCTATTTTGGAAAACGAACTGCTGTAGATTTAAATGAAGTCGACAGAAGGCTCCAAACATAAGGCTCCTCTCAAAACTATCATTCATGTTCACTCTTCCTTTTCTCACACACACACACATACGCAGACGCACTCACAAACCCCTAATAATCTCTGTAACTCTATCTACACCCCCACACACAAACACACAAGTGCTCTACGACTGACCGGAGATCGACAAAGAGAGGCGAGACGCAAAGAGTTTCACAACTCACTTACAGCCGGCCTGAGTGATGGCCAGCAGGGAGGAAATCAATAGCAGGAGGGGAGACACGATCAAAGCTGTCCATGGACCAACATCCCGTTACTGTCGACAGGTTTTAATCCAACGAGCCGGTGTCTCCCCCGAACAAAGAGGGAGGCAGGAGGCTCTTCCCTTATCTCTATCAGGGCTTTGAATTACAAAGACCTATCACTTCGGAGTTAGAGGGGAACTTTGTGGAATTAGACTGCAGCTCCATCTCTTGTGGGAAAAAGCAGAGGTTTCATGTTGTCTGGCTGCTGTATAATAGATGAGATTGTTTGTTGTAAAATTTACAATACAAAAGAAATATCCGTTTAGCTCACAGATTTAATCAAGCTTCAACTGAGTATTGATTCATGAAAGCGTTTATGTTTCTTATGTTCTCGGTCTTTTTTCTGTCTGGGGCAAGTGATGCGTTTTACACTCCTCTGATAGGTATGAAAATACTGAAGTGTTCAATGAAAGAATCTAAGACGTAAAGAAAACAGCACCATGTATATCAAAATGTACAAAAAGCTTTACGTTATGTTGCCTTTTCACCCACGCCTTGGACAGACAGATGCACTGATGCTGAAGTTCGAAAACTGTTTGTAATTATACAAACGATTCTGAAAGTCGTTTTTATTGAGTGAGCCAACTGACTAAGAATTTAAGAAATTAGAATTTCTTTTCAAGAAAATGTTTTCTTACGTCTCTTCACTATTGTCTGGCCAGTTTTGGGATTTTGTCTATGGTTCTAATGGCACTGACAGATGACACTTACAGAAATCAACAGCAACATCTGTTTCAGGAAATGACGCCCCTGTTAGTGTGGATGATGGATCGGCTTTTTTACTGTATAAACTGTCAAAATAAGAGAGAGCCGCAAATCTGTTGTCTGTGGTTCGAATGCTAAATCAGGTGGTAATTTATATGAAACTATAAAAAAAGTCATTAAATCTCAAATTGCTTTCAGTTTATAATGATGATGGAGAAGAAGGTGAAGAAAGACAGGTGTTTACATTTTATTCTACTTTACTACACAGTACATATAGTTTTACCTGTAGCTAATCTGGTTAGCTTAGTTAGCAGGCTCAGTTGTCTTAGCTAGCTGACTTTGCTCTGGGAGAGATTTTGACGCCAACAGGCATTGCTGTCTTTAATTCCATTAAAATATTTCCCAAAGTATGTTTTATTCCCTGCGTGTTGTCTGCTATCTGTGTGTGAGGAGCTTCGCCCCGCCATCCCGCTAACAGGCGGCAACACACAGAGTAAAAGCAGAACGGCAAAAGTCCCTTCACTGCCTCTGTTTGAATCAACAACTAAATTCCAAGTAACACCCACTTTTTTCCCTGGTAGCTCCAAAAAAATGCTGTGCCTTAGGAAATGGGTATTTACTTTGATGTGCAAGCCAAAAAAACTGCAGACTAAACAACTGTTGTCTTTATTTCTACTTTTGATTGGCAGTTACATCCATCTAATCGAGAAAAAAAAACATCAAAAGCTTATCGGTACTTTTCATTATAGCAACCCTCCGCCAAGATCCCTACATCGCCCGGCTCTACAACATGGCGGCCACGTTCGTCACATATGTGCATTTATTATGAATGAATATCCTGTTGAGTCAGCGAAAAGGAAAGTGCGTTGATCCGGTAAAGATGTGTCCTGACACTCTCCCACCTCCGCGAGTCTGATCCCTCTTCTCCTCTCTGAGGGGTTTAAGTCTCTTTAGATCCACCAGCCTCAGTGGCTTCATCCACCCACTTCACCCTGTCAATACGTGCGTGTGCTTGCATGTGAGTGTGGATGTGTGAACAGGTTTGCATGGTTATCCGTGGGCATCCAGAGAATTAATATGTGTTAATGTGTGTGAGTGTGTTCATAGACAGACAGGCTCATGTTACATTCAGAGGACCCTGATGCCCCAGGGTGTCACTGGTGTGCCCTGTGCTGGGACAGAGGTGTCTGCCCTCATCTCACCTGGTGGCTGCCAAAGGGAAGACTAGCGCCATAACTGTTTTACCGCTTCCGACATCTTTCTTGTCCTCCTCTTTCTCTGCAGCAGCCTCCTCATTCTCCTCCAGGCTCTCTCTCTGCCATCCTTTCCTGTCTTCTCCTCTCCCTTCCTTCATCTGCTCTGTCATCTCTCCTATTTTTTGTTTCCCACTGCCTCTTGTTTTTTTTGTTTTTTTTACCTCACAATCACACCATCCTCTCTTCCTTCCATCTCCTCCTTTTTTTTCTTTGTGGCTTGGTCTCCACCCTTTCAATATCTCCTCTTCCTCCTCGCGGTTCAACCTTTCTGGGCCTTGCGTCTGCTTGTTTGCTCTCAGAGTGGCAGAATTAGCTTGTCTTTCTCAATTCCTTCACTTGATCCTGCGGGAAATGACAATGTTGCAGTCCGCTGCCATTATTTCACAGATCAAAGCATTGAAATTGAACCTGGCTCGGCTGAAAAAATAACTGGTGCTCCTATCGCGTCGTTCACCTTTGCATCAGCCACACTGCTTGCTGCCAAAAGGGGTGTGGGACTCTGTCCTCTGTGTATATGTGTGTGTGTGTGTGAGTGTGTGTGAGTGTGTGTGTGTGAGTGTATAGGGGTGTCTGTGTGTGCCTCCATGCCTGCTTGCATCCACAAATTGCAGGAGTGTGTCATCTGAGTTTTTCAGTCTCAACACTCCCCCTGGTGGCAGAGACAGTAAGGGGGTGTGTGCACACTTGTGAAATCTCTATGACATGCTTTGAAAGTTGTTTACTTAATATTTCTTCTGATGAAAATGTTCATGATTGTCCTTTAAAATAAAGTATTCACATATAGGTTAATGATAAATGTATTGGTTTGCTTAAAAAAAACAGCATTAGCATATCATGCAGTGAAATATAAAGTGCACAGTTTCTGCGTGTAGATTTAGGTCACTTACTGAAAAAAAACCCATTTGTCTCCGTTTCACATCCCCACCCACAAGAATGATTTAGACAAAAAAGACAAACAGCAGTTTATAAATTGGCTGTGCTGAAAGGGAATGCTATGCATTTGGTAAAACAGATACATAATGTGGTGTTTCCAGCTTCCATTTTTCCCTCAAATTTTGATGACATTTTACTTTGCGGCTATGGCGAAAAGTAATTATTTGGACAACAAACAATCATCAAGAACTGGCAATAGTGTGCATGGTTATAAGTTAAAACAAGAACAAAACTAAAACTAGGGGAAAAAAGATGAACAAAATGAATAACCAATATGACGTATTTTCATATAATCAATGAACCAGTGTATTTTGTATGTACAGTAGATAAAATGTAACTATGTTCAGAGTAATCCTTAGACTTAAACATGGAAGCGGCCTCTTCAGTCTTACCCACAGGTTTCTGAGAGGCCATTGCGAGCCTCAGTGTGGTGACTCTGGCTGTCCCTGTCTCAACAGCTACTGGCTCTACCTAACTCTCAGCAAATCCATAAAAGTAAAGAGGTGGAGCGTAGGTGGAGCTGAGGCGGGCCAAATGTGTCCTGGTTGTAGACACTCAGGAGACAGCAAGCAGCTGCTCTCACTCAAAGCCACCAAGTCCTTGTTAATGCAAAACGTAAAGCCTAAATATGTTTTAAAAAGGGTGATTTATTTTAAAACTGACCTTTTGTACTGTTGTTCTGAACTGAAAAATCAGTCTTAGAGATTAATTTTTATTCTCTCTTTCATGTTCAAGACTGTATTTGTTTCTTTTCTGCCATTAAGTTAAGCATTTCAACATGAGGGTCACTCACTTTTGGAACCAGTTCCAAGTTGTCATTCAAGGGACTGCTATTTTTGGGACTGTCTGTCTGTGGGCTCAAGTTTTCAGCCTCAGAGTTCATGGTTCAGTATAAAGCAGTTGTTGCAAGCAGCTGGGTTGCAGTCTAAAGGTGGACAGGTCCAGTCTGAATGATGCTGCATACTGCCGAGACCTGATTATGAAAGGTAGAACTTTGGTTTGAGTTTTTTTTGCAATAAGAATCAGACTTGCAAAATAACCATCGTAACCTCTTAATGTACGTAAACATTAAACATGTTATTATGTTAAATTATCCTTTACCGAGTTCTGCAAATCAACAGGAGATGGACACGTTTCAAAAAAGTTTGAAGTACCCTAATAAAGAACTTTAAATGACTTCAAACTTGTCTCCACTAACAGCTCCCTCAGGATCCTATTTGCCAGTCACCTTTCCTTCTCCATCTCTTTCCAAAACACTGAGTATTCAGGGACACAAATGTGCTGGTCCCTTTAAGAAGTCTTGCCCGGAGTGGTGTTAGTAATGACAATAAAGGTAGACATCTTGCTGTGATGGCCAACATGATGTGATAAAGATTGTATGGGTTTTTTGTTGTGGTGTTTTTCTTAAACAAAAGAGTGTCATTAATTCCTGATTAAATTTCCTCGTAGGGGATCCAATTTGAGCTCCGTAGAAAATTGGTGCCATAATGCACCCTGCTAGACAAGTGCGGACCAATGAAATTACTTTTCATTTTTGCCAATAAACAGCTGCATTTCAAAGAAAAACCGAAAAAAGGGTTACAGTCTCTGTATTTGTACACTTTTCCATTGCAAACAAAGAAAGCTTTACTGGGAGATCTGCATTTTTTTTTTTCTGTGATTATGTAGATTCTTAAAATTAAAGGAGCTAATGCTACCATCATTTTGATGATACCGCCATTATGGTCCAATCAACTGAGCCATCTGGATGCCCGTTAAACTGCAAATTACAGCCACTCACAGTTGAGTGTGCTGACATTGTCTCCACGCCGTGGCTCGATGCCTCTGGCTGTACGACGGCCGTAGTTGCGATGGAAGAAGCTTGGGCTTGATACAACAAACATTTGACTTTTTTTTTTTTTTTTTCGCAAGACAACAGAAAAGAAAGGAGCAAATTATGTGTGATCGTGCAACAGCTGCAGTTGCCGGTGTAATATGGGAGCAGACAAGGATGGGCGGGACGTGTCAAGTGCAATGGGAGTTTCAAGTCAAGTGGGTAATGTTCTCACCAGCCGTCTCTCTGTTTACGCGTGTGTGTGTGCGTGTGTGTGTGTGTGTGTGTGTCGAGGTGATGAGGCTGGGTTGGGTGGTTGATGATGTGTGTGTGTACACCACTGTGTTCAACATCTGGGCGTCTTTTTGAAGTACCCAGGTGGATAGTGTAGCGACAGCTGCATCGCTTCCCAACTCGCCTCTCGAAAAGACGAAGGGAGCTTGACAAGCAGAAAATCCCCCTTGATCTGCGACGCCTCCCCCCTCCGTACCTCACCCCCCGAAAACCTGTCTCCTTTTCCTCCCGTCTTCGCGTGATTTGCCACCAACACCACCTACCATCCACCTGAGCAGATCTGAGCAGATGGACCTGCTCCACAGGTACATAAACGCCAGCACAGTAACCCAGAGGAGCTCTTCCCATCAACAATGGTGGGAAGAAGCTGCTGCTGTAGTGGCTGGTTGAGCATGTCAATGAAAGGGAGTGGGTTATCATCCAAAGGTTAGGCTAAGAGGAGTGGAAAAAGACGAGTGAATACTAAAGTGGCACCTGATATTTGCCACCAAAACCTCTTGGGACAAACAGACAAATGACTTTCTAGATATAATTTGTTTAATAGAATAAATTAGCGGACTTAGAGTGAGGATCAGTGATCTCAGGGGAAGAACTGATCCGGAATGCTTCTCTAAAGTAAACATTTTAGTTTCCAAATAGATTTCTAGGGGTTTTACTTGATCTTTGCTCTCAATTATAGTGATAAAAAAAAGTTTTTCTCCACTGTGATGAAACTTCTGGTCGTGTTTGGTGCAGATAAAAAGACTGCCGGAAAGTTTGCTTTGCAAGTTTTTAAAAAACTCAGATGTAATTGCTCTTTAAATTAGCTTCTTTTTCGTATAAGGTTTTCTTTTTAACATTCTCTGCAGATAAGAGGTAGATAATGTAACTTCAGTAAGATCTGTAGTTGGATTTCTTCCACTCTATGCTTCCAAATTCATTGCAATTTTACTTTTGATTGCAATATGTATATATAAGCACAGTAAATGTTGTATGCTAATTGGTTTGAGATGCACTGAGCCAGTGATAATGCTGAAATTAGGAAAGTACTGCCACCTCGGTGTGCTAATTTTAATCCTGTGCAAAAAAAAAAAAGTAAAGTATGTAGACAATGAATGCACGTGTGTGGGTGTATGTGTCCCCAAGAAATGTGGAGGGTAATACCTCCTAAAGTGTGATCCACGGAGACCCGGTGTGTTTCATTCCATCTCCTACACAGCATGCACCTCAATACTCTAATCTAATTTACCAATCAGCTGGCGTAATTACGCCCTAAGATCTGCTCCGCTGGGCAAAATGGCTTCTGTCTTCTGCTCGAGTGGCGCAAATAAAACCGCTGCCCCGTCGCTCCCAATGAACGGAGACAGAGACAGAACCTGAAGGAGAGCAGCAGTGTTACAAATGAAAGTCTTTACAGATTAATCAGGAAAGCCTCAGTAGTGTGCTTCTGGTAATTAAGGCTGAGATTAATGACGATGCTAATATGGTCTTGTTGCAGCTTATGAAATACTTAAAATGATGATGAGAAAACTGATTTAAGTTTTATAGGCACACAAGGTGGATTCATCAAATTTTGCATCCTCTGGTAGAGGCATTAATGAAGTTTAGCTCCTCTCTGCTTCAAAGCCACAGCAGATTTTCTTCCTTTCTTCACATTAAACCTCTTTCATCATCATTTTGGAGGAACAGCGCACACCTTAACCTCTGTAATGAGCCCTGCAGTGGACTGGATTGAACTGGAAAGCACTGGGGTCAGGCATGGCTGGCCCAGCAGGCTATGGAGCTCCTGTGCTCACTGATCTGGTATTTAATTAGCCTGTTGTCATTGATCGTGACTGTCCTCGGGTCTGCTAATATCTCTTCTGTGTCTTTTACCCTCTGATTAAAAAAAAAAGAGTATGAACTGCTGCGCTGAACAAATGTTGCAATACACATTTTAATAACCCATAAACAGGCAGTTGTTGTAGGATGATGTTTTGATTCGAGACAGACCTGAATTTTGGTTTCAAAACGAATAAAGTATCCACAAGGGGGCTATCCTGGGAATCCAAGCAGTGACCTGCAAGGCCCGAGGGGGATCTGTGGAAGTGCCGCCGCACAGCTAGTAGTCAGTCATGACTGCGTGCTCAGCTCAGACAAATCCACAAGGCATTATTACAGCCCTTAAAATGGGTAATCCTGTCTGTGTATTCCACTACAGAGAGTAACAGGTCAGCTGTTATCAGATGTTGAGGCGGGCGGGCTGCACCTGGTGTGCGACCTTCACATGACCTCAACGAGGTGAACACACAAGAGATCAGGACGTAGCACATAAGCTTTTGTCAAAGGTCACCATGCTACAAAGATGAGATCAGCGAACCGAGGTTATGGAATTACACTGTGAATGTGTTTGCTGTGGTTTGACGTATATTGATGGAATATTGATTTTTATCATATCACTTTTTACATGGTTGACTGTGGAGAAGTGGATTATGCTGAGAGAGAGGTTTGAGAAGTTCAGTGTAGGAAGCTGCTTTTTATTTCTGATCTCCATCATCAGCTCTTGATGTCATCTCATTGTGCCATTTCTGCTATCATTTCAAAGTGTCTGACTCCAGACTTGGTGCTGCCGATCTTTTTATGTCTGAAAATGAACATGCGAGTACAGTGGATGGAGGTCTAGATAGCTGCATATTTTCTTGTTTGGTTATTCTGGAAAATTGGTCAAATTTAGTTTTACATCTAGGTGGAAACTTGATTAACATCTCTCAAAAGGGGTGTTTCCATTTGACTGTAAAAGTGTACGTTTTTAGTGTTGTAAACATCGAAAAGAAAATCCCATTCGCATGCATTGTTTTAAGGCTCAGGCAGAAGTGATAGAGAGTATATTTGTGGACAAACAGAGCCGAAACAATCTGGTCAGGCATGGCGAGATATTTCGAGAGGTAAAAGAAAAAAATGAATTTTCTTGTTCGGCAGACTTGACCCCTTAATACAATTTTGAAGTAACAGCTGAAAGAATAGACGTGTGGGCCTGTCTGCGGACATGACTAATCTTAAAGGACCTCTTTTCCTCCTCGTCAAATCCGAACATTTTCTACAGTGATTAGACAAGTGGCATTTTCATCAGACACTCACTTAACTGCCCCCTAAGTGGGAGGGATTGACAATTTGTCAAATCTCACAAAACACTTTCAGCGAAAAAGGAGGATTTCAAGCCCAAAGGTCACCCCGAGAGCTGAGTCATCCATCAGTCCAAACAGACCATGAAAACGGGCAACGTTTTCAATTTTAGCTTTGTAGATTTTTACCTAATTGAATTCTGGAGCGCGTTACTGAGGCCGGCTCTCTGTTTGCTGTTTGTTTCTACCTGTTCACTGTATTCGTCTCTGACAGATCAGACCAGCCTCTTATCTCCTCCTCTTCCTCTTTTTTTTCTTTCTTTCTCTCTCTCTTTCTTCTCCTTTGTCTGTCTCTAATCTCCCCACTGCCGTCCTGTCGTCTGTCACATCAGCTTTGCTCTGTCATCTCCTGTTGTCGTGCAGATGTTTCATCCTCCTCACTCCATCTGCCCGCCCCCACTCCTTTATCTCTCCCTCCTCCTTGTCCTCCTCTTCTTCCTCCGTTTTCACTTGACCTCCTTGTCCTCCACTAACTCATCTCTGGATTTTTTTTTTTTTGGCCCACGCTGAGGGCTTGACTGACATGTTACTCTGCTGTTTGAAGAGCTCACCATGGAGCTCCGTAACACTCAAAAAATGAGCAAAGGGATCCAGTTGCTTAGTAATGAGCTCCAGCTTTTACTCCATTTTTTTTTTTTATTATTTTGTCATTTTCATTAGTTAAATGCAGCACGAGTTTCATTTTTGTACTTCTATTTTAAATTCTACGACAATAACAAATGTAAAGAGATTCAGACATTCATCGGCCGTTTAAGCTTTTTAAAGTAGCACAAGCAAACAGTTTTAGGCACTCCGATGCGACACCACAGATTATTAACACGCACCTTTGCATCTTCTCATGATTAACATTTCTCAGACTGACAGCATGGATCAGAGAGAGAGCAAACTGGCAGCAGACCTGCGGCAGCATGGAGCTGATGGGTGTTTGTGGAGCTGGTCCGGTGCTGCTCCTTTACTCTCTGCTCTGTTCATCTCCTACAGCAGGTGCTGCCAAGAATTTGCACATTTAGGGTGAAAAAATAGCTTTAACATCATCCATTCTGTAATTAAATTGTGAAGACACTAAATAGTCATTGCTTAACTTAGATGACAAAAAAGAGTAATTGTGCATATTAGGTTTGTTAATTCTGAGCCATCCATTGTGTGAATGAAAACACAATGCAGACTCGAGTCTCTTTTAACCAGATGTTTCTTGATGTGAAATAGATTTGGTGCATTAATCTGCTTTTCCGAGTTAATTTGAGTGCAGCCTACTGCCTTCGGTAAAGGTTTAGCGCTGCTGTTGTTGAACAAATGGGAGCTTTTGTATATATACAGTCTTGTACAAGCAAACAAATCACTAGATTAACAACAGAATACGTGCTAATGTAGTGTCTATGGGTATCAGTTATGATCAGTTATGATCAGTTATATCAGTTACGATCAGTTTTTATTATATTTTGGCAGATATTACTTCATCAGTCCTCTTTACCCAGCATAGTGATTACTTTGTTATACGTCGACGATGAAGTTTCATTACTTTTAATTTATTCATTTCTTCATTCATTAATCTACTTGTAAATACTGCACCATTTTAAAACAATGAACAAATTCTGTGCTCACTCACTTTTCCCCCTGTCTGGCTTTTTCCGTTTGGTAACCTGCAGTCAGAGTTTCGGTTTGCTTGGATAGGCATGTGTGAAAGCTCTGGAGATGGACTAGACCATGAGCAGACAGATCTCAGGAGGTGCCACTGTCTATTTATTTAGGCAGCTTTTCTTAATTTCTACTGACACTCTGATGGATAAAGGTAATATTAAGGTTGCTGTTAAACTCATAGTGGTTTTTTTTTTAAGCTTCCTTCTAAAGTCGAGGCCCTGGGTGTTTAGTTCCACTGCTAACCTTCACTACAAGGCCTCTGCTAAGCTTTTTAATTTGAAAAAACCCATAAGAAGTCTTGACTTTTATTGACAGCAGCTTATCACCGATCAGTAAACAGCAAAGTAGAGACTTTACAAAGAGAAACAGACAAAATTTTAACAAAGAGGCTCAGAGCAGCAGAGTGGTGAGATTGCCATGGCAGAGGCACCACGTGTGTGATTGTAGTAACACCAGTGATTTTAACCCGGCACTCTATTACATGAGGCATGAGCATTGTTTGTTAAATGCAGTGACCCTGTGTCTCCATAGGGATCAATAAACCGTAATCTGAGCGTTATCTCAGGACTATACCATCTCTCCATCACGATGTGTCTGACTTGTCAGGCGGTATCCTCGTGCTGTGGCGGTGCGTTGATCTTGTTTATCCATCAAGTCCTTTTTATTGCAAATGTCTTATGAGGCGGGAGGCTCACGCCCATCAGAAGCGACGGGCGGAGTGACACGAGACAAGCTATCTTGACACGGGCTCGCTTTGACTGGGAAAACCAATATCCTCTGTATTTGCTTGAAACAGTTTCTCATTTTCAAGGTCAAAATCACATTATGGAATCATGATGTGTGACAGCGTGGCATTTCGCAAGGCCCAGGAAATAAGCTCTATACATGTACATCATTGGCTTTCCCTCAGGTGAAGCCGTCAGTCACGCAGGCTAATGTACACACGTGGGAGGCGGTTTTTTGGTAATGTATCTGTCCATCAACGGACTTGGCGGGTTACTCTTGTGTTACATGAGAGGTAGCAGTGGCACAGATGAACAAATCATCACCCATATCCCAAAACACAGATGCTAACTGTTGGTACATCATCTGCCCCCCCTCCCCCACCCCCTCTCCGGGTCTCCCTCTGTGTTTCTCCCTCTGGCAGACATGATGGTGTCTCTAATAGAGCGACAGGGAGCAGCCCCAGTGCCTGTACTCACATGGGGAGACATTTGGGATGCTGTTTTGCCCTTGAACGGATCAGATTAACACTGTTGCCTTGGGGAGGTTTTCTCAGGAACACATGACGACACGTCGAAAGATTTTGAAATAATGAAAAGGAAAATCCATGTCGTCTCGATGTGAGCTCCATTGTTGGATTTATCTGAAGCCACCACAGTTATAAAGACATCTCAAACTGTGTGAGGCAATTTTCATTGCATGCATGTAGATGCAAGCTTCTGCTTTAACACAATGAAAAGAAAGGAGGATATGGATTTCCCACAGGTTTGACAAATTGAAGTCTTGTGCTCTTCTGACATCTACTGTATTTCAACCTTACCAGGAGGACCTTGAAACTTTTTTCTTTCATAATAATAAGACAGAGTGTTGTATGTTCAGTGATTGCGGCCTCTGGAAAAGATATTTTTAAGCCAAGGCAAAAAAATGGCTTCAACTGAAAACTAATGGGTTATTATTAAATATTTTGTGTATAGCTGTGCAATAACTACAAAATATGACTTCTCTCTGTTTTTAAGTTATATCGCATGTGTTGGATTTGGCTATTTGGCTGTTTTTCGTTTAGTCTCCCAGCTCATTCTCAGACATTTGATTCCTAACCTGAGAAACAACAGTTGAAAAACTTTGCTCACACATGTTCCCCTCCCTTGGATTTTCTTGAGCTTTTAACTATCAGTTAAAACACGCACCGGTCAAGACCAACATAAAATCTACAATATGTAAGATTTCTACGTTGAGATGTCCAAAAATACAGATAAATTTGTCATATATTTAACTGATTTGTGTACTTCATTTATCCAAAATGTTCCCAACAATGGTCAAACCCAGAGAAATATGACTTCGTCCATGGTGACAATGTTGCTAACTTGCAAACTTCATGAGTAATAAAAACCACCAAAAAAAAACCACTTTGTATGAGAGTATTTCTGCATGAGTGCGGACTTTCATCTGCAGTCGTGGCTGTTTAACAATGACAAAACAGATCTCATGCTCCCACTCTGCTTCACAATGTCCTCGAAGTACGCCTCTTGTTTTCATGTTTTGGTGACAGATCTCTAGTAGCAGAAATCACCACCAACTGTACATTTTAAGTTACACTGATGAAAAATCCCCAAAAGGACTGTAGAAAGCTTGTTCTATGAGGACTAAGCAAAAATGATGGCTTGATGATGACCCTGTGATGGTCAGAAGCTCCAGAATGAGCCGTGCTGTGAAGAGCTTCAACATCATCAGAGTTATTTATGATGAAGCTCATCCAGAGCAACATCACACTTTATACTGTAGAGACTGTTTTCACAGACTGAATGACAGTGAACTGACAATCTTTAGTGAAATCAGTGGAATGCTGCTTTAACATACACATATAGCTAGTTTGTGGCACAGGTAACAATGTATTTCCAGATTTTTTATACATGTCCAATAGAAAAGCTTATATATAAGCTAATTAACTGGAATTAAATCCAGCCTACCCTTTTCAAAAACGGTTCAGGTGACTCACACACACAAGATTTTTTTTTCACTTCATGAAAAGGGTCATTTTACCTTGTTTGAAAAAAGGGGAACAAATTTTTTTTAATGATCCATTGTACAGCATTTAATTAGTAGAGAGCAGTAACAATGAAAATAACCTTGTAGAGCTACACAAAAAAATGGATTTAATGAAAATGTGTAACTTTATTTTTTAAATAGATTGATATCTCACTGAAATACAAATATATTTTTCAAGAGTAAAGCAAGAAACATTCATAGTAAGACAACCAGATGAGCAGCACACAAGTTCAATATGTTTAGGGCCAGAAAAGCTACAATTAGGTAGCAAATTGAATTAATGAATACAATAAGAACAAAACACAAGATAACTGGCTAAAAATACAAGAAGAGTAAACTTTAGAAGAGTAAAAGGTTCCAGACTGATTATACACAGGATGTAAAACCATGTTACAAACTAATTTCTTGGTACAAGGTGATGTATTTATCCTTGTGCATGTACATGTGGACATAAATCACTGCATTTTGATGTGTCTGCTGTTATATGAATAGAAGCAACAAGAGTGTGGTGATCATATGTTCAACATCTATTTAAATTAAAGGTTAGTCATCTGAGAAACACAATCGGTCTTTCCTCCTCCTGCCAGAGTCCTGCGCTCCGTCAGCTCAGAACACAGCCCGTCCGTCAAGTACAACAGCTTAATCTGGGATGTTTGGGTGGTGACGGATTTCTACAAAGATGAAGGCGCAACACTCTGATATTCTGCTACTGGCCAAGCAAAAGTCCCATCGTGTCCATTTCATTCTCCAAGTCCAAGCTGGGCTATTGGCTCCTGTCCTGGCTCTCTTCCTCCTCCTTCCTGGGCAGTTCAGCTGGTCTGGCTCTGTGGTCAGAAGCTGTGGTGAGCAGTGATCCTCTCAAAAATCTACCTGTAAGCCAAACCCCGCCCTTTCTTTTCCAACGGTGACGGGTGTATTTCTTGTATAAGATCATTAGTGTCTCAGCAATAAGACCAAAAAATAACAGGATGAAATTTTAAAAAATGCAGTAAATTTGAAGGAGCTGCTGTGCGCCTGTGTATATCCATCTGTGGGTTATCTAAGATTTATGGGATCATGTACTGCAGTTATGTGATTTAAATAAACAAGAAGTAATTACCAACATTACTTTTAATCCACAAATAATGTTATTTCACTAAATTGTCTTAATCCCATAAAAATAAGATGCACCAAACTGTCATGAGCCGTCCTGCAGGCTTAATTTTCTTCTGTTCCTCCCAGTGTTTATTGTATTCTACATCTTGTTTTATATTGTTAACACTTGTCTTCTCCATTCATCCTAGATTTCTCCATTTTCTCCATGTTCTCCTGTGTGATCGCCTGCCCCGCCCTAATGTGTTTCACCTGTTGATTATGGCACCTGTGTCTCATTACTGCCAGTGTATTTAGTCTCCATGTTTCCCCTGAAAATGTGGTTATTTATTGTGATACAGATTTACGATCATATAGTAAACTCCACGCAGACAGATTGACTGCCGTTCTCAAAACATTAAGCACAATTTTTATGTTGCTTTCTCTGGATAAATGTAGCCTTACCTATGTGGAGGTGTGCTGGTGTGTGTGAGTGTGTGTGGTTCACTTACTGCCAGGTCACTGTCCCTCATTTCCTGCAAGCAGCTAACTTGGGCCAAAGACAAACTCCCTTGGCCTTCCTCAGGAGCAGCATAATTAGAAATGATGAAATGTGTTGTATGTCATTTGGTCCAATTAAGCCACCATTTGTCAATTTACCATTTTTTTCAATTCACTACATTTACTAGTTGTAAAATGTGTGTGGAATGTTTATTTTTCTCCTTTTTACTAGCTGTTCTTGATCCTTAACACCAGAAAAGTCAAGCGATGATTGCTTCTTCTTATAGAAATGTCTAAACCCAATAGACGTCCCTGACTTTGTCTACAACCACCTTCTGTACCAGAGCTGACAGATTTTCAAAACCTATAAAATCTTGAAATATTGTTTATATCCATTGCCATTCTGCTGCCAGCCTGCTGACCCTTTGTTTGACTGCAAATCTATTGGCCTCTCTGGAGTTAACACGCAGCCACATTCATCATCTGCTTATGTAAGAGGCAGGCCAACAGGGAGCAAACCAGAAAGAAATAGTGCGGAAGCGAGAGAATATGAGTGAGCGATGGTTTGTGTTTGTGTGTGTAATTGGATGCGGCTGTGTTTGTGTACGCGTCCACATGTGCATAAATTCATGATCTGTGTCTCTCTCTCTCTCTCTCTCTCTCTCTCTCTCTCTCTCTCTCTCTCTCTCTCTCTCTCTCTCTCTCTCTCTCTCTCTCCATCAGTCTTTGCGTTTTATGCCTCCGTCTCCTTGAGGGATAAGATAAGCAGCTGAAACTTTTTGGAGCCAAAGCAGGGAAGAGAGAGGAGGATGATAGATCACCCTCTAAATCCTCCCGTAATCCCCTGCCGGCTCATTCTTTAGCTGTAATTATGTATCAGATAGAGAGACAACAGGCAGGCCACATCCAGGACCACAAAATATTACAAATTGTTGCTTTTCACAGACATTTTGCAAACACTTACCCACTCTCTTGATGAGTGTAGTATCTCTGTAGATTTGCTCAGCACCTGTTTGGTCGACTCGTCGTGCCGTGCTCATCGAAAGCTATTTGCCGACTCTGAGTGGTTTTGAACCTGCGCCTTTGTGAGAGTGGTTGAGTTTATAGGTGATTATGATGCGTTTGTGCAGTGGAAACATCAGGGCAATGTCGGGTATTTTCAGTGGCTTATTGCTTGGTTGTTGCACTCATGCAATTAGCAACACATTGTAGCTTTTATGATTTGGAGCAACTCTGTCTCCTACGAAATAGGTTTGCATACGATTAATTTGCTTTGAGAGTTACATTTTGGAGAAATCTTTATTACTGTCTGGATCATTTTCATTGGCAATGTTTTATTTATTCCTGGAGATGTAGTGCGCTCATGTCATGCAGAGGATTCGGCATACAGGTTTTTGACACCTGAGACAAAAGGTTTATTTCTTGTGTGGCGATGGGTTCAGGCTGCTGAAACATGGTTTTGGGTCAAGAAAAAAACATCGCACTGGTAATTATTACGAGGGTTTTATCAGTCACAATGATATAATATTACCAAAATAGTTTGAAAGATCTTTTATTTTTTATATTTTGTATTTTAAAAGTCATAACAGAAAACCAAACACAAGGGCTGTATATTCGCCAGCGTAGTACACAGCCGCTGTACAATACAAAACACAGAGTTCAGCTGTTAATGAAAAAGTCTGTATCTTGGCCAGAAATTCTTCTTTAGGATCCCAAGTGGAAAACAAACAAGTCTCAGTTTGACACTTAATACAACAGTTGGCTAGTGAACATAAACCGGAGTGATGCCACCTACATCTTATATGCGAGTTCAGTGATTCTTTAACAACTCTAGAGTTGTGTCTGTGGGCTCTGAGGAATAGCCAGAGTGGGAGCCAAGCGGTTTGATGGTGGTTCCACAAAGTCCATAGGAGGTGATACTTCTTGAAGTGCTGCTCACCTTTCTCCCACTTACACTGACTGGGTCATTGGGTAAAAAAAAAACACCCTGAAGGGATATGGTGGAATGTGTGAAGTGTGGTACTTGTAGTTTTTGAATGCTTAACAGTGGCGAGGAAAACAGCTTATGGTGGGTTGTAATCTTTATTCCTAAACAATTTTCCCAGCTTGCACATTTCTGTTTTTGGGAGCAAATGAAAGTGAACTACTGGTACTATAAGACCCTGTAAGGGCTTTGTAGGTGAGAAGGATTTAAATTCCACCTGGAGCCTGTGCAGAGAGGCTTTTATGGTAAAATATGATCTCCTGGCTAGTAGGTAATCATAGGAAATTGCATTTGTCTAACCAGGAAGTAACAAATGCCTGGATTTGTTTTTCTGGATTTCTGGTACTTTTAGGCACATGGCACCATAATATGCTCAGAGATTATGGTTGAGTGGTGCCGAGGGTCAAGTACTATAACTAAATGTTATCTGAGTTTAAAAACAGAAAATGCAGGTCGTCCTGTCTTGAATATCCTGAAGATGTGCTTGAAGTTGAGCTTACTGGTTGGTTTCATCAGACTCGATCAATAGTAATTTTCTATCGTCAGCAAAACATAAAAAATTTATGGCGTTGAGCGAATAAATAGAGTAAACAGTACTGGTTCAAGCACAAAACCTTGTGGAACTCTGATGAGCTTCGACACGAATTAAGGATCCATTATTCACTTGTACATACTGGGATCATCTAAGATAAAAGATTTTTAAAAATTGAATGAAAAAAAAATGTAATACTCACTTTAACTAATTTAACTTTCTCTTTGCGTCTATAAAACCATTGTCCTACCAGCAGCGAGTTGTGTACAAAATGTACTTGCTGATGCAAATTAGTTGTGTATAGACTTAATTTTTAGGAAACAGGTTTTATGTGTATGGTCATTACCACAGTGTAATCTTAACAACTCCACCTCTTTCTCAATCAGCTCTGTCCACTGCTGCAAGGTCTCTAAATGTCAGGAGCACTCACTGTGAAATTGCAATTAAGAACGTAATACATAAGTGATCAAGAAACACTCTTTTGCAGGCCAGGACGGACACAGGGACATCCGGCTAATTAAGATTTTATGATCAGTTAGGAGCATTCGATGAGGGAGAGGAATCATTTGGCACATAGTAATGTAATGAAGTTAAAGTCATTCGGTTGTTCCGTTTTCTTTCCTGGATGTACTGTATGTCGTGGGAGTGTTGTGTGTGCGTGTATTTTTCCCAAGGAGATACTACCCCCTCCTACACATTCACACACACACACACACACACGCACACACTCCCAGTGGCATGCACCTCCAGCCAGGTTGGCGTGGGAAAGGGCTGTGAGGTTCACTAAGCAGATTTAAAGTGGCTAAAATGTTCCCTGCAGTGCCTTTTCTATGCCTTTCGCTTGAAGTCAGGAAATCCTGGAATTATTTTCCTGTTCGCAGAGAGCTATATTAAGAGAGAGAAAGAGAAAAGAATGGATGAGGCGAAGGGAGTGGTCCTCAGAGGCTCAAGACTGTAATGCATTTCAGGTTGAAACCAGATCATGGACAATTAGAGGAGAAATGGCTGACTTGGTAAACAGTGGTTCTCCGTGGACCCATTTTAGATAAGAGACTAATTCCGCTCTCTGCGTCTTAAAGGAAGTGTTTGTCTGTTACTGTCATTAGTGGCAGCAGTTTGGATCGCATCAAATTCCTCCTTGATCATGAAATCATACGAAAAAGCCCAAAAATTCAGATTCCTCTACCTTTCTTTCTGGTTCCTATTTTTGCTCTGTCCTTCCCTGCCTCATTTCCGAGTCCAACACCCTCCAAGTGTCTTTCAATATTTCAGCCTGCTGTTTCCACCTCTGTCACATAGTACCGATATATATGCAAAATGCCCCCTCCTGTCCTACCCTTCATATCAAGCGCCAGAATTAGTCACAAAAAGCACAGCGGAGGTAAAAAAGACAGAGACGAAAAGGGAGATAAAAGACAGAGAAAGGCAAAATGGCGAGGGGGGTGCAGCTCGCTGTAATGAGCGTGACAGATTGGCCTCTAAACAGACTAATTGTAATAAGGCATATTCCCTTTTAAAAATAGATGAGGAGTAATGAGGCAGGGACACAGAGGACAATGCAAAGTGTAATGGCGTGTGTGAGGCCTGAACAAGCGTCTCTGGAAGACACACTGCACTATGCGAAACATGTTGTCTTTTGGCCCAAAACAATCTGTGGCCTTGAGCAGAGTAACGGAGCATCTCGGGTGGATTCAAGTCAGTTCGTTTATTTCAACCCCCACGCGAGTCTGTGGGCTTCATTTGTTGATTTGACATGTATATATCTACAGGTTCTGGTTGTTGAGCAGATAATTATTTGCTGCTGTTTCAATCAACATTTTCAGTGGTTTTTATTTCAGCAATGGTGGATGCGCTGCACGCTCTGCAAAATAAAACCATCAGTATGCAAACTAAAAAAGATTTCTCCATAATGATGGAAACTGAGGACTTGCTCACAGCTGTACTGAAGAGGAACTGTTTGTCCCGGTGTAAAAGCTCATAAGCACCTCAGGAAACAAAATTAATTACAACTTAAAAAAAAAAAAAATTTACGGCATCACTTTAAAAATGTATATGATTGATGTCTAACCATAAACATATAATATAATTTCTTGTATAAAACAATGTAAAATATATGTTTCATTTCTAAATATGTAAATATTTCAAACTGTAAAGATTTTTAATCAATGATGAGTTTAAGGTTTCAGTATATAAGTGGGACAACGTGATGTCACTGCTTTCAAAAGTTATATTTCATTCAAGAGAGCATAATTGTTCTTTTGAATCAAATCTTAAAAAAGAACAATCTCAAAACCAAAGAATGTTAAAACCAAAAGTCTCCCTTCACATTCCATGTCTATTGAAAAGTAAAGAACTATCTACCACCCATACTTTATTTATTTTGATTAAAGTACCATGAGCATATCAAAGCGCGGGACTGTTTTTCAAACTCCTCTGTACCATGAATCAAACTGAATCGACTCAATTGTTGAAGCTCTAAAGTGCAAACATTTATATTTAATGTTTTTACCTACAGTTCAGTGGATGAAATCAAAGTCTTCCACCCTCAGAGAGAACTAACATTAACGCAAGATCCAGTGAATCATCAGTCTGTCTTTTGATATTTTTATTCTGATAAATCTACTGTGTGGATTCCACAGTAGATTTATGATAAATTCACTTCACAGCGACATGGCTGATAACAGAGCAGCTATTTTTTGATTGCTGGAATAGTTTTCTTTACAACACACCAGTTTTAGCTCTCCTACAGTAGCCTGTACTGACTGATTTATATACTCTAAGCAAATACCATATTTGTGAAAAATAAGCTTAATGAGGTATCAGCATGACTGAGGCAGGTGTTGCAACTTGTGTCACTTGGTAGCAGGAAGCCAGTATGCTCTTCTCATGTTACTTCCTGTGTTAACTGATGACCTTTGTTAGCAGCTATAGAGAAGAAAGAACTGCACAGGGATGTTGGTTTAAAAACATACAAGACTGGTGCCACATATGGACCAAAGAACACGCTGTGATACAACTGGAATGGTTTTGCACTGATTTATAAAATGTACATGAGTGCTTAATGATAAATTGTTTCCCAGTTTTATAATTTCATGACTTCAAACTTCATAGTTTCATCACTTTCATCCCAGTAATTATTAAGTAAATCTTTTAGTTTATCAGTTAAATGTCTCCCTGTTTTCTTATTAGTTTATGCTTAATATTGTTGGATTCACACTGAAAACTCCACATTAACACCCTGTGCTGTTCGAAATTTGTTAAATTGTCAGTAAGTCAGCATCAATGAAACATTTCTCAGCCTGATGTTTTCCTTACGTTGGGGTCAAAGGGCACTAAGCTTCCTATTCTTGGAGGTTTTTTAATTTAAATTTGAAACAAATGCAGGAAGGGTTTTTTATCAATAGTGTTATTGAGATTTGCAGAATTTAAAAAGGACAAAAGACGTAGTTTGATGACACAGTGAAGTAGCGTGGGATCATAAGATCTCAATATTATCTATGATAAACAGCAACCATTGCAGATGAAGGTCAGCGTGACTCAGGCAGAAATGCTCTCAGACGAGGTGATTTCTTAAGCTTCACATTATGTTCCCTCTTCACTCTCTTGGTTGGTGTTATCACGGAATTTAATGACAGACAATAAAATTAAGCACATCATTACCATGAATAAAATTACAGCCTTTTCTGAGTTTGAACAATGTTGAAAACGTTTGGGATAATGTGAGAACACCACTCAAAATATTAATAAAGGTGTTGTAATTTGTAAAAAGAAGAGAGTCACAAACATTCATCGCACAAAAACATCATCCAAAAGCTGCCTTCAGTTGGAAAATATCAGCTAATACTTTTCTCTCTAAGGACAAAAGGCAGCTGCAGAAAACAGACAAACACACACACAGGACACGTACATGGGGACCTTTAGTCTTTTACGCATCCATCAGAGAGAGAGAGTAACCTTGAAACTGAGGCAGACTGCGATTACAATCAGGGGAAAATAAAACAACACAAGACATTGTGCCTGCCATCATGCCAATGGGATAACACGCTGTCACTGTGAACTTGTAGCCAATAAATGTAAATCCAAGCCGAAACCGTTTGCCAAGGCCAATTACCCAGCCCTGCATCCAACCACCTAATTATCCCAAATTAGCTGACTCACTGGATTATGAGATGAATTAGTTGTTATCGAAATCATGCAGCAGTGCTGAATATTAACAGTGTAATTTAAAGCGAGTGATTTTCAAGCTAATTTCAATTTACAGGGGAGGACAGAGCAGAAACACTCCCCCACCCGACCCTGCTATAGTGCACCCTAATGCAGCGCTGCAGACTATATCCTCGGTAATTACCGGTAATTAATATTCTCTCTCCTAATCAACATTTTCTTGTTCCTGGGTCTTTTTTTTTTAAATATAATTTCCTGCTCTGTTTGGGAAAATGCTCACCTCTCATCTTGTTTCACATCACTTCACCTCCTGCCTTTCGAGTCCTCCCACCTGTGTGATTTGCCCTGATTAGTTTCACCTGTTCCTCGTTAGTTTTTTGTCCCCCTCGGTGTATTTTGTCTTTGTGCTCCCTCCTCAGTTTGCCAGTTTGTCTTTTAGTACCTCTGAGTCTAGCTGATGCTTTTTCTTGTGTATTCCTCGTAGTAACTGTACTAACTTCTTGGTGGGGGGCAGTGGTTCACTGCCTTAGCCTTTATGATTTTAAATACATCTGCCTGTGTTTTTGGTCTGACTCTCTTTGTACTGAACCTCTTTTACAACCACCAACTTTGAAGTTGTGCATTTCAGTCCTCCATCTTTTTGCACCAGTGTTACACAGATGATTGTTTTTCTTTCTTCCACTTTTTCAAGGTTAATAGCAATCAGGAAAGAAACTGGTTCAGTTTCACAGTCTCTTCACGCTGTCTGTATATATCCATGCTTAATGTAGTTTGGTAGCCTCAGAGATATCTGCTTAAATGAGGATGCTTACCGGGTAGCCGTGGGCCATCTTGCCTCTGTAACTTGGTGAAAAACACCCTTCATTTAAACTCCACATAAACAATCACAATAAAACACAGTTTGTTTGTCCTCTGTCAACAGTCACAATCTCCTACAGCAACTGTTATGGTTCAAATAAACCTTAATTCACCAAATTAGATGAAAAACGTCCCTGCTGGTGATGGCTCGTGCTCCTCTCCCCCTTGGTGTCTCTCCTGTCTGAGTCTTCCCCGTCCTGGATCAGAGTCCTGGCCAAAGGTCTAGCTAAGTTTTATGCCAGGATGTTCACCATTGTAAAAAAAAACACACTCACCCAGTGTTTCAAGCTCCCATTCCAGTAAGAATGATCCACCACTTGGGCCATTAAGTGCATGGCTAACCAAGGTAACACGCTAACAGCAAAAGGTACAGCAAAGACTATAGTTAGCATTGGTTCGTTGTTGTTCTGGTAATATGCTGCCCTTCATCATATTTACACGTTGCCCCTTAACAGATAAGAAGCAATAGGCCAATTCAAAACAAACTTAATTTGTTTTAGCTTAATTTCTTACAAAAAATGTAGATATGTGTGTTACTGCAAGCAAACAGGTCACTAACAGCTGTGAGATCAGAGGCTGTATTTTTCCCGTCATACTGTAGCGAAGCATATGGCCTTGGTGTTAAAATGGTGTCAGCCTCATTGTGACCAGAAGCACCACATCAGTCAGAAAGATGGAGGAACTCAGCTGCTAGTCTGTGTTTTTAATGGCCTATTCAAATTGAAGGCATTGTCAACAAGGCTGTTGGCTTTATCACCATCGGTGATCTGAACAGGCAATTTCCTTCCTGGAAACTAAGAGGAATGATATTTTGAAAGCGAGTGAGAGAAAAAAAAAATTCATCTGTTGATGCTGATGCAGCTCCACATATGCACTAGCAGACTCAGAAGGAAAACACACTATGGAAGATGCCTGGTTTTAGTCACTGATCATTTATTTATCAGTGGGTCACCTTTTTATCTCCAAGATTCCCTGCCCCTTTTTTATGAATCAGATGTGATCAGATTCCAGTGAGTCACACATCTCACAGCCCCGCAGAGCATCATGGGTGGAAGAAAACATCACACAGTGGTTATTACTATTCTGCATGAGGCAGTCGGCACAAGGGAGAGAAAGAGGGAGCAAGAGGCCACATCTCCCAATGCAAAAATCAATCTTCTGGAGGGCTGTGAGACCAGAATACTGATGAGCCTTCATTCACATGTATCCTCTCTTTGTTGCTCTCTTGGCCTGCCCTCTTGCAAAAACTGAAATTAATATCAGATTTATAGAAACCTTTGATATCACGTCATGCATCCAAATCAGGACTACAGTAGGTTGTATTGTACAGAATTTCTGAGTCTCAGACATGCATATGGTGGATGGGTACGAAAGTGGAAAATTAATTTGATTAAACTCTGTACTTATCGGCAGTTTTTTGGCAGAGTATTTTTTGTCATTTTTGGTACTTCAGTGAAAAAATGAAACATTTTATCTTCCTCATAGTTCTACTCAGTACTTAACTCATCAGTCCACTGCATTTTTTTCTCACAGCAGTAGTTGCAAATTCCTTCAAAAGCAGAATAAGATTTTGCATAATAACAGGTGATAAACTTAAATTGCATTGTTGAATACATTTGGCTTGTGACCCATCTCATCTATCACTCAGGTATGATGAACATTTGATGGACCTACTTCTCCATCCATGAAACCATTACAGAGGAACAAGGTGCAAGAAAAAGAAATAAAAAAGTGTCAATCAAGCCTGTAATGTTACGTATTTATTTAGGAAATGGAACTTCTCATCACTCCACTCAGTTTAATGCTTTATGTATGTCACAATGAGTGTACTCAGTCTGTTTCTGTTTAACTTTCTTGCATTTTGTTTTGATCAATACATAACCTTTTCAAATTAAGTTAAGCATTATTTGAAGTATTTCTGGGCAAGTTTTAAAATGTTTTAAATATTTTAAAACTGAAAATGCACACAAAGTAAGTGTGGTATTACTGTAAATACATTGCTACCACTTTCCTGGGATGTTTTTTTATTTGTGAACAAAAGAAGTTCCCAGAATATGCACTTTAATCCACACTCGGTTGTCACATGGCATCACTTCTGAAAGCAGAGTCTGCTGACAACCCACAGGGAACCCTGGTAACTCCAGTGTAAACCCATCCTCTGTGATTTTGGATTCTCATAGTGGCATAGTAGCTCAGGAGGTAGAGTACGTTGTCTACTTTGCCAGATGTTCAGCAGTTCAATCCCTGACTTCTCCAGTCTGCAGTTGAAGTGCTCTTGGGCCAAAAACTAAACTTCACATTGCTTCTGATGGCTGTTTTGTGTGTGTGTGTGTGCGTGTGTGTGTATGAGTTCCTGATGGTTGGCACTGTGTAGAGAAGACACCTACCATTAGTGTCCAAGTGTGTGTGTAAATGGATGAATGCTGACTTGTTATGTAAAGTGCTCTGAGTAGTTGAAGGATTAGAAAAGTGCTGTATAAAAGCGGTCCATTTACCATCCATTCATAGCAATGACTGTACCCAAGAAAAGTACAAAGAGCTAAAAACCTCCCAGAGGTGCAGAGGTTGAGGTAGAGTAGTGGGTCACACACAGGACTGCCAGCCTCGACCACAGTTTGAATCCAAAGGAAAACAGAAATTGGTGGGGTTTTTTTCCTAATTAAAGCCTAATCAAACATTGATTGTTTCAGATCATTAAGTGCATGTTCAAACAGCAGCCATTAGCGACATGTTAAAATGCCAACAGTTTCACAGGTTTAACCACGTGTTAAAAAGGCTTTCAGGCAGGAAGGCTTTGCACATTGCAAACAGACACTACTGGAGTACTGAGGGATTTAAAAGAGTAGGCCAATGGTGTAATGACCAGGCATCAGTATGAAGAGTTAAGAATGTAAATGTTTTTTAAGACTTAAAACCTCATTTTGTTGGAAATGAGTCCAAAAAAATGCTGTCAGCGCAGAGAGATAACACAATACAAGTCAATGTGAATTCCCTGGATCCATGGCATGTATTTGATACTGTTGCTGGTGGTGGCAGCGAGCACCGACGGGCCCCGGTTCAAGATATATTTTTTTTAAATGAGCCCCCACTCAACCTGCAACATATAAACAAACACACAGAGCAGAGCCAGGTGCTGGCAGAGGCAGTGCGGAGAAATGCTGGGGGTGTGCAGGGAGAGAGGAGAAAAAAAACACAGCGATGCATGCCGATTGCTGAGGAAAATGTGGCCTTCATGTTTTCAATAGATTATATTTACCTGCATTTCAGTCTGCTCTGAGCTCCTCACAGAGACTGTTTTATGGCTTGTTGGGTGAGGTTCACGCCTGCCTTTTGTTTTCTACCATGATGCCATACAATTAGTGCAGATTTAGATGCAAGTCAAATGAAAATGTTTATACTTTTCCATAAATATCCCATGAACTGTTTGTGGAATGGAATAAAACACTTGAGGTTTATTTACAATACTTCTCAGAGTTCTGGTCATTTACCATGCACTGCTGACATTACAACTGAGTTATATACACTTGACAATTCCCCTCTAATCTTAAGAAGCCTTTTTCCTCATCTTTCAACCATATCTCACAGTCTTCCTTTGCAGATTTGCTCACACAGTGTGTGTATACCCCAAATGTCCAAATACATATGAGCAAAACACATGAAAAAAAATCATATTTCTTTTTTATGTGTTAATGGAGGACTTTTGCTACATGCCATTAACCCCTCTCATTTAATTACACACCCAAACAGGAACATATGCATACACACAGTTGGTAAACTCAGATATTTAGTATGAAATCAAAAGTTTATAGCTTGCTAACATGGGACTTCTTGCAGAATGAGCATGCATCTTCCACAGTCACAGTCACAGATGTTTATGTGACAAAACAAAGGCATAGCACACTATCAGAAAGACTCATCATAGGACTGGATTTTGAAAATGATAAATTGAAAGACTGCACAGATAAAATTGAAAGTATGGATATTTTCAGCGCTGCTAAGAACTAAAATATCCCAAAACATCAAATATATTACTCTTATGATTAATCAAGCTAAGAACAGTTATTGCTGCAGAAAATAAGGAAACAGACAAATGAGTTTATCCATTAATAATGTTAATATTGTTTAGAGGGTGAAAAACTCTGAAAAACCACTTTAATGAGAATCTGCATCGGTTATTTCCCCTGATTTACACTCACAGACCCAGTGGCAGTCAACAGTATAAACGAGCCGGAGCTGGCATTGAAATATACCCTGTCTGTGTGCTTCTATCTCACACATTCTCCCTGGCTCCTTCTCCCTTTTTCACCATTTGTCCCCCAAAGGCAGAATATTGGAGGAGTCTTTAATCATCTTTACTGCCCACTCTATAATCCCTGCTAAGAGACTAATCCATGATCTGCCACAATGGAGACCAACCTCACCGAGTCAAGGGAAGAAGCAAAACAGGAGAGGAAGTCACCCTTGGTGCAAAACAATATATATCCTTGGTGATAACATTTATGATTTTAAATTCTCGTGTGGGATGAGATCCGTATTCTTTTTTCAGAGAGGAAGGAAACATGTTGTAATGACATTTTTTGTACATGGCTGAGGATTTATGGGATTCTGCATCCAAGTGACACCAGGAAATACTTGTTTTAACTGCTCCGAACGGCTTGTGTTCAGCCATTAAGTTGATAGCTTGTCAGTGTAAAAATTCACCCAAATCCCCAAATCGTTCAGAAAAAGAAAGTAATTTGAAGTAAATGGGCAGTGAACATCACACCCTGAAAATCACTGAGAGCATGATAAACAACCTCTGTTCTTTTTGTATGAAACTGCTTTAGGAGAATGGTTCAGCATGTTTGGAAATGGAAAAATCAGTTAAAGGGAGTGTGTGATTTTGTGGCATTTCATTATGATATTGCAGATTGCAACAACCTGGGAACCCAAAGCTTCAAAGGCACTTTAGATTCAGAGCTAATAAGAAAAATTAAAGGCCCTCTGAACAGCCAGTCTTTGTGGATTCGGTGTGAGAGGACCTGGTGTCTCTATAGATATAAAAGGACATATTCTTAGGGCAATGAAAACTCTAAAGATGATAACATGTATTTACTTTTTTGTTGTATTCTGCCAACAGATCCCCCCAAATCTTACTAACTGAAGCTCTTATTACAGAGCTGAAGATGACTGTAGATTGTAAACAAGAGAAACAGATAGCCTGATGCTCTCTAAAATGAAAAAAAGTTTATCTACAAACACCTTTACAGCCAAGTAGACTAAATAAAATGTTGTATGTTGTAGAGACAGATAGCAAACCCTGCACTCGTATCTAACCAGCAGCAATGCAGAAAAAGACACTGTAGCAGAAGCTGTGGTGCAAATGGATAAATTATTCCGTCAAGAAAAAGATTATAGCTACACTCATTTCCTTAGAAATTGCTTAATTTACTTTCAGTTTCAGGTTTAAATTTTACTATAAGGAGAAAAAGAAAAAAACATGCTTCCCTTTGAAAAAAACATGTAAAAAGATGTCTGTTTCTGTTTACCTTTACTCAATAAGTAGTTTTTTTTTAAAAATATCCCAATTACCATCTTGGCAGAGTAGGCTGCTGCCCCAGCATTGTGGCAGCTGCCAGTGTCTCAGGAGTTTTACTGAATGTAGTTGAAGTAGCTTTGATTTCTTTTACAATTGTTCAGGAATATGCACAGCTAAAACACAGGATCCACCAAGCTTTATCCTAAATTATTTAAAAAATGTGGCTATGTCAGTATTACAAACCATTTACTAATTCAGTTTATGCTGTACTGATGTGGCATTCAACCTGCTTGCATGAAGTTGTGTTTGATCAAACCGTCTCACGTCACTTGATATACAGATGAGTTTCTGCTGGAATAAGCCTTCATTAAATGTCACAAGCTGGATTTAACAAATAAACAAGAACAGCTACTTGTTCCCCCTGCAAAACTGAAAGTTCAGTTTTGATTATACAAACAGTGCTAAAATAGATAGGCAGGCAGATAGGTAGATAGATAGGTAGACAGATACTCATTAAAGTGATGAAATCATACTGCAAGCACTTTATCAAACCAATTAGCAACAAAATACAGCACTGGAGTCATAAAAATGTATTCAAAATTGATCCAAAATATACAAATTAATTTCTTTTTTACTTTTCCTTCTCTTGCATTCATCGCTTCAGATTAATCAGGCACAGATTGTTGTTTATTTTTGCTCTCATTATTTAACTGCCCATTGATTTAATGGTTGCACAAAATAAGGTTGACACATTTAGGTCCAACCCTTTTCATGCAGCAGATTTATATGCATACAGAAAAAAAAAACTTAGTTTGCTCTGCTAGTTTTTCAGCATAATAATCTGCATTTTAAATTGTTTTCTTGATCCAGGAAAATGTGTCCATCTAAGCAAAACAATAACAATAACAGCTTATCAGAAAAAAACAATCATTTTTTTTCAAGCATCCTGAGCTTAGAAGCTTTGAAACCATTATGATTTGGGTTTGTTACAATTGACAATTTCTTTTGCAATAAAGCTGTTTTGATTGCCCTCACAATTCCTCAGGTAGCATGCAAATTAAACCTAGAGAAGCATTATTACTCTCTCTGCTAGCTGTATCTGTTCCTCAAACTGAAAGTCAGTGTAGGATTTGTAAATAAAAAATTCCTAATCTGGTTTGAGGATCATTAAAGTCAGCAATCAGTATTTAAATAAAAGGTAAAAGAATTTGTCCGAAAGAGCTCAGTAAACTAAGACTCTTTAAAACCATTTGGATTAGACACATTTAATCTAAATGCTTTAAATTGAATGCACGCACCACTTATGGTGGTTAAAGTTACAGATTACACATGAAAAACCAGATAAAGCGTTTAACAGTTTATATTACTTCACTATCTGCTACTGGGGGAAATTTCAGTTTAGCCATTGTGATGTGCTAAGGCTGATTTGTAGTTTTTCCACTGTAGCTCTGCATAGCGGCTGAGGCTCATGGGTATTGTGGCAATTATAACCATCTACCTTGCCAGACTTTTGTCAAAATTCAACATACATGTATCACATGCTGCAAAATAACTGAAAAGCAACAAATCCAAAGCCAGATAGATCAAATATAAATTGAAATTAAAATGAGGCTGATAGTCTATACACACCATGTAGACTCTGATGGCCCTGACCAGACGTCTGGCCTGTTAGTTAAGGCAAGCAGTTACCTAGAAAATGCATCATACTTTATATTACTACAACAGAGAAAACAGTAAAGTGAGAACATTTTTCTGGTTCATACTACTCACTATAACGGGATGATTATTACAACCCCCTTTTCCTTTATGTCTCATGCAGATAACCATATGATCGATAGCATATATCTACTGAATTTTATTGACTGTTTTGATATGCATTACAGCTCTGTCCACACAATGCATCCACTCAAGAGGGCATCAGGTGATTTCCCCTCGCATATTTGATTTCAGTCTCCATCACAAGCAGTCATGCCTTTATCAGCACCAGCGATAGGTAGCAGGCTAGAAAGTAAATTAAAACAACAACAAAATTGAATTTTCATAATTTTATTTTTTTCTGTATCCAATGTTTGGAAAGTCTCACATGAAAACATGGAGTGGACTAATTACTGTAAGTGAATAACTTGAACAGCATTTGGAATGATTCAGTTTAGAACTTTTTGATTCATATAAGCAGTTGTAACTGTGATCGAGCGCTTTTCCTGAAAATGTACTGGGCACCAACAGTGCAGATATAATTACTGCCTTAGTTATGTTATTACTGCCTTAGTTATGTTCACTGAAAAATGTTTTTCTCATCCAGAAATTTAGCTGCCTTGAGTTGCCAAAACACCAACCGAAACATGGTAATCATACATTACTTGCTACAAGATGAATAGATGTGTTTAAAAAAGGGCTTTTCTATTGATTGATCTATTGATAGTTTTGCATTTTTTTCTCATGTAGTTGATAAAAAACACAATCTGTACAGCATCAACTTTCCGTCAGATCACAATGATTGTTCCAAAGCAGTGGTACACTGATTTTAAGGAGATAATGTTGGTGTTAAACAAAACAAAATATTTTATTTTTCCCCCAGAACTACCCATCAAAATATTTCCCAATCCAATGCTTTCATCAACAGAACGACATTGTTTATCTGTGCTTCCTAAAACATTGGTTGGTAAATCAGTAATAGGATGTAATAGTGCTATGGAAAAGGTTTAATTTGGTTTCAGAAGAGATCATGGTTTGGTTTACGATAGATACTTTGATATAGTTAGGAGACCTTCATTGTTGTTTCAGTAATAACCGTGTGTGTTAGGTTTGGCAGTGATCATGACCAGAGAAAACAAACAGCACTCTTTCATGTAATAGTCAGATATTCCTTTCAGGACCTCCGAGGCTTAACCCTGATATCAGATTTACAGACAGATACTGTGTGAGCCACACTCTCCCTCTTTTTAATCAAAATGAAACCGCTGTCCTTAAAGTCGTACCAAGTTTGGCTTGTGGTCCCAAAGTACTACAGCTCAATCCATGCATATCATCTGGGCTGCCCTGGAGAGCAGTGTAGCACACATCTGGTGAGTGAGAGGGTCAGCGTATGTTTCTACTATATGTGTGTGTGCATGAGTGTGAAGAGCTGACAGTGACAGCTGGCTGGTGGTTGGCACAGAGGCCCACTGATGCAGGGATAAGTGCCTCTGCAATAAACAGTCTCTTCTCTCTCTCTCTCTCTCTCATGCCTACACACACTCACATATGAAAGTAGAGTTTCTATAATGGAGGCTGCTGTGTAGCACTACAAAGCCGTAGAGACAGAGGTGATAATGTGGCGAAGAACAGTGTGAAAATGTGCATCCTGTATATATGCTCTATTTAGAATCCGGAGAACACAGATGTAAACACGCAATCACTGCGGCGAAGAGGGGAGGAAAACACATTGATTTTGTTTACGGGTGAGCATCAAGACAACCTGGTAAACTGGGATGTTGTCTGATTCCTCTGTTTGCAAAATGTGTACATATTTCAAGTTGTGATGGCACTCCTGAGGAGGTGATAAAAGGCTATGCCCATTTCGGTACATCACAGTGAGAGAGGTGCATGTGCATTTGTTTATGTGTGGGTTTTGTGCACGTGTGTATGCATGGGTGATCACGAGTCATACTTTTGAACTCCCTTGCTCACACTAATGCATGAGAGTCTACTTTAATCTGAAGAAGCAGAAGCACATTTCCCTTAGGCTTCAGTGTGTGACTTGCTTCTCCAGCTTTCATTTCATTTTCTGGTTCTTTTCATCTTCCTTTTTTCCTTATTTTAATATTAACTGTGTGGCTTACAGTAAATGGCGGTTGGTAGGCATGTTTTAGAGGAATACTTCACATCATTGACAAGTTATGACTATAGGTTTACACTTTTTTCTTGGCTTTTTGCAGTATTCATATGGTAACAAGAAAAAATGTTTTAGGAAAAAGTGAGAAATGATAATCATAAAAACTTTATCACAAAGCGATGGAAATTTGTCTTTGACATAGCTCACCCAGGGACACGGAATGAAAAGCTCAGTGGAGCCAAATTACACACATAATGTCAAAACAGGTTGACTAAAATTCCAAATATGTGCAAGAGTTAAGGTAGTATTTCCTTGTATTTTATTGTGTTATTAGCATGCATGTTGGTATAAATAACATTTGAATATGTTAATCCTGACCAAAAGGCTTTCATAAAAGGCACCTAACTGGAGAAGTTTTAGGGACTCAGTTTGATGAGGGTTTCTTTAACTGCCTCGGTGAATATATGCGGTAATAGAAATGGGTAGTGCGTACTATTATACTTGCGTGAATGGTGATCTTGGAAAGGTTTGATTTGTTTTTTAAAAAATTTTACCTGGATGTGATGTTGTTCATAACTACTTTATAACTGAGTGACTTTTAGGCAACAGTTAAACTCTTTTTTCAACATTTAAGTTTTAAGTTTCCTCTGCAAAAAATAGGTGGTGCTGGGCCTTCTTCTACATAGGGTCACTTTGCTCAGAAAAGACCAAGTTTCTGTTTATTTTATGGCTCAGGTATCTTAAGGTACCCATTTTGTCAGTGTTGCAGTTAATGTTGTTGGTGTAGATTAAAAATAAAGTGGGAATAAGATACAGCCCTTTGGGACCCTTATGCTTAAAACAAAACCATTGGAACCTGATAGGACTGATCAGCGGGCTAGACAGGCAGTTAAGCAGAGTGTGTATAAAAGCTTAAGTATTTTGTTGCCTTTTATCACTTGACACACTGTTCATCGACAGGTTAAGCATGCTAATTTTTGAACCTTCTGATGTATTCAAAGAGAACATAGCAGTAAAAGTGAGCCAAAAACATGTTTTCCTTGCTAAAAATGTATTCAAGCAAAATTTTTAAAGTATACCAGGTTGTATGGATATGTTGTAACTTATAGCTGAGGGAACAGGAGAGAGCCTGAGGGGACAAATGTTTAACGACTGAGCCTTTCTCACATCATTAGCACATATATGGTCAAAGTATGTTGCTAGCTAGTTTGCTGACTTACAACTTTGACTTCTATACAGTAAACTGAGAGGCCTTTTTGAACTTTGGACATAGCCAGGCTAGCTTTTAACAGTCTTTTGCTAAACTTTACCCGCCACGTCTTAAGAAATTGTAATTTCCTCTTTGAACTCTACCTTAAAAAGATAGCAAATCAACAAGTTGCCTCAAATCCTGAATCCTTTAACTGACCTGAGGGTAACGTTCATTTTATTTTTGTTTCTGTGTTTTTTCCTTTCTTTTTTCCTTTCTTGCTTACTTTTCTTTTTTTTTTTGTTTAGCTACACAAAAAGATGTGACTTTGCATATGTGTTCAGGCTGAGTGTGAGGTAATGATTGAGCTTTATCCCACTGTGCTAAGCATTTCTCAGCAGGTTTAGCATCCTGGTAAGCTGTAGGATCCCAGGGGTACAGCAGTGTATGTGTGCATGTATTTGTTTATGCATTCGGCTTAGCACAGTGGGTGTGTGCATGAGTGCGTGAGTGTTTGTGTGTGAATGGGAACAGTTTTTGGAGGGTATAGATCTCAATGTTTTTCACAGGAAGGTTTTAATGGTTCAAAGCTTGCTTTAGTGCTCACTCTGTGCTCTCCCAACAGGCACAACATTGATGTTTCACTTTCCAGTGAATTGTTTTAGAATAAAGGGGAAAAAGGAAAAAGAGAGAGGTGTGCCAAAATGGCTTCCAATCAAAATGTCAATACATTGGAGGAGTGGAGGGAGTTTTCCCATAATGTAGTTGAGAGGATAGACAGATATTCCTCAATAGTCTTTACAGCACACTTATTTCCGTGTTGAATGAATATCAAAGCACGAAGTTGAAGCAAATCAGTTCTTCACAGTCTCTGAGTTGACAGCAACGTCCTGCATAATGATGTCACAACTCCCTAACTAAGTTAGCTGCACACAGCAGCAGATGCAGCAGGATGAAGAATGCCCTGTCAGCTCTGTCTGAGTTATCTGTTCAAACAACCCAGTTCTTCCCTTGCTGGACTGGTATCATTTAAATGCAGTAGGGTTGGGCTACGCTACAACTGCTTGTCAGTGTGGTAGAGATTGCTGACATCCATAAGCTACTGATCAGACATGCCTAATGATGGCCATCGCTTCCACATTACTGATATGTAGAAGTGATTACCTCGATTCAGCCGTCACCCAGCTATCCCCATTGACTGACTCCAGTGCTGCTAGTCTACTCGGCTCAATTGCCATGATCGATTGGCACAGGCTCTCAAGGAAGCGAGGAATGCCACTGGTATCGATCAAGCATTAGCACAACCGTTGAGAGATATTGACCCGGACCATCCCAGTGTGTCCCATGGATCAGTGGTCAGTGGCCTTGGGGTGTCAGAAATGCATAATGACTGGCATGTTGATGTCTCAGTCACCAAGCAACAGTCTCAAAGTATGAGAATTCATGGGGGCAAATACATCCCAGTCTGTCAAACATTATTACCAGCCATGCCATGACCATTATTTTTTCACCTGAGTGTGTGTGTGTGTATGCATATGTGTGTGAGTGTATTATCAATGCTAATGTGCACCTGGAGACACCTATACATGCCAGAGCTAATGCAAATGTTGTGAACACTTTGCTAGGTTTTTTTTCATCATAACAGCACAACTGTACATATTTATTCATTTAACTCTGCAGGTGGTGGAAGTGGGGGAAACTATGTAGTTTTAGAGCCTAAATGTGTCTGAATGTGACAGTTGCACAACTGCAAACATTATACTTTATCAACCACATGTCTAGAAAGGTTCCCTGGCAGGAATCTTTGTGAGTTACACACAAATGCTGAATGATATCCTCTTAATTAGGTAAATGCTTAAATGGAACTTTATCTTTCTTTGATTCCGAGCTAAGCAGGTAACATCGGGCATGTTTATCAGAGGTTGTTTTTTTTTTTCCCAAAAACCATTGCCCGCTGCAGAGTTTCACAGGCGGTCAGTTGTCTTGACACTGTTTCACTTTGTTATTTCAGTGACTAATTTGGCTGCTGCAACAACACTCACTGACATCATTAACCCAGTTTTGTATGTGTTTTGTATGTTGCACTGAAACAAGGGGAAGCTGTGTAGGGGGTGGTTCATTTGTATGTTTGACAAAGTGCAACCTCACATCTTTTTAATCTTGGACAAGATCACATGTATCTAAAATGCCTTCCAACAACAGTGTGTCTCTGATCTCTTACTGCAAGAAAAACATACCAATCTGCAGAGCTACATTTTTCAAGCCTTTTCTGAATATGAAGGGGGTTTCTTTTGAGAGTGAGACTTTTGTTTATGCATGTTACTACAGCATTTTGAGTTATTATTTTTTAGACTATATTAGTGCTGCGAACATATGCCTCCGACCTATTTCAAATAGGGTTGCACCAGATAACTGCACTGCCAGTGCATTTTTTAAGGTACACCTACACAGCTTTAGAAATCCAGGTTGTTTTTGTATCCGGGTGCGACTGCGGGGGTTTCATGTATTAACTAGAAATATAAGCTTTCTGTCTGTGTGGAAATCCAGGAATTCATTTGGGTGATTATTTCTATCTCCCTTTCAGTTTTTTTGTGCTACCCATATTCTGGCACTGTATTACTCACATTGTTTTTGGCTGCAGCACAAAATCACAGGTAGCTGGGGAAGCCAGTCCACGAGAGGATGTGTTGAAAAGGAATCACTAATCAGCGTCTGGCAAGAAGGTAGACTGAGGTAGCGAGGTAGACACTATTACAGTGGCTTACGTGTGTTTCTTCAGAGGACCTTCACTGTTAATAAAACAGGCCTGGGCATAAATATATATTATCTACTGCACTGGGTGGGCAGCATATCATATAAATAAAAAATATTACTGACACTGAAAAGTGGCCAAAAAATGTGCCGTGCAAACCAAGACACACTAATCTTTCAAAAGAAAAATCAGCTTCACATATAGTTGTGTATGAGAGTGTAGTGATAGTGCGACAGCTCTCCATTGATAAAACCTACTGTTGAATTTTTCCAAGTGATAAATAGAGGCTGATGAAATTCTAGAGTTACAGACTAGTTGTTGCCTCCTAAAAAAACACACTGCAATGACATTTTTACTTTCTTACCTAATACAGGTAATTTTAGTTGAAAGTTTCTTTGGGTGAGATGTAACTTTGAGGGGAAAATCCAAAATGTCAACCGGTAGAATATCCTGTAAGACAAGTAAATCCTTTTATTCAAATAAAAGAGGCAGAAGATGTGGACTCAGATCTGACAAGGATGTTGTCTAAAATTAAAAAGGTCTAATTTAGGATTTAGTGGCATTCAGTGGTGAGGCAGGAGGTTGCAACAAACTGAATACACCTAATGTACCCTAGCCTTTCAAGCATGTAGAATAAGGTTCAGTGGCCACAACACTTGCAAAAAAAAGAGATAGAAAATCCTCTGAGGTATCATTCTGTTCTGGGCTACTGAAGGAACATGGCTCTGCAACATGGATGACTCTTCTCCTCCACAGGGAAGAGAACCTGATTTCTCTGTAGACACAAAGGGGTTATTTTATGGTGGTGAAAACAAAACACTTCTTTTTCCAGGCAATGATGAAGTAAGTAAAACATATTTGTTAATGTTAAAATCGATTCTTTACCATATTCGAGCTTATTTTGAGACTTGAAACAGATTTGACTTGGACTCATAATTCTTGATTTAGGACTTGTTCTTAAAAGAAATTCAGGTTGTGATTTTATGGTCTGGATACGAAATCGACTTTGTTGTGGCGGTCTTTCCTGGTGGTGGAACTTGGGTCTTGGGTTGATCTTGACAAAAACTCGACTTGAGACGCAACTGTTTTGTAGTCTGATCCCAGGAAAAGAAAAAAATATGCATTAAATATTTACACATTAAATCAGTATTCAAACAGGACTGCAGCATAGCATCTACATAATCAACTTTGAAAGGATTGAAAAAAAACACCTGGCCCTTTGCCACTTTTACTCGTTTCTAGTGTTAATAAGTCAAGGACTCTGCGAAAAGCCCTTCAACTCCAGTGTCCTGAGTTCAATCAACGACAGATAAAGAGCAAAAGCTTTTGAAACCAAGTGGGCCTCTGCTTTCCTGCTTTCCTCACTTTCTTCCTCCCTTTGTTTCACTGATTCAGTCCTAAGTCTTTGATTCTGCTGTGTTTTCAGCTGTGCATCCAGCGAGTTGAGCAGCATCCCTGAACCTCATCTTTCATCTCTCATCCACCTAGCACAGCACTCATTTAAGACGATCAGGCTTCTTCTTTCTCCTGTGTCTTCATGTCAGTGATCCCAACCTCGCCAGCCTGCTTAGTTTTTTTCAGTTGTAGAGCAGATATGAGAACATGAACCATGAATCTGATGCAAATCACACTGAAACATATTCTCAACAGTCTTTACTCACATATATCCCACAGTCCCACAGGCCTCTGCTGTCCAGGGGCTTTACCCAACTCACATCATAACGTTTTCTCTGTGATTTTGAGCTTTGAAGCACACTCCAGCCACTAGGAAACCCAATCTGTTGCAGTTCTCAGCTTACACTCCCAGAAAGAGAAAGGAGGGGTGATAATGATGTGAAAATTGGGGGTTTAAATTTAGAGTTACTGCTGCTTTAGCCGCATAAAGTGAGCCTGAGGGCCAAGCATAGGGCTTTCCCCTTATACAATGCCCAGTAGATTGCTCCTTACCACAAACAAAATAAATAAATCAGAGCCAAGTACCCCGGAGCAAGGTGTCTGTGTGGGCGACCTACCCTATTTTAAGACACATTATGAGGACAAGTTTTTTTCTCCATCTCTTTGATTCACTTTTCATCCCCACCCTCGCTATTTTCCTCCTTGATCATCTCTCCTTTTCCACTTTAGCTCTCTGTCTTCTTACTGAATTGTAGCAGAGCAAAAATGACAATGTTTTTTTCTTCATTTATGTAATTTTTGATAAGGCATTAAATTCTCCAGCTGAGGTACTTTGTGTATCAGGTTAAATCCCAGAAAGCATACGTCAGTGCCATAATCTGTTTGGGTTTAATGCCCCTCATCTTCAAATGTGTTTGTTAAGTTGCTGAAATGATTTTTTTTTTAAATTAAAGCTTCCCAAGTTCAATCATGACAATAGTTACTCTTAGGCTTTGTTCTGCTTAAGTGCTTCCTAAACCACTTATAGCATCAAATGCTGAAAACACAAATATGGGGCTTTCTACTTGAAAAATGATCTCAGCGTTTTCCCTTAGAAGAGCAGCTGGAGCTGTGGTATGAATCTTGATCTTGGCAGGGAGATAAGATACAGTACCTCATGCTGGCTGACGCATACATATGGGTCTGCTTTTTAACCACCCCACAATGATAAGTAGGCCGACAGTAGCTTTGCAGTCCTGCACTCTGTCTGAATGCTAATGAGCATGCAAGTACAATCAGAGCAGCTTCCTGAGCTCCCGCAGTGAGCCACGAGTGGACGACTGCTCTGACGCTATTTAATTTAATCCTGACCTCCTTTCCTCCTCTACCCGGTGAGCAGTTTGAGGGCTCAAGACCCCTTTGTGAATGTCACACAGGAGTCATAACTCATTTCTTATGGCTTGAAGCCAGAACATGTGCTCATGTAAGGACTTTTAACTGAGACCATCCTCAAATGGCTTACCTAAGGATGATCATATGTCGCAGCATTCTGATGGCCAGACAACTTCCTCTAAATCTTTCTTATGACAAATATTATTAGGAATATGTTCAGTGTCCTTGGGCAGGATGAGCATAAGTTTCTCACGACATTCAAAAGCACCATTAGCAAACCTATAATTATGAAAAAATGAGAACCTGTCTTATACTAAAACGATTTAAAGATATTATTCCCGAGTATAACACCGTGTTAGTGTGACTCTAAATTATACTCTAAGATGAGGATTTTGATAAAGTCATCTTCTATATCTATATCCATAAACAAAGTAACAATGGAAAGAATTATTAGGGTAATAGAAGTGTTAGAATTAACTGTAACTATAGACAGTAGTTAAAAAAAAAATGTATATTTCAGTCATGTGCTTGGGCTTATAGGACCTGCACACTCATGTTTGTGTGCATAGATGTGATAACCTCACTGCCACTAACCCTCCATCTACCTTCCGTGACGTGGCAAGTGGGAAAACAGATGGCACTGTGGGACAGGTTCCAGAGCGTTGCTTCCTACCGGGCCTCTGCTGTGCTCTGTCATCTCACTGGCATGGCCTCGGTCTTAATCAGGGGCTCGATGGATGCCACTTTACATCTGCCCACTGTCACTCAGCCAGGAGGCACCGATGCTGATGAAGTTGACGCTATCAAACAGAAGGCTGGGAATTTCTCATCTTTTTTTCCTCTCTTCTCCTGTTGTCCAGCAAGACTTGCTCAGAGGGGAGAAACAATACCTTAGAGTCTGTGAGAAGAGAATCAAAGTGGGGAAACAACAGCCAGAAGGTTTCGGAAGCTAGAATCTAATTGTCCGAGTATCTTTGTTTCATATGAATGGTAAAAAAAACAAAACTATGACATTATGTTTCATCCTTGTTACGTTAAATTTAAAGGAATACATTACATAAATAATGTAAATGTCTGTATAGCTTGAAATATTTCACTGACATCTTTGTTTCTTTTTTAAAAAATCCTCTGCAGCATCTGTCAGCAATCTTTTCCGATGTTCCTAGCTAATTGCATTTAAAGGGCTCTTTTTATTAGCTGACTCAGCATGTTTCCAAAGCATTTCTGGATAAAAGTATCAGATCAATACCAGCTTTTTGACCCGCTATCACCTCTTTCAGTGATTACTGTACACACAGACGCAGAGTCAGTTTGCTGGCAAGAGAACCTTTTATTATGTTAGGGTGTACGAGTTCCATAACTCTCATGCTGAGCACAACAAGCCGTCAATAGCATCAAATATTTATCATCGTACCTGTCTTCCATCAAAGCTATTGGCTGCCTTTGCCTGTCTTTGCCCTGAGGTAAGCAGTACAATGTCAGAAAAGTGAGAGGAAGAAAAACTCTATTATTTTTATTCACCCTCTCAGTACTAGTACAGTTTATACATAAATATGACCTTGCCAGAGCTGGGAGAACTTTTAGATTTGGGAACAAGCTGAACTCTCTTGTACCCTTATTGATTTCCAAAACAGAGCCACAGCCCAGTATTTTGATTACGATCAACTTCTGAGATAGCAAATATGACATTATGCCCAGCTTTTCTGTCTTCCCTATTTCTGCCTTATCAGCTGTTATTTGATTTCCAGCCAGTGGTTTCAGACAGCTGATCTGGCAGGCCAGCTCCAGAGTAAAAGCCTGTGCAGTGACAGGAATGACAAAGACAGTAATAAGCTCAGGAGGAGAATTGGACCCAATGGGGGGCTTGTGGCCACTCATCATCAAGCAATTACGTTTGGTATGAAGACAGGACCTCTGGTAAGGGAAGCCAGCAGTGAGATGAGTGGAGGCAGCTCAAAGGAGCAGGACAGAGCCCGTCTGCTGAAAGCTGGATTTCAAAATTAAAGTATGTTTTGTCGGTTCAACTCAGCAGACGTGTTCCCACTCTCACAGGTTTTTACTGAGCAGAAGCATCAAAAGTCCACAACCATGGTAGCTGTTCTCTAAGCTAATTTTTTATTACAGCAACAAAAGGAACATCCTAAAGTCTAGGAATGATTTGAGCAAGATTAATCATATCCAAAATGTAAACGTAGCATATTATAAAGTTAATTTTTGCATATTATCACTAAAAAGGGAGAGCAGCTAAAGTTAATGGAAATGCTTTAGTCTTACAGGTGTGTATATATAATACAGATATGCAAATTATAGATTACATGCTATAATAACATTTAAAATACTTTTCACCTGAAAAAGGTAATGAGCTGTGAAGCTAAGAGAGTCTTTGCCCATGTTTTAAAATATCTGTCTGTGAGATTATTGCTTTGAATACTCAGTACAGTGAAACTGAGTGGAATTATGGTTTTTATTAGTATTGGTATTTGGAAAGAGGAGTTGGTGTTAGTGAGTTTTAGATGTGTTTAGGGCCAAAGCATTCTCATGTCAAGCTCATGTCAAGTAGATTTGCTACCTTACCGTGACCAAACTGGGACATTTTCACAAAGTAAAATGTTTATTTAACGGCAGCTGCTTCAAAACCTTTACATTAGCTTTGCGTGTCACCTTGTGATGCTAAAGAGGAACTCAGTGCTGAAAATGATGCTATGATAGTCCTGACCATTGTTTTATATGTATCAAGTTGGGAGTGAGATTGTGTTGTATTTGAACTTTGGCAAAGCTAGTGCCTCCTCCGTGTTTTACTTCAGTAACTATGCCATGCTATACTAAACTGCTCCTTATTCTAGATTTATGTTCTATTTTTATATTGATTTATATTGCTATCAATGTATTACATTTGGATTTTCTGCAGTTCTGGAGGATAGAAACTTTTTCTTAAAAATGAAAGCTCGATTTACTCTCATACTTTCAGGATATCATTTGTATTTTAGGACACCATTCAAATTTCACAATCTGCTGTAAAGCAAGAATGGTGCTCTCACAGTCAGATCACATTCTTAGTTCGAACGAAGCTCCTAGCTTCGTTTGAAAATGTACCAAGAAAACCTCCTCATCAACAAAGGCTCAGTCCAAGTGATTTTGGTTTGCACCTGACTGTGATTGCTGTGTTCTAACGAGAACAAACAAACACAACAAAGGGAGAGACTGCTCCAGGGTTCCAAGACCTTGCTGCAACGTTGAGTAAAAGTTGAAACATACAAGGACCAAAGAAAAGAACGTGAGAAGAAAAGAGCTGCAAAAAAAGAGATAATACATCTTTAGAAATGTGCTCTTTCAGTCTTTCAGAATGGACTATGATTCAAGCAGAGACTGGCCTTACTTATTATCAGCTTAAGTCTTTCGTGATTCAATCACAAGTGGACAGCTCTAAGTATATCAGTTCACACTTGGCACTACAATGCATCTCTGCATGCATCTCGAGTGACCACTTGTGCTCGGAGTTCACTCCCACGGCTCTATATGCAAATAACCACCTACATGTTCCTGGCTACAAAGACCAAATGTAGACAAATGTAGTAATAATCTGCTGCTACATGTTTGTTGGTAAGATTCAATCTCCTGCGCTGTATAACATAGCTGACATGTTGATACAATAGTGACATGACACATTCATTTTTTTGAGAAATAAAGATACAACACGACTTATTGCATGAATTTATGAATTTACAAGAACACACAAATGTTTCAGAATTTGTAGTAGCTGTTTCACAGTGTTTCATGATATTAATTAAGGTTCTCTTCACTCATCAACTCTCAAAATTGTGTCATATCGAGTGAGATTTTGCAGCTACTAATCCAATAATAAAGTCTGTATAATTGTCAGTGTGTTCACAAACATCTGCTCGTCTTGGCAAGAAGATCCAACTGCTCAAACCACATCTGGATGCATCTGCAATGGTTCATTCACACCTGTCCTTGGAACTGTCCAGTTGTGATCAAATCAACCATGGTGCATGTTAACATGTTAATATCAGGTTTAAGCCGGCTCATAGGTTTGAAGGCAGGAAGCTGGACTGATATGATAAATTAAAGCCTCCTTTAACTCCATCCCCAGTGCTTTTACTTTGAAGAAGTCATCCAAAAATTCCATCATTTTTATCAAGGTTTTCTGAAAGCATACAAACCCCTTTACACAATAGTGGATGCAAAGACAAACATAATGCATGCATCCATTCTAAGCATTAAACTAATTTCTTCTCAGCTTTAAACCCTCATAAAGGAACCCAGAATAAAAAATATAAAATAATCAGTTTCCACGACTACATAAGGCCCTTGTTTTCAAGGAGCCTTTTTATCAAAGCAAACCATTTAGAGAATTACTGAAGAAACAAAAGTAAAATCTGTATTTGGTGCATTTAATGCTTTTGCATCAGTTTGATTTGAACATTTGTGTGCATTTAGTTTAAGCACTGTCCATTTTAATTTGGTGAAATCCTAAATCAACTTTAATTAGGCCAAAGAGATTGCAAAGAGATTGTCAAGGATTCTCCAGTCCTTAACACTGAGGCTAGTGATAGCAGCATTTACTGGAGGTTTTTCTTTCTTGCTTGAAAATGTGATCTCATCAAGATATGCTACATAAAACATGGCAATGGTGTAAATTTGTACTCATAGTTAGTGTTCACATGTGTTTTTGCTAAAGTTTTGTCATTTAAAACTCAAATTGTTTTGATGAAGTTATATACATCACTAAATTCTGCAATTGGTAATTTTAACAATTTAATGGATGCACAGTTGTTTTTGTACATGATTTGCATCAAAACATTGTGCAAAACAGCATTCAAGTACATCTTTATAAATGAGGTCTCTCAGGAACTAGTGTCTGATTGGTTTCAAAATGTTTCACAGGGTCTAATTAATTGCTCACTCCATCAATTGAATTTAACAGCCTGTTTCAACTTCTCAGAGTCTCTCATATAACAGAGGAAGGTCTGCCTGGACATCTAGGCTGGTTAAGTGATATGAAGCTTAACAAGTTTCAAGAAATGTTATAGCACATCAAATGAAGACAGTATCTTATATCTTGCTGTTCTCAGAATGTCTTCTTGCTTAAAAGTGTGACAGAGAACAATATAATAAAATTATTAAAGGCATAGATCAAACATTGCTTGATACTCAACAGGTCTAGAAACCTTAAGCAACAAAAGTTATTGCCTTCTAAAATGGCCCATATAAGTATTTCTCCAGTGGCTCCCCAACAACGGCCCATCAAGTTCTCATACCTTTGCTACACATTATGTTTGTCTGTTTGTTAGGGTTTTCCAAAATGGACTATGTGAGCCTTTCAAGTGTGCAATAAAAACATTTTCAGTTCAGCTACCATTAAGGTGTTGACAGGATGCCAAATCTAAGTCAGAAACTCTCTAAACCTAACTTTCATCCCCTACCGTGTTCCCAAGAAGTTTTGTGTTGCTTTAAGCTTTAAATATGGGATGTTCAAAGCATCTTAAGCAGCCAAGGATTCCTCAGGGTTGTTGACATTTTTTGACGCCTCTTTGATGACATTTGACAAGTTCTGACGTGTGCCAGTGTTTAGCTCTAATACAAGATGTGGTCTTTTCTTATGTAATGAAGTGAAAAGCCTGTAAAAGACCCATTGATCTGCTGGAGTGTTTTGCCTTGCCCAGGCTTAAAACATACAAATACTGAGTTGCAGTGCCAGCAGGGGGCAATAATGATGAGGGCAAAACGTAAGCAGGTGATAAGGTAGTTCACTTGGAAAAGTAACCAGATTTAGCATAACTATTTTACAGCAGAATGAGGCCTTGTTGTTTTTACAGTTATGCAAGGCAAACCATGAGTCTGAGAAGGTGGACAAGCGGGCGTATCAAACACTGGCTGGACACCAGGTTGCTTAGGTGGATGGGTGTATCTGACTCACACGTGGGAAACCTTTTTTTTTTTTTTCAGTCCACAACTATACATCATTAATCTTAGTCATGTGTTCAGGTTATTCATCACAAAAATGAGATAAGCCTTCCCGAACCTTACAAGTGTCAGTGTGCTGCAGACCAAGTTCCTGAGGAATCACAGCCTTGGTGATGTCCTTGGCCCAATGTCTTTGAGATGTTGGCAGTAAAAAAAAAAAAAAAAAGTGAAAATCTGAGAAGTTTTGTGACTTTCCTGAAATTGACAGTCCCACAAGCTTGTATACTTCATGCAACAGTTAGCCAAGTGTGCCGAGGTCTGAAAATAGACAATTTTTACTCCTCTCTCGAGCTCTTTTTTCCCCTGCACACGACTTCTGTCACTTTTCATGTGTGACACATCATGAATGCTTTTGAGGGGAGACTGCATTTGCTGTTATCCCCATTTATATGATTCATGGTGTCTTGCCCCTCGCTTTCTGACAGCAGAAGCAAATTACTTTTGCCTCTAGGTGTGGTCAGAGGTTCAGGCATATCCTAGCTCGCACCAGACCCTGTTTGCCATTAGCAGATATTGCCGAAAGACAGAATAAAATAGTGTTAATAAACATAATCCTGAGATATTTAGAATACCAGTCTCCTTCCTGCGGAACAGTTACATTTTAACAAACTACCAGTGCTGTTGTTTTTCTCCTGAGGACAGTCTCTTAAAATCTCTTTCCAAATGCCTCAAATCTGTGTTGAATCTCTCTCATCATGTAGCATTACTGGAACTGCTACTCTGAAATGTGCGTCCATAACTTGACTGAGCTGCAACCCACGCAGCACTGCTTCCATTTAATTCACCACATCTAGTCTTTTCTCTCCCTCTTTCTCTTCCTTTTCTCCCTCCTGCTCTCAAGCTCTGCAGATACGTTACCTCTACCTCTGTCCACTCCATTTACCCTCCACATCTGCACACCTCAATAAAAGAGCACTAGTCATCTTGTAGTTTAATCAAATACATTACATTTTCCTCATGATTCAGTGCTGAGAGCTGTAGGCCTTTAGAGAACATATTCAAATCCATCTGATGGTTGCTAAAGCACGTGCACTTCACAGTCACTGTCTGATGCATTCATGTAGCTAATCACCATTTCCACGACTTAACTTTTTCCCCTGTGTGGTTGTTTTAAAAAATGAAAACTTGTTTTTGTTTAGATGAAAGATTACCTTTAAGCTGAAACCCTTTTTCATTTGGGGATGCTGGCTTTTATATTTAAATTGCCCCATGAAAACAATCTGCAGTCTAATAGCTGAAAACATACAGTAATTGGTGAAGACTTCTTCTACTAACAGGTGGTAATTTATTTTCTATTGATCCGTGTGCTCAGATAATGATGATGTTCCTTGTGTTTTCTCATTACCAGAATGCTACTGATGTTATCTATTACCGGACCTGTCCTCTACCACCAAGACTGCCCCAGACAGTCAACAATCTCCTTTATGACTTGTTTACGCTCACCAAGCTATTACCTCTAATGTGGTAGCACGTTGTGATCATCACTATCTGTTAAGGGAGGGCCGGCACACAGTGCAATTGTCCTTTTCGGCTCCATCACTCCTGGAAGTTTCTCGGAACAAATTAAAGCATGCTTAGGATGCCTGAACAGGATGAGGTGTATTGGAGTGTTACAGGGGACGCGATGCGATGGCATAAGACAAGACATACTGTGGCAAAAGGGTGGCGCTTCGTATTTAACACTAATGAACATAAACAACCTTAATACACTTCCACATGCACAAACTGGCCAGTAGTGCATTCCTGTATTTTGCCGATTGCTGTGATCTCTTCTCACTGTGTGCATCTATTAATTGAAACTGTCTTGCAACAAGGTTTGTGTGTGTATTGCCCTGTCAGCCGTCAGGCTCAGCATTGATGCAGTTTGCTTGATTTCAGTTTCTATTTAAGTCCAGCCATGTTGACAGCTTCCTTTGTCTTTTTGATGGGTTTTTGATACACTTGTTGTGATGAGTTGAAGTAGCTGACAGAGCACATTTGTCTCAGTGTACCTCTGAATATGAGTATGTTGGTGTGTGCCTAGAGAAAAAAAAACCCTAGGTGGGGATGTTTTTGTTGTTTTTTGCCTTTAACTAGTTTGGTTTAAGGCTTTGATTGAGAGTATGTGTCTTGTGACTTGTGTGATTCAGTCCTACAGCCCTATTACTACACCAGTCTGTTTTGCTCCAGGATACAATTTAAGCACTTTTTTTGCCTTTTTTTACATTTAAGCAAACATTTTAAGTTTGTTGAATAAACCACTATTGTATTACTGTCACTGGGTTTATTTGATACCTGAAGAAACTAAAAAAATCAGTTGACTCTAAATCAAGTTCCGAAGCCAAGTTTCTTTTTTGTTACGATTTTCATGAGTATTTTAAGTCATTTTTTCCGAGATATTACTAAATATCACTGTAAAATGGAGTAATCAGGTTAAAGGACCTCAATTGCCACAAAGAGCCCCAGACCGCGGCCCCTACTGCTGCTGCAGCTGGTGACCGTGTTCATAAAAGGACAAAAATCTGCAACTAAACTACAATAACTAACTTGCAGTAACACCTGCCCATGCCTGTTCCTTTCACCTCACGCAGTACTTTTTGTCTCGTGTCTCTCTCTCTCCACCAGTGAGTGGGGCCTTTGATAGCAGGAACACACATTGTGACAGGTCTTTTTCACCGCAGACATTTTGACATGACACAGGAGGAAAAGCACAGGTGTAAATAATAGAATGAATGACGTCTGAATTCCCTTTATCTGCTTCAGCTTCATGGTCCTGGTGTTGTTAATGCTGGCTCACTGTCACGCTGTCATGGCTCACTGGGGCCCTTGAAAAGAACACAACCACTGTTAATGTTATTAGTTACACCTGTGCCTTTTCTGCTTTGACAAGACAAAATGCCTACTTTGGACAACAATACAGTGATGACTGAGGTGTAAACTGACCCATAGTAACAGATGAAAAGCCCAAAAAGCAGGAGACATGAGAAGTTAAACTAAATGCCCGTCCAAAACTCACTGTGAAACTTTGTAGCGCCAAGTCGGGCTGTACATTAAAGTTAAAATTCTTAGTTGTTTTTTCACCACAGTTTTCATTTAAATTCTGATATTTACGTTGCAAATACACCGCTACTATAAAACTATTCTTTATACAGTTTACATTGAACACTGAATTGAGGCTATTTTAAAGCAACAATGCTGAGCATGAATGACAGCACAAATATTGAACTAATGTAACCCAGAGGCTTAATTGGGTTGTTGGCTTAAATGCACAGTATGTTACATCTGCAGCTGGAAGAGCAGAATGTATTAAAGACATAGTCTTCTATAGACATTTTTCATGTGGAGAACTTACATAGTTTACATTGAAGGCTTGCCATTAAACAGACAGATGATATTTAAATGCATTTTTTTCCTGTTAAAAATCCCATGAGAAGATTAGAATCCAACAATACGTGGGGTTCAGTGGTGTGTAGACAAAAATCTTTCTAAACAGATTAGATGTTAAAAAGACTAAGATTTCCTCAGACAGCTGGTCACTTTAATTTTTAAACAAAGTTGTTACCACAAATGACTTAAACAGGAGGAATTAGTGCCGTTGTTGTGGGACTGTCATTAGCTGTGGATGAATCCACATTTGGTGCTCTAGTGAGTATTTGGGGCAGCAGGAAGGTGTGTGTGTGTGTGTGTGTGTGTGCAGGGATTGGGAGAAAATAAACAGTGGTGTGTGTGTTAATGTTAATGAAGGAACATGTCGGCCAATGGAACCGTGTGGCCCACTGATGTGTTCTTAATAGTTCTGGGACGATAACGGAGCCGTGTGACACTGCTTCAAAGCCCCAAAAAGCTCCAGGTTCAGACCACATGAACATTAATGTGCAGCAAAGCATCACGAAGGGAACTGCAGCATTTGTGTGCTCTCTTTGGCAAAACTGTATAATCAGTGCGATCGTATAATGTTGAGGAATGAGACGTCTCTGACGGCTGCAAGTGTTTTTGTTGATTGTCTTATAGTCGCGTTTATCACAGCATAATATCCCAGTTACGCACAGTCCTCTGTTTATCCGACAGGCTTGGTTTATTCTCATGAATAGAGCACAAAAGCTGGTGATTTTAACAAATACATTCAGCCCCTCAGAATGAAAATATGAACTCCACATCCTGCTTGTAATAATTACTTCACTTCTTGCAGAAATGTTGAGTCTCCAGAGAATAATGAGAAAGCAGATTGGAGTATAGTGCCTGTGCTTTCTTCGCAACCTTTTCACCACATTGACTGGCTTGGCAATTGTTGCAGCAGAAACATGACAAATGAAGTAAGCAAGTTTTATTCAAGGGAGTATTCATTTATTCTTCAAGCGTGGCTACCACCAGCTGGCTAAATGAAACTAAATGCGATCTCCTTGAACCCCATCTCAGTAGATTCACAATTTCACTTAAAATATAAATGATTTTTTTTTATGTTTTCACTCTCTTTCCAGAAAGTGCTTTTGTGCTCCTGCCGAGTTTTGTTTTTCTTCTTCAAATCAACATTTTTTAAAGCTGATCGTTTGCATATCTAAGATTGCATCACACACAGCCATTTAGCCTTTTTTTCCCCCCTCTGTTTCTGAGTTTCCACCATGATGTTCTCTTTTGTTTTGCCGTCGTGAGTACTTCGCCTCAGTTGCACGGGATTTATCGATCCTGGGAGATGAAAGAATTAATAATTAGCAAAGAAGCGGCTCTTTACTGTCCGCGCTCTCTTAGCAGCTGCCCTGTATCTTGACTTCGCTGTCAGACAAAACAGGATTATTCTCCTCGCCTTTGTCATAGCAACCACACATCACTACCTGCGCCTCCCAGCCAGCCTCCAGCCATTTATCCCAACATGAGCGATCAGCCTGAACAACAGAACAACAGATATTGGCTGAAAAAAAGCTGTCATCCTGTGCAACAAGCATACACCGTAATATGCAATAGTCACATAAAACAATAGTTTAAAGCTATAAGGCAGAAGAAACTCCATATTCCAGCTATAGAACCACACTGGGTGGTACATATGTCCATGTACTTTTGTACACATATGATGATCTGATTTTAATTGCGATGCCCCTTTGGAGTTGTTTACTGACTAAGAGGAGAAACCTATTGTGTTCAACTTTGTGACGACAGTTTCCCTTTTCTTTATCACCCAGCATCAGTGTTTGGATCTCACTAATGCAGTTGTCTGAATGGTATCAAATCCCTGCAACCCCTCTGATGGAAAGCCTGAAACCACAGGACTGGAAGCTGTTCCAGCACAGTCCTCTCAAGTCAACAAACAGCCACTCTGTTGTCCCATCCATCCACCCTGACACCCCCCCTCAGAGCGATCCTGACCTGGGCGGTGGCTGCTCTGAACCTTTGTTGCTCAAAGCTGCATTAAATTGATTGGAATAATTCATTTAAAGGAGACAAACATCTGACATAAAAGTTTTTTATGTCCATCTTGTGAGCAAACTGCTATGTGTTTCCACATAGAGCACACACTGTCACTAATGTTACTAATCTTTTCTGATCACCGGATCATTTTAAGTCCATTGTTAACCGACTTTTTCGCTCTGTCTCAGTTCTATCACTAGCTAACTATGACTGGTGGTGTACAGTGAGTTAGATCTTTTTTTTTTATTAAACATAACTGCCTGTTCCCTTCTATAACCAGGTGATGAGAGCAGTGTGACTGAACGGACATAAAACTTACTCATATTTTATTTTAGATGCTAAAACCCAAACAATGTGCCGGACCTTTAGAGCTGGGTGATAATTCATTTCACATTGTCCTTTGATAATTGTTTATGTAAAAATACTGATGTGTGCAACTTAAATGTTGTTGTTTTTGTAATATATTCATTTATTTATTTTTAGAAACCTAACCAATAGCTTTTGCAGATCAGATGAGATCTTATGAATAATGTCTGTGCCAATCGTATGTAATGCTTATAGAAGGCAGTGACAAAAAGGCACAAAACACTCATATTTAGAGGGTAACAACAAACTATTATGTTGTTTGGTCTGAAGGACTCTTAGGACTAATAATAGTGTTACTCTTGTGGTTTTGAAATGAGCTCTTTGACACATTGGAGTAATGCTCTGCTATACAGATGCTCTGTAGTGTATTTGAGGCCGTATGTGACTTTGCTTGCCTGCTTAGTGTAGAAGAATTGTCTCAGTGTTTCACATAGACTTCATCCCTCATTTCTGATGTTTTAGCAGAGTCCACAGGCTTTGCACTACTTCTACTTCATGAATAATGGCCAAAGGATCACTTGAGGGGGATGAGACTTTTCTGGCTTTTTAAAGGGTCTCACCTCACCCCGTCGCCACGCCATGAAACCGAAAAGACTTTCCTTCACTCTCTACCTTTTCTCCTTTGGGCACTAAATCCGACGCCCCTCTCTCTCTCTGCTCTTGCTCCCTGTACTTATCTCTTCTTTGCATCGCTCTCTCTTCCTCTCTCTTTCTCCTTTCAAATCATTGATTTTTCTGAGCTTCTATAAAATATTTACAGTGTGTGGGCAGACTTCTTTCTCTGGGATTTTGAGTGGGGGAGGGAGGGGGGGGTGATCATTTTTGAAAGCAAGTAGTAATAGGAATGATGGAGAGGGAGAGGAGCAAGTGGAAAGAGGAGAGGAGAGACAGAGGAAGATAAGAGAGATGGAAGTCCACCCAAAGTCGTGGCGTGAATATCAATGGCTCACTTTGAAACAACTCTCGATTAATAATAAATAAACAGGGCTGCTGATAAAGATCATTACTCATGCCTTTTGTAAAACTGTGTTTTGCAGAACTCACAATGTATTGATTGTAAGCATATTGTGCTGATATCGACCTTCTTTTTATCTTCACCTGTCCCTTCTTTTCACTTAAGGCTACGTTCTCTCCTTTCTATATTGAAATGTCATTTTAGTTTAGGTCAGATTGTTGCCTAATTCAATAAACCCTGAGGACCTGATTTTCCTTACTTGTGTTTTAAAACTCTTACCTCACTGATTCCCAACTTAGTCAGGACAACTCAAGTCAGTCTGAGGCAAACTTTCCCTCTGATTACAACAATTGTTGCACATCTTCAAGTATTCACAAATCAATCGGCGTCAACAGTTTTTTACACATTTTCATCTAAATATACCAATTGAACACGAGTTTCTCCTCATAATTGTGTACATAGACTACCGTTATGCAACAGTAGAAGTCATTATAGGGAAATGGAAGGCCAGCTAGAATCAATTTTAATCAACATAATGAGAAAACAGTTTAAAATGAATGTTTCTGCAAACGGCCAAATATTCATACTGATTGAATCAGCAAAACCTTCCGTTGACAAGGTATTCCATCTTGTTTTTATCTCCAATGATGGCAACCAAAGTGGTACGAAGCGGCTACTGATAGAAAGAACTGTCAAAAAAGCAATTTCCCACTCTGCTTAACCCACCGGTTCTCACACTGGGAGGCGGGCCTGTGGAGAGCACAGCGCTGCGTGGGGGGAACGTGGATGACCGAGGGAAAAATTTTTAAGAGGTAACTAGATTGAACAAAGATGATATTTTGGGGGAAAATAAAAATAATAATAATAAATTTTTAAAAAATACTAAAACAATTTGAGCTGAAAAATTCTGGTGACAGTTCACTAAAATTCAACTCAGGTCCTTTTTCATTAGCTGCTATATCATTTGCCTCATCAGCGTTAATAATTATTGAAATAAGTTGTTCAGATTCTTGTTAACTTCTAAAGAAAGTTTTACTCCAGAAACTATAAAAGACTTGCACTGAGCTTTTATCTTTCACTATATGTTTTAGAAAGTTTCCTGTTTGTCGTTTAAAATATGTGAGGGCTGGCTGCAGTCTGGAGTTAAATGGCTCATTTACTTTTCTTCCTGACCTCTTTGTGACACTGTATTAGTTTAAAAAAAGAGAGAAAAACACAAGGCACAGTTAGACGCATTATGGCTTGCAGTGGATGTGCTGTCAAATGAATGTTGTTTCAAATGACTTCATCCTGTGGATCATTTGTCATCAATAAGTTTGAACACGCACACATACAGACACACACACACACGCACACATGCATGCACATACATACACAGACAAAAAAAAAAAGACAAGGCCAAAAGGCAACTGTGCGTCATTATTTTTTATTTATCTGTTAGGCGATTATTTCAAAGTCCATTTTCACATTTGCTGGTTTGAACATGTTTTATTCGGGAAAATTAACATGTTCTTGTATAATCAGTATCGCTTCATTTATTCTTCTTCAGGTGGGAGGGACAATGTATAACACTGGCCGCCATGTCTCTCTGCGATTGGACAAGGAGCATCTGGTTAACATCTCTGGAGGGCCAATGACATACAGCCATCGTCTGGAGGAGATCCGGCTACACTTCGGTAGCGAGGACGGCCAGGGCTCTGAACACCTGCTGAATGGACAGGCCTTCTCTGGAGAGGTGCGTACACTTTGTGTAAACTGCAGTAAAACAGGACAAAAAACAGCAGGAAACACACAATTGGTACCTTTAAATATTATCAGGAAAGTCACACTTGTACTCTTAATACTCGGAGCTGTAGCAGCACGTAAATGAAGCTGGCTGGAGCCTGAGTGGTGTCAAATGTAGCTTTCCCAGGGTGCTTTTGACTCTCAAATATAAGGGGTGTGCATAGAAATCTCCCCCTTAAGTAAAAAATATGTAAATTATGTGTTAAGTAAGAAACTTTGCACAGATGCATGTTGGTATTGTTACATTAAATTCCTTGTGTAGAAGTAGTTGTGATTGTTAGTCTAAAAGAACAGGGTCTTCCCGACATGACACACAGGAACATTATTGTACGGCGGCACTAACTTATATAAAACTGTTTCTCTGAAGTAAAGAGAAGATTAGGCCACACTGTAATGTGCTAAATTCAACATAAATACAGAGATGAACTCTGTAACAAGCTTACTAGTCTTAGAATTAGACCTAATTATAAACCCAGGTAAGCATAGCAATATAACAGTTTTCAACATACATTTTTTCAACGTACATAAACACAAATAAATGTGTTCAGGAGAGGCGAGTGTAGAAAAAGAGAGATGCGTTCTACACTGCTGCGGAGTCCCTCAATAGTACTTCATCAAATTTAAATCCCCTCAATGCTCATGTCAGTTCCATAATGCTGAAGGAAATGTAGTGATAGTTTTTTGGGGGGTTTGTTTGCTTTTCATGGTAACACAAAGGCTAAATGTTTTTTGTAGGTGATTGTTACAACCCACTTGTTAGGGTAAAGGCAAGCAACATAAACCAGATGGAACTGGCAAATAGCAAAGTTGTTTTGACTTTTTGAAATAACAAAAACAAAAGAAGGCGAAGCAAATCTACGTTGAAAAGGGTAACTTGGTGCTGTTACATAACCCCATAAAAGAAATAGATAAAACAAGAGCCGACTATCTAAAAATAATTCAAACAAAAAAACTAAATGACACTTGACTGGAGAATATTGCGCCACCTACTGCTTATCTCCATGAACTTACTCCTATTATTTGCATAACAGCGGATGGAAACACACATAGATGTGCATTTGCTTTTACTGAAGTTTTAAAAATCCAAATAAAATTTGTGATTTATAAAATAGCAACCCAGCTATTGAGTGATAATGGAAAGTGTTTCGGCTGTGAGTTTGTGTGTGTCTGTGTGCAAGTGCAAAAGTGTGTTGGTGGAATTTCTGCACAATGAGCTCTGTCGCACACAACATTGTCTTTTTCCCCCAAATCATGCTGGTTCTATGGAGTTGGCATTTAAATGTGATGCCTGCAGTGCACCACGTCTACTGATGCATGTTTACTGAGACGCATCAGCGATTGCTGTCGGTGCGTTCTCTGTGTTTGTTGTGCCACAGATCATAATCACAACAATTACAACAATGGTACCCGAACTTATACTAAGTCCAGGCCATAGTTTATCTGCAACCACAGCTGCCATGAACAGTATTATAGAGAATATAGAAGACCTTGTAATTTTATGTGTCATAATGGTCTTTGTCTGGTGGAAGATTTCTATGCATGTGTGCTGTGCTTATGCAACTCAAACACAGTACATGTAGATCTAAATGCAAAAGTCAAAGAAAGTTTTCCTATAGAGGTTCAGTTATAAGGAGGACGGGTGGATGCAGCAGATAGAGATGAAGCTGTAATTTAATATTTGAATCATCTCAAGAGAAAATATCAAATAGATATCAAAAATATATGATAAAATATATTCAATATCAAAAAGAACCAAATGAGTGCGGCTCTCGTCCATCTGACAGCAGAATCTAATGATATGAAACGAGCAGGTTTGAATATTTAGTTTTGAAGGCAAAAGGATAAATTGGCACTTGAATCTCAATTTCTAGACTCTTGATTTTAGTTTCTCATCATGTTTCCAAGTTAATTTGGTGGATTTTGACAAGATTTTCTCACACCTTAATAAGTCAAATTTCTCTAAATTGCAGATACTTATGTGACGTTCTAAATGACTTTTCACATGAAAAATCATTTGCACCATTTCTTTGAGCAGAAACACACCTGTTTTAGAGATGACAGTTTAGCATTTAATTCTCTCACACAAGTATTTCTTGTCCCTGCACACACCAGTGCATGAACACACACTGTTTTACTCTGCCATTTTAGAATTTTGACGAGTGAAACAATTAGCTTCTCTCGCTCTGATTGTTCAACAAAATCATGAGTCACTCACATCGCTGCATTCTGCCACCACCATTATATGAATAACCAATTTGTGTGGCAACAAAATAATTGCAGTCTTGACAGGCAAATTTATTATAATTAATGATAATCATTTATCCTCCCTTAGAGTCTGAGAGCTGATATTCAAATCATAATAAAACAAGTGTTTTACTGCGTCCTTCAGGAGAGAGAGAAAGGTAACGGGAATTGGAAAAGGACACCTCACCACACACACAAACACACGCACATACACACACCAACACCCATACTCACACACACACACACACACACACACTGCTGTACCTCCAGGCTTCCTGTTGGACTTTTAACTTTAGTTCTTCCCTCCCCTCAGTCACTGATTGCTCTTTGTGTATTACCACTTTGTTGGAGGAGGTCCTCAGTGTCGAGCAGAGAAGCTCTGAAGAGATTTGTATTTGAGATCTGAAATGTGATGTCACTCTGTTGTCATTTAGCACACAGCCTCTCTGAGGGAGCAACAGAGTCAGTGCACAAAACATTAATACATCAGAACATCATCAGGCATTCAGCACAAGCAAGTAACTGGCAGACATAAAATTGCATTATATTGCATAAGACGGATAAAACCAGGGGCACATTAGGAAAAACCTAGAAAGAAACAAAACAGGGCTTTTCAAAATGGGTCCACTTTGAATTCAATTTTATTTTTTTTTGTATTAACTTACCAAACTGAGAAAAACACTTTTCTTAAACTGTGATGTTTACCCTTTTAAAATTTTTTGGCTTTAGATTTTGAGCATGAAAGCGAACTGGTTTTGTTTTCTAAATTCAAATATTGTCACACATCACAGGCTCACAAATTGAAAAATCAAATTAATTTCGTGAAATGTTTTCTTTTCAATATCAGCACAAACAGACTTCAATAGTTCTTTCTAAAAAGGACCAGTTTTGGGTTGTAAAAATTATTGTGCTGTCTATCTTCATATGCCTCTGTTACTCTTATTAAATGTTGTGCTGTATGTAGTTAAAGATCTCAATACATGCTTCTTTCAGTTATCTATGAATAACATAATAATGTGGGTGTTAGTGCAGCAGTAAAACAGAAAATAACACAAAAAACATCTGTTGTGAGACTTCTGTAAAGCAAATTATGTGTACAATTATACACACTTGATTGACAGCACGTGGTTGAAACTGTTTCAGTTTTCGGTCACATTTTCATTATGACGAAGTTACAGTAGCTGCTGGTTTCGGTAGAATAACCGGCAGAGCTGCTCAAACAGACAGGTAGTTGCAGTAATGCTATGAGCTGCCAGACTCCAGGGCAAACAAGGCCCCAAATGGCTGCTAACAAAATACTTTTTATAGCATCCTGTTCCCTTTCGCCGTGTTCTCATTCAAACCACTGTTTGTGAGTTAAATGGCGCCAAGAAAACATCCTCCTTTTCCTCTGTCACATCCCTGAAAAGTCCACTCCAGCCTCTCTCTGTGCCAAAGCTGTGACTTCAAGGTCTAATAATAAGATGTTTCATAATCACAAATGCAAAAATTTCTCTTGCTTTCTCTCACTCTCTCTCTCTCTCTGTTTCTCTCTTTCATTCTCTGGCTCCCTCTCGCCCCCATCTGCAGATGAATGGTGGGTGTGCATGTCCTTGAAATGCGAACAAAAAACAGAAATATCAAAACTTTTTAAAGCAGAGCATCCTTGTGAAATGGCAGCCTGTGGGAGGATGGGGCTGGGGTGGATATGGTGGCATGTGCATATCTGTGTGTGTGTGTGTGTGTGTGTGGTTGTGGGGTGTGTGTGTGTCTGGGAGGGGGGGGATACATTAACACACCAAAGCTTTCATCTTTAAATCACCCCTTTATACTTTGTGTCTCCTAACTCATAGTGCCCTTTTAGTCAGCCTTCGGTTTCGAGAATGTGTGTGTGCCTGCTTTTGTGTGTGCGTGGACATGTTTTACTCGTGTTGTGAGGACATAAATCTGTTTACACAGTCATATGTAATGTCCTCTGAAGTGATGGAAACACAACTGAGTGTGTGTGTACATGTATATGTGCCTTTACGACCTTGGTCAATGATAGTGAAGGATCAAAATTAAAACATTTAATAACAACCATCAAATAAAGCAGATCTCCTACATGATGCAAATAACAAACACACGCATGCATATACATATCACATAAACCTTGTATAAAATAAAGTCTTCAGAATCATAACAGTCAAATGTCAGATACCAGACATGACTAAGTTATAGGAGTTGCTCAGATGAACTAGTGCATTAATTATGTTTTTCAGTATAAACATGCATTTATATTCATGGGATTTATTATCAGTTCCTCACATGCGAATCCCTTCATGCTGATGAATGAAGGCCTGAGCTTGCACTAATATCCACATGGTAACATGAGGTGCAAGGGGGCAGTGTGAGCCCCTAACACACAGATCTTCACATCAGTTCAACACATATTAAACCTGCGTATAAGCATATTGCTCGATACTATTTGATTTAATGCCCGTGTGTTTCTCTTTTACCCATCAAAGGAGAATTGACTGATTATGACTTTTTTTTCCCCTTTTCAAGCAAAGCCGCAATATAGGGATTACTGTCGATGTTATCAATATGTGAAGGGGAATGTAATTCTTCTGTCCATAGTTTTGTATTTCACTCAACACCGTGCTCATCAAATCACTTGTCCTTGATTGAATGATCCAACTCATTAAAATTCATGCATGGCAGTTACAAGGGCATGCGGCACACAGCACTTGTTGCTCTAATTTCATGTCAGATATACTGTACCATGTGGACTGTAGTGACTTGATCTTTCGACTTAAAACAAAAAAACCTAAGCCACTGGGGGGCTGTTACTGGGATCTTACAGTTGACGTGTCGTCTGTGGCGTTTCCAGTGAATCAGTCCTCCAGTTGTGCTCAAAGCATATTTATTTTAAGGTCACACAAATCCCTTTGACAATACACTTTTGTTATTCCACACACTTATTTTCCATAACTTGTATTTAAAAGAAGTACAAAAGGCTCAGAGTGAGGCCACTAAACAGCGGTCGAAAAACTGTGTGCCTCTTCCAGTCAGCAGCACACCTGCCGAGTAATTAACTCTTCTTCTTTTATGTTACCTGAGCCATTGTCTATATGCGCCACCTACCGTGGTGACCAGGGACAACACAACACAAAAAATGGCTCGAACATGGACGATTATGTGAAAAATGTTCTATAGTAATCAGTACTTTAAATGTAATTCTGTAACCTGTATTTTTACAAGTAGTACAGACTAACATAAGGCTGGCAAGAACGTAACCCAGCATCTCCACCCAAGAGTTGCACTTGATCAGCTTGGTCCCAGCCACCATTCTGGGCTTCCCTCAGGAGCTGTTGTTATGTCTAGCCAGGGTTTTGATGTGATCATTCAGCATAACATTGAGTAAAAAAACTCAGAAATGATCATTCTATAATAATGAGTTAAACAGAAAGTCCAATGTATCTGTCTCTTTTGTATTCATGTCTTGCGGTGTTTCTGAGTCTTATATGTGGCATCCATGGGCTTCCTGGTTTGTTACCTGCCTGAAACATTTGCATATATAAAAGACACTGTGATAACATTCATTTTTTATCACACCTTTTAGCATTGGACCAACTGTTAAAATTAGGAATGTAAGATATTTACTTTTATACGAACAATACACAAAGTATACTTCTACTACTGATACTCCTTTGGAGACCAACACTGCAGAGAGAAAAGAGAAACAAATCATTTATACACATTATTAAGAGAGACTGATGTTGCTGTGTATTGGCTGGCTTCTTCTGCTGTATGAAACGCTGCTGTATCTGGGGCTGTGTGTGTGTTTGCGTGTGCGGGTGTGTGTGTTTGTGTCTGTGTATGTTCAGCCTGACTCTCCCGGAGCTGTGTCCTCGTCTAATCTGAAAATGAAACACCTTGGTCTCTTAATAAGTGCTAAAATATTCCATACATTCCATTAATCCTCCACCAGGCTGGCACATGTTTTTATACTCTCCGAGAACACTCAACCATCCTGTTATCCTTTCACAAAAAAAAATCACATTTTCATACTTGAAATAATTCACTTCAAAACTGTTTTTTTTTTTTTTAAATGACAGCCAATTTTGTTTCATACAAATACTGATAAAGTTCTATTACATTTTTCTTTACTAACTAATGTATTACAGTATAGCAGTTTTTAGATTGATTTCCTCCTTCCAAGGCAACAACTGATTTTCAAGTCTTTGCTGCACAGACTTAAACCTTGAGTGAATTTATCATGGAAGAAGTTGTCTCTTTTATTTTTTGTCAAACACATGGTACAGGTCACACTGTGACTACCCTAGACTACCATGGACACCATCTCTGTAACATCCCCCACAGGTTTCTGAAGAGCCACAATG
>JAQNCA010000017.1:16850776-16865380 GCA_029783725.1 Acanthurus tractus | reverse complement strand
AAAACCGTATAAATAAGAATTCATGCATAATCCTTTAAGCCTACTGATGCTGTTTTTGTCAAAATTTACAACCATATTTTTAGACATCGTCATAACTTAGCAAAACAAAGATGCACAGATGGTATTGGCATAGCTACTACCGGAAACTGTTTGACTCCTACCAGTTATGGCAGTTTTTGCAATCATTTTTGAAGAATGTTAAGAGTCACACAAACATATTGCCTCACGCTCTTTATCTGTCCATGTATGTTTCAGTAAATACAAGAAATGTAGTTGGAAGTAATGTAGTCGTAAATTTAGTTGTAGTAGGAATCTAAATTAGCTCAGTTGTTTTAAACTAAAATGCTGTTTCATTTTGTCTGTCAGTGTGTCCTGCCTATTGAAGTCAGTGCACAGTGTCAGTTTTAATGAAAATGTCTATTCCATTTGGAAAAGAGGAGCAGAGATTTCACTGAAATATAGCTGTTATCAAGCTGAGGTACAAAGAAAGTAGCCCAAATTATCAGGAGAGACAAAGTCAATCTTAGCCAACAAGGCCAATCAAATAAAAAGAATTACCCTGCAGTGCTCCAAGCCCTTCGCTCCCTCTGTGCCTTTGCCTGAAATCTTCTAAATGCTAAGCTCAAGAACTCACAACTCACATGCAATTAGTAATCCAATTATTCTACAGAGCAAGACATTGTGGTCCTTGTGTTTTTTTTGTCACCAGTGGTGGCAATACTCCCCTGCCTCTTTGTTGTGTATGAGAGGTCTCCATCTTGAATGAGAGGCTCAGAGATCAAAGAAGGCGGCTGACGTTCTCAGCGCTGTGCACGCTAAGCCTAAGAAAGGTCGGCTGCTAACTGCTAATTAGCTCCCCGTCGTCAGTGGAAGTATCATTTAGTCTTGAAGTGCCAGAGGAGACACTGACTTAGGTCAGCCCTGCTTGTCTCACCCTTTCAACCCGCACAGGAGTGTGTTGGAGGACAAATGAGAAAGAAGTTGGGCTATGGAGGGGGGAGTGCAGCAGGTGTTGTTGGGGTAAATGACAGTCGGAGGAAATGGCCCTGTGACGGCAGTATACAGCTCTGCAGTTCTTCCAGGTTAAGCTGCCAGCGAAGGATGCAGAATGTCACAATACTATACTACTAATAACTAAAACATTCATATCCAGATATAAATCGCTCCCCTTCAGAATATTATTTTAAGTTGCAAGCCTCTTGCAGCTTTTTACTAATATTTCAAGACCCCTAGAATTTTTTACTCTATGAATATGCAGACAGCTGTCTGGGAAAACAGAAAAATTTAGAACAATTTTTTGTTCTGTTGTCCATTATGTCACAATCTTAGATTTAAGCTTTTATCTGCAGAATGTCTCGATTTAGAGTTCGTATCTGATTTGATATCATTTGACATGTTTAAAGGTGTGTTGTATTTGTTTTTCATGTAGCTGTTGTTAGTTTTTTTTTTGTTGGAAAATACATGAAAAGCCAGTTGCATCGTTCACTTTGCAACTCTCACTGGAAGCATTTTATTTTAATTCATTTTTAGAATTTGTCTTTTTCTCAGTTATTTTGTTGTTGTTACTGTTAGTCAGTTTGGAATGGTGGATTTTTCTAAATATATCACCACCTATAAAAGTTCAGTAATGCGGAAGAAGCCATTTCTATCAGCTATATTGAAATCAAACCCCTTTATTTTAGTGAAATATACATTTGTAGTCATTGTCCACTTATTTACTTTCATTTTCATATGTACAGGCTAATATGTTATTCTGTGGTACAGAGCAGTTTTCTATTGATAATTCAATTACTTTTATAGAGCTTTATGTTCTTTTAAGCCTTTGAAGCTTTCCAGTAGCCAGTCACCCAACACTATCTGTGTTGAAAATAAAGGAGACTTCCATTTCCAGAACCAGAGGCACAAACAATAGCTATTTGCAGCTTTGTTTAAAGGAGGGATTATCACTGGCTGTGTGTTTAGAGCACAGGCTCTATGCTGTATAGTCTTAATATACTTCTAAGAATCCTATTCTTTAAAGCTACACTACAGAAGCTTTTTAAAGCTGCTCTACAGAAGCTTTTTAATCAGTCTAAGTCAGTCAGAAAGCAGGGCTCTAACAGACAGGCTTCCGAATGCAGCAGAATGAGACCGTGCTTCTGTTCTCCCAAATTCATTGTGATGTCATCAGCGCACAGAAGGGTGACATCTTTCTTTGAATTTGATCCGACCGTTTGCCATACTCACCTAATCTAACGGCCTCTAGTTTTTGACCCCACACATCATGTTGTGGGATTGATTTGAATTTTTTTTTATTCAAAATGAGAAGCAGTGCTAGTGGCAAACCTGCAAACATGTCCAAAAGGGCTTACAGATATTTGTTTTAAAAAAAAAACTTTTTATACCAAAGGATCTCCAAACTATTTCCAGACTCTACATCAACACCATTTCCTTAAGCTTCGGATAAAGTTTGTAGCACGAAATTCTTTAAAAAACATTGAAGCAGAGCTTATAAGCAGTGAAGTCCAATGAAGACGATCTGTTAACACCTACACATATTTTTTTAGAAACAGGAAAAAATAAGAATAGAATAAGAATATAAGAAAATTGTTTAAATTTTAAAAAGAAGGATTAAAAAATGACTCTCATAGACATGCACTTAACTGACACCCATTAGGTTCACACTCCCTCCTGCCTGCTCTCCAATCTGTTATCATCTCTCTGCTCCTGCTGTCTCGAGCCTGTTACACCAGGCCAGGCTCCTCAGTAGTAGCACCGAGCAGACAGGTGGTGATTAGCCGCATCTTTCCTCTTAGCAGAAGCTCCATTTTCTCACTTTTCAGTGACTCATGCCTTCCGAGGCCATTTCAGTTTTGCGATCCCATGACGGTGACTCAGAATGCCAGGAAGGGCCCCCTGTTCTGGCCGTGGAGTTGTGAGGAACCATGAGGGACAGCAGTGGGTGACTGCAGCTCAGTGTGAGGAGCTCAGTGTAAACCTGACACACAACAGAGAGAGACACTGCGGGCTTTTACAGCGAATGCAAAGCTATTTCATTCATGTGCTTGTCAGTTGATTTAACAGCAAAAAAAAAAAAAAATCAGTGAATCTTCAAGATGTGACTTTTGGTCATTTAATCGACATTTAGCCATATGGTGCTAAGTATGTACTCTCCACATACCTAATGTGCAGACTTTCCTGGAATAGAAGAGAACAAATTGACTGATTCCCCTCAGGCGCATTTTCCAGGAAAGCGATTAAAATGAGAGATACAGAAAGTGGGAAAACCAGAGAGCAGCATGAGTGGCCTGTCAAAGGCAGAATGCCCGCTGAAGAGGACAGGGAACAGGTCAAAGACTAAGTAATTTAGAATGTAGCGAAAGGAGGCAGAGGACGAGTACATCTCTTTCTAATCACTTTGCTCAAAGACATCTGGACAATTAAAGCTGTGAAGTCCAACTAGCCTGAGTGAGGGATAGATGGAGTAAAGAGGAAGGCAGAGAGGAGTCAGAGAGGAGGGCACAGGGGCGGACATGGAGGCCGAGGCGCTTCCCTCAGCTACAACGAGCATGTCTCGGAGTTAGCAGCTGCTCCACACTTCCTAGACTTTACTGAACAATGGAGTCAATCAAGCCGAGTAGCAAGGGAGTCTGGAATATAAAGTGGCTCTACAGGTCCTATGGTGGCAGGTAATGTAGTGCAGTTCAGTTAATCTTTACTCCAGTCTCTGCGGTGGCAGAATTATCATAGGGGTTTAGTTTGACGATAAAATGTACAATTTTATACAGCCCAGTACCCTGAGGAATCCCATGTGAATGCTTCGCTGGTCCAACATTCATTGTGTGATTGAATACAGCTGATTTGTATCAAGCAGAATTACTATAATCCTCAAGGTGAAGCAAGGCTGCAATGTGATTGCTATCATTAATGACTGAGAGGGATTCTGTTGTTTGCCATTAGCGCCATGCATTTAGATGGCAACTAATGGACAATCCACACAATAAACGCCTCCAACCAATTACAAACAAAAGTGCTATGTATGCTGTTGTCTATTAGACTCCTTCTATTGTCGCCATCCTCTTTTTTAACAACTAGCTGCACACTTACTGCAGCCGAGCACTTTCTCACATCCATACTGTCCTAAAACACTGGACAGCTGTTGGAAAGAAATGTAATGGTAATGCTAATGTGCTGTTTTGTCAAACACTCAGCGTTGTGGAAACTGAAAAATGAGGTACAACCAGTCACAAGCAGACAGGAAAACATTTTTACATCAGTGAGCCAGATGGCTGATTTCAGGAGTCACTATGGTGTAACATGTAGTCAGTTTAGTTATTTACTTCTCTTAAACGCTCTCTCATCAAATCACACCAACACTTATGTGTCAGGCTCAGCCATATGGCTGAAATTGTAAACACAATCTATTTATTTGTGTGTCTAGTGTTTATATTTTCACATGTGCGCAAAAAAGCACTTAAAATGCGTTACAAATTACAAATCCAAATCAAATGAAATAATTAAGCAGATGTTCCTTAAAATTCAACATTATTATTGTGGTTTGTTAGGTTACAACTCACAGAAATGAAGCACTTTCCAGATAGAAACCATAATTAAACATAACTCAGAGAGCATTCTCATTTCCCTCATATTGTATTCGGATGTTGGGAAAAAGGATTGAATGAAAAGAAATAAAAAAGGATTGTCATGATTTAGGTTCCTCACAACAAGGAAGGATTAGGAACAGGTAATCAGGAGACAGGTACAGAATCCAGAGTACGGTCAAGAACAGGGTCCTGGAATAATCCGACAGTTTGCTGTTATAAAAGGAAGAAAGTAGCTGGTATCTCTATCTGCTGAGTGGGGAAACTTAATCTATGTCCTTCCTCATATTAACTTTCCTTTCAAGTGTCAGATAAATAGATCAGTACCACCATCACTTCACATAAACCGTAATAAAACTTTCAAATCTCTCTCTCTCTCTATATATATATATATATATAGATATACACACACACACACACACACACACACACATAGATAGCTTTAAGTCATTAAACTATTCAACTGTGCAACTGCTGTGAGATATTACGTTCTTTTTAGCCTACCAGTATCTGTGTATTGTAATCGTTCTACAGCGCCTCCTAGAGGACAAAAGTGTAAAGAGATGGTGATCAGGAAGGGAAGAGTCCTTTGAGATGTAAAGTTCTCTTTTGATGCATCTGAAATCATACATATTTTCAGAGTGGAAAAGCTTGGTATCAATGATTTTCTCGGCTGCCCCTGACAATGTTATGCAAGGCTTTTTTGTCCTCAGCTGTACAGCTGCCATACCAATCTGTAAATGCATTAAAGTGAGCAAGCTTTCCATAGCACATCTGTAGAAAGACACCGAGACAACCGATTCGCTCTGTTTGTCTGTTTCAAAGTTCTAAGTACTTTCTTTACATCAAGTATGTACTTGAAGTAAGAGTCAACAAACTGGAAGTGGGGGTATTAGCATGTTTTACAGAAAGAGATATAGTTAAATGTCAGCTTTTGATTTTAGAGAGGCTAACTATTTCCTTGTATCTTTTTATGAGTTTTTGTGATCCAGTGTGAAAAAAACTGGTTTATGTGAAACTGCTTGTGCTGCCAACTTGACCGGAACTTCCTGGAAGAAGAGATCTGGTATCTCAACGGAACCTTTCTGGCTAAAGAGAAGGCTTAGAAATAAATAAAATTAAAAAAAAAAAAATAGAAAACTTACTTGTTGGAAATGTTTAGCTTAGCCAGTGGTTCTCAACTTTTTTACTGGCATACCCCCTTCAAAGGCAGAAAGAGGAACATTTCCTCTGGTCAGTTACAAATTTCTCTCCTTCCTGTAACATTACTGTAACACACAACTAATTGTTCTTTTTTGCAGTGTTATGTCCTATTGTTCAAAGATAAAATGCAGCAGGGTCCTCGGCAAAGCTCTTGTCATATTTTTCTCTTAAAGAATAAGACTTGTTTAAATCCATTATGAAGTCCTGCTTAGACAAAAAAAAAACAGTGTGTACTTGCTATTTTTAAAGATGGATTATGTTTTGTCATGGCAGCAGTGTGTGTCTGTGAGCTGTTTTTAATGGGCTCTTGAAAACAGTGGGAGTCTTTGTTTTCCAGAAGGTAAAGCAGCGGTACAATAGAGTAGGAGTAGGAGCTTCTGACTGTGCAAAATACATCAGTGGGTTTAGACATTACATGAGCATTTAAGGTGATAGATTAAAAAATGCACTTACATTATCCTTTAAAGTAATGACCTGAGTAGATTAAATTTTGTTTAATTTTAGATGGGCTCTCCATTCATTACATGATCAGTCCTTTTTTTGACTTCAACCTCACACTTTTTTCCCTCTCTCTCTCTCTCTCTCTCTCTCTCTCTTTTAATCCAGATTGCTGAGACATCAAACTCATTCCTGAATCGAATGCTGAACAGAGACACCATCACAAGAATAACATATAAAAGTAAGTGCCTGTTTGATAATCTGTGGGTCAAAACATCAGTAGAGACCCAGCTGCTTTTATAAAACGGTTACAAAGTGTGGAAATATGCTAAACATTTTATTGTTGCACTCACAGACTTCAACCATTATATCACTAAAGCATTCATGAGCCATCGTTTCACAAGGGAAAAAGGTCCTCTATGCAACCTGCACACAGCAGAAACGGCAGCTGTGTGACATAAAAGCTAAAACCTGCTTGTTGCAGGATTTTCAAATCTTAATTGATTTTAGACTTGACAACAGATATGATCATTCTCTTATATTTTAATCCTTAAAGGACACACACACATCAGATGATCGGTTAAGACAGAGTAAAACACACAGGCATATTTAATACCGGCAAATTCCAGGGCTGTGGGGGCACAATGTGGCATGCTGCCGCAAATCAATGGCACAAGAGAAACCCAGGAGGAATGTCAGCTTGGCTGGCGAGTTGTCGAGAAAAACTTTAATATTTAACAAGTTATGTATCGATCATAGTATCCAGCAGGTTTTTTTTTTTTACTGTCCAGAAAAATGTGTCGTCTTTGCTGCAGCAAAGAGCAGTTACTCTGGTGGCTATGCTGCCCTCCATCATTTTTACACATTTAACCTTCGATCCATTCCCTGCAATTTTGCCCGATGATTTTTGGTTTGGTGAAAGAAAAATTGTGTTTCTCTGTTTATAAATATCTTTCTTACTACAGCCCATGACGGACGGCTTTATCATGTGGGGGAATCAAAAGTCTGACAGGCCAGTTGTGCTGAGTCACAGTTGAGCTATGATTCATTTTTTTAAATGAGGACTTCCCCTTTTTTTTTCTTTATTCTGTTTTTCTTGCAAAACCTCATAATTTCATTTCAAAGTGTTAATTGATGGTGCAGGATGGGGATGGAGAGAACCTGCATGGGAAGGCTCCATTGCTGGAGGATGCTGTTGAGGCAGCATGTTAGGCAGCGGTCGACAGCTGCTCTCCAGAGGTTTCCCTCTGCCAGATCGCCATACTGGAGAGGCGGAATCGGCACGGAGATCGCTCGGGGCTACCTTGAAAAAAGACACAAATAATTGGATTAATAGGGGGTGCAGTGAGTAGTTGGATAAACGCACTGACCCCTTGTGGCTGGCAGGAGTCTCAGAGGCACCGGGCAGAGCAGGAGGCTGCAGGCTATGGGTAGGCAGTGGGGGGGGATCCTTCGGGTCCAGCTGGAGGAGCTGGAGAGGAGCATGGATTCTGACAGCTGTCAAAACTCCCTCAGATACACTGTCTCACACATGCTTTCTCAAACACACCTACATGCACAGTCACACACTGCCCCCTCATGCTTGTGAATACCTAGACATTTACCTCTTTTAGAGCCAGTAACACCGCAATCCCAACACTTTTTAAAAGCATATACGCACACACATGCAAACACACCATCAAAAAGAGAATAATTTATTTCAGTCACACGATCAAACATCAGCTGTGGAGCTATTCTTCACGTTCACATGCTGTAGGTGGAATGTCAATAGCAAATAAACAGGATCAAAGAAGGTTTTTATGGGGATTTTCTCAAATTACGCCTATCATTTTATTGTTTTTTCTCTCATTAATTTTTTACTCACACTGCAGCATTTAATAGTGATGCAAGGCGCAGCTGAATTAGCATCAAAGCTGCAGCGGTCCACCACAGTGCCCTCATCACAATAGGCAGTCCATTTGTCAGCGGAGGCCCAACAGATGACAAGTTATTGAGATTGGGCTACTGGAGTGTGAAGAGAAAGAGAGAGTTGCAGTCTGTCTAATTAGTGTCCTGACAGTGGAGACAGTTTGAATAAAAGAGGTTTTTGTGCTGCAACACCAACAGCCTGTCATTCACAGATCAGTAAATGATATGTGAAATGAGAAGTGAGTAAAATTTGTAATGACAGATGAGCTCAGTGCTTGATAAGTAGTGGGGCGTTCAGTTTACAGCCTGCGCACTAAGAGGAGGAGGATGTGTTAGATAAATGCTCAGCTTCCAAGGAAACCACCCTTGTTTTTGTGAGCAGATCCAGTCTGTGATATGAGAGTTAGCAACAAGATTATGTCTGAAATCACTCCCTATTTGCTAGAGAGTGCACTTCCCTCTGTAATTTTGTTAGAGTGTACAAATTTGAGGGAAATTTATGCTCTTTGTTTTGCCTTGGAAAATGGCCAGAATGGTATGAAAAAAATAGTATCTGTGGCATGTAAGCTACTTTTTGCTAAATATCCTATATTATTGTCTAAGTAGCCCTTTAGTGCAGCTGTAAAATGGCGTGATGTGTGTAAAAATCTCAGTTTACTGGAAAAGGGAATAAGGGATGATAGAGTAAGTAGGCATGCTTGGTAGATAGATCTTTTCGCTAAACATGCCTACACTCAGCCTTAACGGTAAAAGGATCCTAATGGACGGTAGACAGAATCCAAATGATTCAATCATCCTGGCATTCATACATTCTTTTTTTAAAAAAAGAAAAACTGAGATACACAGAAACCAGACTATATTTTTACAACCGGGTTCTTTTCTAAAACTTCACTTAAAAAAGTTTTTAAAAAAGAGTTAGAATTGGTACTTTGTACATATACTAAAAAATCAAATATCAAATGACAATGTGATAAAGCATGACAGTGTGAAAAGTATCACCTATAGTAATGAATCTACAGATAATGATTGCTTGAATCTGCAGCTTTCCTCTGCTCTAATGAGCTTCATAGTGAGTTCCAGCTCTAAGTTGGAGTAAAGTCACCTCTGCCACTCTACTTCTGTTGAAAGGAAGAGTGAGAGATTCTGCCACACAGTCTGTGCATTTTAACAGTTGTGTACTCAGAGTTCTGCCATCTCCCTCCTTGTTATCAGATCTGAACATGACTGTGTAGGCATGTTCAGTGTGAATTCAGTTCAGTCGTGTTTGGTCAATGGCTTCTTAAGTAATGGGCAAAATTTACACTGATCAATATGGCACTTCAGAATTTGGTTGATACTTTCCCCCCTGAACATACACACCAAAAATTCCAGTCACTGCCTACAGAAAAGCCAAAATATTGTATAATATTATATTAATTATTATATAATATATAATATAATTTTTTTCAGTCAGCCTGTGAGGTGCCAGGGGTGTGGCCTTTTCAAAATTAGATTTTTTGCCCTCACCGTGTGTTCACACCATTGACTGTATAAAACACTGGACAAACCCTCCATGATGTCACCCATTGATTTCTGCATGAGCGAAAGTGAAGCCTCAGAAATCTCGTCCTGGGTGCAGCCATTAGCCTGCACGTGACTCCACCAAGAGCCCGCCTAAACAACAAACAACCAAATATGGGAAAAGAGGCAGGGGCCGTAGGACGGACAACACACCCACTCAGCTAACAGCCCCCCGCTATTCGTCAACAGGCTGTCAATCAACGGAATATTGCCGAATTTTAAGCTTAAATATAAAATAAACAAAGTAGTTAGAAAAAAATTCACCCCCTCAGAGTTTTCATGAGATGATAGAGAGGCTCTAGACAAAAAACTGTTGTTAGAACCAGGCTGTAAATATGTTCATTTCTGCTCTAAAGTTGGCCATTTTAACAAGGGCTTCAATGGGAATTTGCTCCCTTTTGGAGCCAGCCTCAAGCAGTCAGTCGCGGAATTGCAAGTTTTTGTACTTCCTGGTTGGCTTCAATGCGGAAGTTGGGAGTTTGCCCCTTGGTTCACACCAGGCTTGAATGCTAGCTTTATTTGCCTGTATTTGAACGCCACAATATTCTTAGTTTACTCTCTTCCGAGGAACTCGCTCCATTTGCCCAGTTCACGCCGCATAGTTCATGTCATTAGTGTTGCCCGACAGGAACTTGTGTCTAATTGAGTCTTTACATCGACTTTACATGTAATTGGCTCGCTGAATAGTTTTACTTGCACAGTTGGTGGTAGTGCCAACCTTTGACCGATTGAGGTTTTGTTCCTATGGAACCATACACATTGTTTACATGTAACAGTCATTACAGTTATTGTGCTAATTGTACTGTTTCTTGCTCATTTCAGCTCACTGGAACTTGTGATGTGGCATAATACAACAAATAATAACAATATTAAACCATTACAATCACTACAAGGTTCTGTCCCTTGGCTTGAATCCTTAACAGAGCTGTGCTAGATTATGGCTAGCTAATACTTTAATGCAGTGGCTCTCAACCTGGGGCTCTGGGCTCCAAAATTTGTCTCAAGATGAATTTATGAGGTAAAAAGAGATTTAGAGACATAGAATAGCATTTCTGGCACACAAAATTATGTTTGATTTTGTCACATTTTTCTATAAGCGCATTCTTTCATTTGAAATACTGAAAAATATTGAACAACTTGGAATTACATTTCCTTATATTTGGAACTACTCCACTATCTTCTGATGACACATTTTTTTCTCTTTTTCTTTCTACAGATGATGCGTATCTACTGACCGGCCTGAACATAGAGGAGATTTACCCAGAGACGAATAGTTTTATCACATATGATGGATCAATGACCATCCCTCCATGCTTTGAGACAGCCACATGGATCCTGATGAACAAGCCGGTGTACCTCACACGCATGCAGGTGAGTCTCAGCCATCGAGCCACAGCTCCCGGTATTCACTGGGGATTGTCTGTCTCAGCTGAAGATTTTCTCTCCAACTATTGTTCTGCCTGAGAAACACGTCAACCCAGCATCTTTTCCCCAAAAAACTTTCTCAGTTCGTCTTTAGTCTAATCCCCGATACAGTTCTGCCGGGAAAATAATGCAGTGGATCAGAAAACCTGGCTCACATTTCCATTATGCTTTGGCCAACTTTTTCTCAATGGCTTCTTTTCTCTCTCCTTTTTTTCTCTCCGTGACGCCGTCTTCATCAAAGATGCACTCCTTGCGGCTGCTGAGCCAGAATCAGCCGTCTCAGATCTTTCTGAGCATGAGCGACAACGTCCGCCCTGTCCAGCCGCTGAACAACCGCTGCATCCGCACCAATATCAACTTCAGCATGCAGGGCAAAGACTGCCCCAACAACAGGGCTCAGAAGCTCCAATACCGAGGTACAAATGGCCGCTCACGGCTGCTTCATCTGCCTCCTCTCCACCTCATGTTCATTGATAAACATTATAACCTCAATCTAATCATGCAGGTTGGACATAATTTCACTCAATATTGGAACATTTAAAGAAATCTATAGAAGTTTCACAATGTGCACGACTGAAAACTTTGAGAAAACTTTGAGATTAGCAACATCACTACTTAATTTTGGAGGCCCCTAGTAGGGCTCGAAAGATTAAAATCAACAGTCAGCAGTAGAGTAGAGTTCTCAGTGGTCCGTAGACCAGGTACAGCTGTGAAGAAGCCTAACCTTTACCCAGATTGTCACAACCATGTTAGTTCACCTTGTATTACATTGCAACTCAGAAATGACAAAGTCATTCGGTTAAAATATTGTGGGGCAAACAGATTATTCCCAGGGTAAAACCATGGTAACAGGTAAAAAGAGTAATATCTTGGTAAAAGCAATGAGTAAATCCTGTTGTTTCCAATATATTTTACCTCTGAACTGCAATGTGAAGTGCAGATCTACATTTTTTTACTTTGAAGTTACACTCTGGCTGTATGTAAAAAAAAAGATTAAAAATCAGTTGAAGTCACTGACTGAAAAGGCAAATCAGAGAAGCAAAAACTGAAACCACATAACATCATCAGCATAAAACACAGCTATCTAGATAAATGAAATGTAGTTCAAAAGAAAGATAATTATTAACCAGTCGGACTACTGCTGACAAATGATTAAACAGTTGCCACGTCAAAAGTAGGAAAATGACAGAGTGAGAATTAGTAAAATCGTTATAAAAAAAATTAAAAAGGAGCATAAATGACATGCTTTGTACACAAAATTGCTTTGTTACTGTTTTTTTTATTATTTGTTTGTTTCTTTGAGTAGATGGTTGACACATATAACAATTTTTTTGTGTCAAGGCTCCATATGACCAAACACAGGATTTGTTTAAAACCAGTCTCATTCTCACCCAATCAGACTTGTTTTTGGTGATGTCTCTTTGACATTATTATTATCAATAACAGCCGATGAATGATGGCAAAAACAGAACATATATAACTAAGCAGTAATAAATCAAAATAAAGCTTATAAACACATTGCATTGAAGGTCTAATCTCAACTCTTTTTAAAGGTCATCATTTAATAAACTCTAAGTTATACTTAGTCTCTGCAGCCAGTATCATTTTGTATTCAAAACTATTTACTTCCTGTGAACTTCTGACAAGCAACTGACAAGATGTAATTTTTGGTCAGTGAGCATGATAAATTATTACCCACCAAACTCAGCTTCAGGGGGGGATATAGCTCCCGAATGCCCCTGAAGTAATTTGTTTTAGATTTGACATCCACATAAATTTCAGGGGATTATTTTCTTGATCCACGCTCACTATTATAATTAATAAACTTTATATCAAATTTAAGCGCAGGGCTGGGACTCTGCTGACGGTTGATAAAATGTCGAGCTCGGATTGATGTGCTAAAGAGAAACTAGGGGAAAAAAAAAAAAATCCGGCAGTAGAAAGTCAGATGGCTGGATAGTCAGAACACCTGTTTGGCCCTGACTGACAGATCTGGCGGTTGGGAGGCTGAAAACTGGCGTGTCACAGCTCGCTGCAACCTGGGAGGTGTTGCTGCAGTCTGTCATCTCCTCTCCTCTGTTTCAGCCAATATATCTGGGCACGGCTGCATAGAATGTCAAATTTCACTCCTGAGGCGTAAATACGTTAAAGGGGAGAGGTAGCCCACGCCCCCGCTATCCACTGTGTTGGTCTTTTTTTTTTTTTTTTTTTATTCAGGATTTACTGTACTGTGGCTGACACACACTATGATTGTCTTTCTGCCTGCATCTCTCTCTCTCTCTCTCTTTCTTCCTCTGTTCTGCTCTACTCCACCCTCCCTTCCCCCGTAGAAGATGAATTCTTATTCTGCGCAGCAGTCGAGGGGGAGATTTGAACCCCCCCCCCCCCGTCTCAGACCCTCCTGATCGTCAAACAAACGCACTCACCAGAGACCCGCAGGGGAGCAAACACAAATACAAGAAAAAAACACACAAAAGCAGGCCTGCTTATTTAATTGTTGGGAGATTTAAAGACCTTCAAGATAAAGCGGAGAGGTGGAGGGGGTCTCATTAAAAGGGAAACTACATCTCCTTGGTGGTTTGTGTAAGGTCAACCTTTAGAGTGGGAGCAACAAGGTACGCCCCCCCCTCACCATCCCCAGGGAGGTGATCATCTGGGTAGGGATACGGGAAATCGGGTTTTGAAAGCGGATCATGCTGTGCATATGTGTGTGTGTGTGTGTGTTTGTTTTATTTTTAACACCTGATGAAAGGAAACATGATTATGATAACACACTCCATTGAATCCCTTCTGTTAGATAACAACAAGACTCTTTTTTTAATCAAATTACAACGTTTGCCTGTGTGTTGTTTTTTTTTTGCACCGCCTTGTTTGGGGTGTAATTTTCTGTAAAAGGTACCATTTAAAAACAGAATGCCAACATTTCAACCCCCTTTCCCCACACATCCATGCACATTCAGTCCACCCACTCCAGTGCCACTCCTTTAAAATTGTATTTTCTCTCTAAAGATGAAAAACGGTGCAGGGGGAGGGGGGGGGGGTCGGGGTGAATGATGCCAGAGGATAGTTGAACTGTGGAGAGTGACGCATATATAAATCAGTATTCTCACTCCTGTCCTTCTCCTCTCTTCCAGTGAACGAGTGGTTGCTAAAGTAGCCTCCCTTGGATGAGCATGGAGATGAGTGTCAGAGATGGAGAGCGGGACGAGGCGAGAGGCAGGAGGGGAGGATGGAGGCGAGAGAGAGAGAGAGAGAAAGAGAGAGAGAGATGTGAAACCCGGCTTAAGGCTGCATCTCATCCAAGATTATTCCATGGCATTGTATAAAGACAAACAACACCGGACATTGTGCGAATAAAGGAACTTTGCATTGCGAGCAAAGAGATTCTTTTCATACATTACGAACAGTTTGAACCCTCAATCTAACACATTCTAACAAGTCCGGGGGGGGGGGGGGGGGGGGGGGGGGGGGGGGGGGGGGGGGGGGGGGG
>JAQNCA010000017.1:16826072-16850676 GCA_029783725.1 Acanthurus tractus | reverse complement strand
ACTTTGCATTGCGAGCAAAGAGATTCTTTTCATACATTACGAACAGTTTGAACCCACAATCTAACACATTCTAACAAGTCCTCCCCCCCCCCCCCACTGTACAACTATATGTATACAGACATTTTGATACCTTTTTTGGGAGGAAACCAAAAAAAGACATTGAAAAAAAAAAAACACTGAAGCATTTATTTGATAGCCTCCCAACCAACAGGAAAAACGTTGGGACTTTAAAGCCTTTGTATATAAAAAAACCGTTGCTATCAGTGGGAAAAATCCAAGGACTAAGTCACTGCCCCCATCCTGCTGGTTGAGACGAAGTGGTCAACAGCACTCACAAGGACGTTTCATTACAGTCACCAACAAGGCATGCAATCAACAGAGACGGTACACAGCCTTACCCAGTCATTTTCCAAAACTAGAGTCATGTCATGGGAGATGAGCGAATATTTACAGGCTTTCTTACGGCCTCGGAGCAACCAGTGTCTTGGCCTCGTTTGTACATATTATAATTATCAATATTGCAGAAAAATGAATATGTAAAGAAAAGTAATGAAACAACATTCAAAAGATATATTTAGAGGATTTAAAAAAAAAAAAGAAGAAGAAAAAGTTGAGAATTTTCAAAAAGCTTGGCGCACTTTGAAGTCTGGAGCAGTTCTCAGTCTGAGCTGATGCCTTTTTTTCTGTTTTATTGTTTACAATGGTCATACACTGTGTTTGAGTAATGTTATCAGCCCAATAAATGTGTCTGGAAAGTTCACTTTGAAAAATGCTTCACTATATGAGGATCTGACTTATTGTACCTGTACCTGTTTTGTACTGTTCCATATTAAATGTGTTGATATGTCAATATTCCTCCTCAGAGGCATGCTCAATAACACCGGCATTACAGAGAAAGCATTGCTCACAGATTGCTGTCAAATAACGCAGATATCAGGGCGACGTTTGCTTGACAGAGCTTCTAAATGAATGGAATTGGAATTGTGTCCTGAGGAAACGGATGCAGAGTTACAGTCCGGCTTTCTTTCCATTGTTTGCGTGATACGACTGAAGCTTATCAGCCGTTGCACAGAGGAAGCTCTGCCAGGGTTACCGTGACCTGTCACAGCCTTTCAAATCACATCAGCAGTCATGAGGGGACTAAAAGGGAGAGGAACCTCCTCTCCCGTGCCGATGGGGGTTCGTGCCCGTTCCACAATGTTGTTCTTCCCACAGGGGGCCGAAGGAGAAGTTAGCCAAGACTCTTTGCTTGGGCCGCCAGGTGGTTGCTGAAGGTCCAGGCAAAGACAGGACACACTTTCTGTCACTCAAACAAAATAATAAACTGTGTAAAATGTGGGTGGTTAAGCCCAGAAACATGTTTTTCTTCTTCAGGTTAATAATGGAAATGTTGAATAAGAGCTGTAATTTACTCACAGATGGTAGGGGAAACAGAAACTAGACTGGACCTTGAATTTGGACTTCGGCTCTCAATACTTCCAACTATTTTGGCAACAGAAACAGAAAGTCCTTTCCTGCTTCGATACTGCAATGCCCAAATGCACAATGCTGGTCATAAGGAAATGTTTTTCCCAACTTGGTGTTAAATCACTCTCAGGCCTGCACCGAGCCCTGACCTTAACCTCATTCAGCACATTTTAGATGAACAATTTGATGCTATTTGACTTGGCAACCAAACAAACTTGTGCTGTATTAATAAAGAGGTCAGTCAGTATTGGCTTTTTCTATTATGCCACGAGCAACAGCATCCGGATTTTAAATTGAGCAGGGTGAGATGTTTTCCACAACAGCAGAGATCCGTGTAGAGTTGCTCCTTCTGGCCTCTGCCTTTATTCTGCAGCTCACTGTGATTGCCCTTTGTTTCCAAACCCTCAACACTATTTTAAAAAGTCCCACTGTCAAATAATACCCTAAATTACTACATCTTGTTTACAGAATACATTTCAAATAAACCTTAAAACACGCTGCATTTCTGAGACCGCTACACGAAAGAAACCACCCTGTGTTTTAATGACTGAATGCTTTCAATACAAACTAATAGTGATGGTCTAGCTTTTCATCCCACTGTGGAATATTGCAGTCAACCACTAGAAATAAAAAAAAAAAAAATTGTATGGAGGATACTTACAGATTATGAATACATTTTATGGCTAAAGCTAAAAAAAACTCAAACATAAGAATATCAGCACAGGGTTTAATTTGTTAAAAATTATAAGGTTTATATTTTCAAGGCTTTACTATATTTCAGAGCGACTAGTGCTTAAATGTGCTCACATGTGAATCACAGAGAGGTGCAAGAGACAGAGATTGGTACAAGGAGGGATTAAAGCGGACAGTTTCTCCTCCGTTTATGGTGATGAACTTCTTTCAAATAGGGATGAAAGTAGTAGCAACAGACGTTCAGATGGGAGCACAACATGCCAATCACTGCGTGAAGTGGGCACGATTGTCAGATTTATACAAAGAGGCGTATGAAGAAATCCCTGCAGAGGCATTTCAGAACCTAAGGGAAAGTCTTTCAGAAGACATAATGATGTAATGTCAGCAGATTGACCATGATTTTTTTCCTACAATACCACTCCCACATGTGTTGTTAAACACATGTGGGAGTGGTATTTGGATGTCTATGTACTCCGTTCGGTCATTCACACTCTTTTGTGTGTGCAGGTATAAAAAGTGCACTTTTCTTTATCTTTAAGAGAATCCCAAAATGATTGTGCATATTTATTTGTGGAGGAAATGTGCACCTGCTGAACATCAAAAATATTACCAGCTATAAAAATTTAATAGTGCAACTTTGGATGTTTTGTCAGGGTCATTTTATTATTTTTTGAAGGCACGGTTCCTGACTTTATTAATGCAATATTCCTAACAGGAATATTAGTTTTTATTTCGAATAGCAGGGAGCTTGTAAACCTGCATAAACAGGCTGCTTAACACGCCATGAGGGCCTAGTAAATCTCCTAAAAGGGGACTTATTATGCTCATTTCCAGCTCCATGTTTATTTTTGAAATTGCACTAGAACAGCTTTGCATGATGGATGGTTAAAAAATAGTCTTCATTTATCTTAAACTGGATCTTTATGCAGCCCCTCGGTTCATTTTGTCTGGAATTTTGGTGAACCTGGATCGTAGTTTAGGGAGAAAATTACTCAGTTATTTACACTTTCCTGTTTTTCACATAGCTTTACTTGCAGCTTAGTGGAAAATTCATTGGATTCTTGAGAATTTCGCTATTTTTTAATATAAAAATGCTTGAGTTTGAAGAGATTCACCACAGCAGGAAACATCTATCAGAAGCAATCCAGCTAATCGATAGGTTGTCATTTAAAGCTAACATATGAACACAGAAACACATTCAGATCTTGATAGATTTTTTTATCCTGCCTGCCCTTGCGTGTAAGCGATGCACTCAGCCCTGTGCTGTGTGTTTCTGTCAGCAGGGTCCCACTGCATCGATCCCCCTCTCCCTGGCCCCCCCTTCATTATCTCCCAATCAATTCAGGATGCCTCTTCTTGTAGCACTGATGTGGGGAGAAATACTGCCCCCAAAGCATGTGGGAGTGTGCGAGCACATGTGGGTTTTCTGTTTGCTATCTGATCTGTGCTTTTTTTCTACAGATCTGTAATGAAAAGATAGCAAAGAGGGGAGGGGGCTGAGGAGAGAGTTCTCAGAGGCCACCAATGCCCAAGGTTATGGAGGCCATTATTCTACCTGATGTAGGAGATGCAGGATTGAGCCAAAGCTAGAGGACGGATAATAAATACACCGAATGATTCAATGCTAAACCCCCCTCCCCACCCTAAACCACCCACTCCAACTCACCCTCACCCCACCACATCCAAGCAAATAATCAGTTCAACCCTCGCGACTCCGCAGTAGATCTCTGCAGACCCGACCGCTATCTGGCCCTGCCAAGAGGAATGAATGTTACAAGGTGTGTATAAATTGCTGCACTCAGATGTTCGGGGGGACATTTAATGATATTACATTAATAAGAGCGTAATAAGGCGACGGCACACAGGGAGCCAGAGAGGAGTGAAACAGCTGCTGAGCCAAATCGAAAATGTGCAAATCTCCGTATGTGTGTTTACTCGCGAGACACACCTGTCCAGCTGTGTTTGCAGCGGTGGGGCTTTCAATCAGCTCCGCTGCAGTGGAGTCGAAACTTCAGAGTGACTGAGCGAATGCCTGTGGAAGTGAAGGTGCTTGATATCAATTACACCAAGGTATTTTTTTTTTAACTTTCATTTATCTAGACTGATTGACTGAGCATAATGTTGCTGTTTCTTTCCCCCATCAAAAACTGTTTACACCTTCAATGTTGGGTCCATTTATAATCTTGGAGCTGCACAGTATAAACACAGGCTATCACTGTTAGAGGCAACCAACAGTACGCTGACCTGGAGACAGTCGCAGTTAGACGCAGCACTGCTCTGCTTGTGCAAACAGTTCAGTTCAAATCTTGGGAAGCCTCACTAAGACAAAGAAATAAATCATCGATGTCATCCAAGTTTTTTCACCTTGAGCTTGCAGAAGAGAAGTTTTGGAGTTTCAAACACACAAGTGTTCCCACAATAGGGAATCAAAGTCAGGAAAACTCATCCTCTGCTCCCCTTTGAGCATGCTCTTTGTTTTTTTCTTTCTTTTTTTTTTGTCTTTTGTAAGTCCCCAAACACTGCAGAAGCATGATACAACTACTTTTCAACATTCCAGAAAACAAGGCCATCTTAATCCAGCTGTCACTCAACAACATTTACACAAATAACTGAACATTTTTGACATTCATGCTACTACAGTAGGGGTTTGCTGGTCTACAGGAAGTGGTTGTGCATCCAGGATGTGAGGTCAATAATAGGTTGTTGATACCTATTAGAAACCTTTTCTTTTTTATAAAGGGGAGGAAAATGTTTTCTTTCAGTCTTATTTTTTTTTAAAATAACTGACATTAAAATGACCATGTACGAGATATGGCCAAATTTTATGCTTAAAACACTAAAAAAAATGACTGATATATGAAGAACTGACAGTTGTGCTGTTATGTCCAAGATGTCTGTAAAGGGTGTTGCTGAGATATCCATTGACATTAGCATGCTAACCAGCCAGCCTCTGCCTGCTCTGTCTGCTGACTCCACTTTGTTCCTGACGAGGTGATGGTAAAAAACCCTCTTAGTTTTATCCTGGAGATCTATGAGAGACAACTGTTATACAAGCTCACTTAAACTCTTACTCATAAATTTAAAAAATAATCTTCAATTTTTCCTTATTAACAGAAAAATACAACTATACACTCTGATTTTAATTTTGTGTCTTAAATCAAACAAAGCCAAGCTTGATTACCTTGTTATCTTGTTGTAAGACACAACTCATTCAAACCTAAAACAAACTTAATTCAAAAATTCACTAAGATAACCTTGGGTTGTTTTTTTCCAACAATCAATAACTCTGCTTAAGATGAAATAAACCCTTAATTACCAAGATGTTAGAATTCCTGCTGGTGAAGGCTGGTCATCGTCTCACTTCTCTCCTGTTTCACACCTCTGCTGTTCTCACTGGTCATGTCGCCATAGTCCCTGGAGTCAGAGTCCTGGTCAGAGTCGCTGTGAATCCCTTTGGTACTGTAACACTTATCAACCTGGCCTCAGTCAGTCTTGGTGGCTGTGTTCAGTGTGTTGTTCCAATCCGACTCTGATTGCCGAGAGATGTCAGTCCTACAGCCCTGCCACGCAGGGCTCAAGGCCCAAAGAGACTCACTCAACTAGTAGGGCATTGGTAAGTGAGCTAAAAAGCTAATTGTAGCTTCTAACTGCAGTCAGAGAAAAGTCAACAGCATTTAGAAGCTGCTCTCGTACATAACATGTTTAACCTATAAGTGCTGGGTTTGACTCAAAAAGAATTAGATAAAAGTCCTGTTGCATGGGTTTGTCATGATTCAAAAGTGTTTGTAGTTGTTCCAAATAGCTACACAGTGGCACAGGAAGGCACAGTGACTCTCTAAAATAATGTCTGCCATCATAGAGAAACAGCTATGGGGATGTGATTTGAATACAGGGATTATGGCACATAGTCTCTTCTGGATAACATTCAAAATACACTTTAATTGTTCAGATAAAGAGTATCAAACTTTGTTGGTTTGACATAAAAAAAGAGAGGTAAGTTCAAACCCCTCCACCATTCTGCAACCCATGCCAGTCACGCATAGGGACGAAATGTCAAATGTCAGTCTTTTCTTGAAAGAAATGGCCAGACAAAAACCAGACAGCTGGAAAAAAAGACTTGACAAAACTGCTGTGTGAGACAGATGCTCACTTATAAAACAGCCTACTATAGTTGTATTAACGGCACACTAACAGGGTAAACCCTATATGTTGCAAATCTTCAGCAATCACACAAGGGGCCTTGAATGACTGTATAGACTGGATAAACAGTTAAAGAAAGGATGGATACATTTATTGGATGGGTTTAGTGTCAAACTCAGTAGCAAATTTCAGTTTCTGTGCTTATTCATAATGCATGAATGCAACTTGAAAAACAACACTTAACAAGATAAATATGCCATATTTAGAAGTGCTGGGTACACTGCAGTGTACTACTTACACTGCAATGCTTACCAATTACATATTCATCAGCCTTGTTGAGATGACTTACCAGTGAACTGCGCTGCTGTTTAGAAACAATTAACGAGAAGGGGATTTCAGTTTTTGATTGTATGAATTTTCCTCTCTCAAAAATTTCACACAGAGTAATGAGAGCGGATGAGCTGTATAATCTACTTATTCCTTAATCACCAGCCTCTTCTGAGGCCTCCGAACCTCTGTGAGCCACAAAATTCACCCTGGACTAACATCAAACTGTCTCACAGGATGCTAATTAATTTTACTATTCATGTTTCCGCACTCACTTAGCAGCTGGGTGCTATTCAGACTTTTCTCTAAGACAGTCCCATTACATACATGTTCTTTTTCATTTATGCATAATGAATTTCATTCCCATGGTGCAGCTGCCTGGCGGTGGTCATGTGGCAGAGAGATGAAGACTCCAGTTTGGGACTTGTTACAATAAGTCACACACACAGTGACTTGACCTCACTGGAGACTCGTCCACTGAGGACTTGATAATTTTACTGAGACTAAAGATTTACTACTAAATAATCTTTTTCTCCCTTTTTTGGCAATTTTAAAAGAAAGAAATGTCTCAGAAACTGATTGCCATTGTTTGTCTTATAATAATGCTCAACTATCTGGCACACACAGCCACAGATGACTGCTGTTGCAACACCATAGCAAGTCATACCTGCAGCTGCTGGGCCTCTGGCCATAACCTTTGGCTTTAATAACGTCACACAAGGCTCAAATGTAAGAACTGTTAAATATATAAAACTTTGACAGGCACCTGAAAATTCACCAGAAAAGAAAAAGATGTGACTTGGTAATACGAAAGTTAATGAGGCATTAGCGTCTATAGTCAGCTAACATGTTTACAAACTCCTCAAAACTTCCAAGACTTTCCTGCTGTGCACAAACACAGCATGAGAGGCTGTAAGACATGAAACATTCATGCATTCACCTCAGCTTTTTGGACTGCGAGAAAATTTCAGAATAGCCGACTTCGATCATTACTCATAAGAATCCCATCCAACATCCCAGCTGTGTGTCCAACATGCAGCACCAAGCGCATCATTTGGACCTTTTGTATATAGCTTTCTAAGCAGACTGGATGGCAACTGACTTTTGTCCAAATGGTAACACTTGGACCACCTATTTAAGACCTGTGTTAAGTTGATAGACAAAACATCAGAGACAGTAATTGCTCTGTAGTCTGGTTGTGGTATGGCAGCAAATATTCTTTCATAAGTTCTGACAGTGGGAAGGACTGACAGAATGTCAAAGTTAATGACAACAGACACCAAGGTGGGGGTTGTTTGTGAACACCTCATAAATGATATCTAAAGGTAGAAATATCAATAAATACAATTTGCAACTTTTCTACATGGTTCAAAACATTTTAGGAAATGCACTTAATCCCTTGCATATAAAGTTAGATGAGAATAGTAGAGCCACTCCCATATCTGTGTATTAAATACAGATCAGAAACTTAGACTGTTTTACCAAGTTAACCAGGGAATCAGCTAAGCTCAAGCTATTGTATCTGTTTTACTATTCAGCTGCCAGCGATGGAGGCTTTGCAGTCATTTCCCCAAAGGCTCCTCAACACTTAATGTAGTTCTTTTCTCTAAAGGAAAGATATTATAGCTGTCTGACATTTTCATTTTCTCTGGCTCAGAAATACAAACCCGCACTCTATATTAGTATTGTTCCCTGCTTTTGCTTTTATTGTATTTCACTCTTTAAAAAAACAGGTAGAAAAATTTTCCAAAATATTCAATATCTTTTTGAGGATAAATTTTACACTTTTTATTTGATCTGTACACTTGATCATAAATTCGCCTCAGTATGTGATACTGATACAATTTTTTTCAACATCACATGAATTGTACGTAAAGAGCTGCCAATTCTGCTAACAGCTGACCATCACATGTAATTGGAGGTTTTTAATTCAGTTACATCAAATTCTCTAATCCCTCCATAACCGTGTGATCTGGATGTTTGTATGTTTGCTGGCTGTATTTGTGGTTTCTGTGTTTGCAAGTGTACATATTTGTAGTGATCAACAATGTTTACATCATAAATGTGTTTGTGAATGCAGTTTACTGTGGATGGTGGATAGGCAGAAAGTAAAATAAGTAAAGTGGAGCTGAAATTTAGAATCTAAGATTTCAGATGATGTCAAAACCAGCTATTTGTTTGTAACTAAGGGAGATCTATCACCTCGATGTGCAGTCAATCAGTGGATGTTTCCAAAGTGCAGTATTGATTGTGCACCTTAATTTCAGTTCAAGAGGAGAGTGTTTAATGACCAAGATACAGACAGTGGAGAGTATTTAACTGCATGGGTTGTGTAAATTGATGCTGGATGTGTCTCCTAGTTAGCAGAGTGGAGAAGAGGCTGGGATGTGGCAGCCCAAAAGGAGAGAGGTTGTCAGTGATGTCCTGCTAGAACTCTATAATTGGTGTGCAGTCATGTGGCCTGAATGTTGCTGTACGTGTTGTTTTTTTGTGTGTGTGTGCAGTGTGGACAGATTTTATTTCGGTCTATTTTAAACACAATGTTCCCCCTGTTGTGTACTTAATGAATAATCATTCATGAGTTGTTTGTGTTGGTGGATATAAAAACGATGTTTTTGCAAAACTACAACCACCACAAGTCACCATCAGGGTTAATCTTTGATTTGTTTTGAATGTTTAGATTTTGCTAAATCAGACAAGTAAATTATTTTGTAAGATTTGGGCAAATTGTTGTTTGTTTTGTTGCTATAGTGATACGGATGAAATCCAGTGTACTTAGAGCTAAGTTAGATGACTAGATGTTGATTTTGGTTTGATTCGAGGATTTGATTTGCAGAGGTTTTAAAAAGGATATTTTCCTGCAGGCTGTACTTGTGGACAAAGAAGGGAATAAGACTGCTGAAGCTATAGTAGAATTGTTGAAACAGGGATGGTTGTATGTTTGTTTTATGACCATCCGGATATTGTGAGATTGATTACAGTTGGTCCATTTGCTATTGTATTGAAGTTGATGGGTAAATGAAGTACTTGTACAAGTTTGATGCTTCCAGACCTCCTTGGGTTTTCTATTTTTGATGTAAAGTGTCTGGTTTGATGATATGTTTCTTGTTTTTCAAGAATAATTTTGAGATGATGGAGTCTGATGATGAACCAGGAGAATTGAGACCAGTGGAGATGGAGATCAGGTAGGGCAGAAATGTGTGCTATGGTTGTTTTAATTGTAGCTCTTCTTCCAATGGGGAATACTGGCAGATTCAGCCAACACTGAAGGCTGTTTATTATTGTTATAAGAAGTGGGTTGAAGTTGAAATTTTAAAACTCTTTCAGCCTAGGGCAATTATTTTCTCCCAATTATGCGTCATAAGCAGTCCACAGAGTGAGTGGTAATGTTTGGGCTAGGGAACCCCAGTTGATTGGCAACTGATTAATACTGGCCAATTCATAACTGATATAGCTTGATATGAGGTGTTGATAAATGTCAATCAAACGTGCTGGTTAGATGATGCAAAGCATGTAAGACAGGTACTATATGTGATGCTTAAATTACAAAGCATTGAAAGGGTTAAGACTAACAATGTCCTGACATCCCAACCAGGTCAAAGAGATGATACATATGAGACAAAAAGATGTCTCCCATGAGCCAAAAGGCTTTCTTGCATGTATGTACAACCCTTAGCCAATGACATACTGAACCAAGCGCTGATTACAATGCTACAGATCTTCTCTTGCTATGATTATAATTCACGTTATCACTACCTGACTGGCAGAATCGTGGGATGTTTGGATTACAGAGCTTAACACTCATGTGTAGTGTGGTGTTTATTTTAACAGCAGACTCACAGCAGCTTTCATAGTAACATAATACTTTTTATGTGTTAGATATGGACTTCAGGGAAAGGGTGCCTGAGCATATTAGACCCAGACTCCATCTTTTCCTGCTTCTGCCTCTACAGATGGCACTGGATATTTTCAGCGTCACACACCACATCCTCAGGGACAACCGGATCAGTCCATAATGAAAACAGTGGATCATCTTAGTGGGCTCGTGGAGTTAAAAACAGCCCAAACTAACATTTCTGGTTTGTGTTTCAAAACAGGAAAAAAAAAACACGTGTAATGGGTTATTACACAGACTCTCTCCTCCGTGTCCCGCTCACACACACACAGACACGCACACACAGATAACAGCCTTTAGATCTCCTAAACAAGCCTGTTCGGTTGTTGCATCCCGTAAATTTCCTCCAAAGTGTGTAGCGGTTTTAACAGCTCAGCGAGTGTTGCTGGTCTGCTAGTAACCAACCGCATAAAGGCTGCAGTGGGGCAGTGAAGCATGAAGGACTGCTGCTCGTATTATGACCTTTCCCTCTCTCTCCCCTCCTCTCCTGCTCACCTTAACTTGGTTTTATTAGCCAACAGATGGGCCGCCCTCTCTTTGCTTTTTAAATGGCCGTGGTCTGCAGCTACACAGGAAAACACACATCTCTTGTGTGCTTTTCTGTTTTAACACCTCTGCTAAGAACAGATGTAGTAATGCAGTTCACCAACATATTTCACATTGTGTGTTTTGCTTTACACAGACACATCCTGGTAATCAAGGAGCTCTGACATAATCTCCTTTTTTACTTTCACATCAATACAACAATAGAGTCAAGTCATACTCACACTGTAATTCACTGATTATCTCCAGTTGCAGGTTTTCAAGTTTACTTGTTATATTCAGTCAAGAAAACACTTTTGTTAAATCCCAGCCACAGTAGAACATCACAGACACCTCACAGATTATGATTCCTAACATACAGATCCATTTTTCTAAAGACAGATGTCATTATTCGCATTTTAAGTTCTTTATTTCTCTGTTTTATTTTGTGCTTTCTGTCAAGTTTTTGTTGTTACTTCCTGTCTTTGTTGCTTTTTCCACCTGTTTTGATCACTCCTGGTGTGTCACCTGTCTTGATCACCTCACCTGTGTCTCATTACTCCCAGTGTATTTAGTTCCCGTGTTTCCCTTTTTAAGTTGGTCTGTTTTTCATTCCCTGGTTCTTTCTTTGTTCCCTGAATCTCTTTCTCCTCTCTGAATCTGTGTCTTTGTCTGTGCTCTGCCTCATTTCCACATGCTTCCTGGTTTATTTGATTCAATTCTTTTAATTTTCTCAAGTTTGTATTTTATGTGTTCCTTCCAAAGTTTCTGTTTACACATCAGCTCTTTTTATGTAGAAATAAAGCTTGCTTTTGGTTTTTCTCTTGAGTTGGTGTTTTTGCTCTTAAGTCCACTTTTTGTTTGGATGGACAACAAAGAGAGCAGAGGAACAGAATTTGATGGAACAGTAGAGAACAGACTGATTTCTCCTAAATATTCAGAGAAGAGGTAGAGGACAGTTACTCTTGTGACTAAACTGAGTTTGGTAACTTCTTTCAACATGAAGGGAGCACATGGGAAGATAATTTTAGATTTTATTTTTAATCACTGTTGAGATTCTGTCAGTGAAAGCTAACAAATCATAAAAGTCATGCTCACATAGCAACAGAAACTACATACCGTACTTTTGCCTGCAGGCTTTTAATTAACACCATTAACACCTTTACTAACACCTTTAATTAACACCTACAAAAATGTAGGAACTTTGAATAGCTAAACATTTTCTACAAAGTGTAGCACAGTGATCGGACTATTAAACTACTCTAGCCATTATGGCTGAGTGCTCAGGTCTACTTTGTAGGTAAGTTAATGGTTTCATTATCATAAAGATTTATTTCTAGAAGCAGCGCAGAATGAGGCATCACTGTGCAAGAGGGAACAAAGATGGTAACTAATATGTTCAGGAGGTATACTTAGATATGGTTTAGTTAGAGGTAATCAGGAATAATTTACAAGGTCCAATAGTCTGTTCATTCAAAGATGTTAAAATACATCACAGTATTTCATCTGTTCACCACTCAGAAGTTGGGTTTTTTTTGTCTATTTTATTGCAACAGAAATGGTGATTTGTTAAAATATTGTAGATCAATTAAAAGTGGCATTCACATTTTTCTGGTTTGTGTAACAGTCACAGTAATTTAAGATTACAGGCAAAAATTATTGTTTATTAATAAGCAGTAGATTTTTTTTATTGGTTTCTTGACTGTTTCTCAGAATTTTGTGTGCCCTTTATATGTGTCACCCAAAAATGTAAATCCTTGCACTTATTCAATACAAACCCCCTATGCACAGTTCTGCAAGGTGATCTCAAGATTTAAAATGTTGCTTCCATTTCATAAAAGATTCATCACTACACAGAAAAAAATCAACCAATAATGTACAATTTACTGAGGAATCCACACAGCAGCACAGCTCGAGGTCAGCCAGTGGACAGCATGTCTTTAAAAGAATAAATAATTAACGGCATGCTGACCTTACAGTTACAGCATTGCCGGCAGCATGAAAACAGACTCTTTATTTCTTATTTTATTACCTATTTCTCTGTTCTTTTTTTTTTCTTCAAATCCAATTAACAGAAGGAAGGAGCTCTGTGGCACCGTACGCATCAATTATTCATAGTGGGTTTTTTACAGCGGATTCCTGGGAGTTCCTGTGAATATTAAAGACTCGGGAGCAGCCGACAGGCCAGATGTGTTACATCGCTCTCATCTGACAGACCTCTCTGGGACTGAACCAGTTCCTCCTCTTCTACTCGCTTTCACACCGCCAGAGAGCTGTGAACTCAAAGTTTACCTCAGTCTTTTTGATTAGTGATATAAGCTGCCGAGGCTGAGAGGCAACTGGATCTGAAAATGAATATGTCTGATGTTATTCAAAGTGAAGAAACAGGCTTTTTGAGTTTTATTGTTCTCCTGGTTCTTGTAAGGTTGTTGCACAAATTGGTCTCCATACAAAAGGCTAAGTAACTGTCAAATATGTTGCATGTCCACATGCTCATTTTCCATGAAAAGTTGTCTTCAAGAGAGTGCTTGTGTTTTGCAGCAAATTCCAAATGGACTCAGAGTGCTATTTATTATTTAAAGTGACAGTCTAGAGGACTACATGACTTGTGCATCTGCTGCAGGCCGGCTTGACTCACGTTTGCTTCATGTGCTGCCTTGTTTGCTAACCAGCAGACACTCAGTCATGTAGTTTAGTGCTTGTCGGGAACAGAAGTTCCTTTACTTGTGGTTGGGATTACAGCTGGGGTCTTTCCTTAGCTAACAAGGTCAGCACTGATATGAACAGGCTGAAGACATGGCTGAACAGTCTCGGCTACATATTCATCATCTTGATCATTTGTGGCTATTTTTTCATTAAAACCAGTATAGCTACACATAGTTTGTCTGGTAAAGTCTTTGCGGTAATTAAGGATTTTGACAGTGAAATTTTGTAATTTTTAGACCAACTTTGTAGTATTGAAATGTGGGAAATGAATGCAAATGAACATTTTTAAACTTCCCTCTGTGTTGCCTGCACCCAGACTGTTATCTGGAGGTCTATAGGGCTGTTTGGCCTGTTGTTCAGATTAGAGATGGTGCATTTTTTTTGTGTGCTCCCTTTCCAAAAATATTATAAAAGTGAAATCAAGAAAGATAGAGTCAGATTTACAGAGTTGGGTAAGAAGCTGTCCCTGTTAGGAAATAAAGCTCAATGTAAAGCCTCATTTCAGGCAGCACCGGTCAAATACAAATCTAAATTCTGTTTTGGCCTATTTTTTTTCCTACTTTTTCCAAAAAAAACAATTTTTTGTACTTTTTATTTGGAACACAATAAAATTTGTGATTTGACCAGACAGCCCTTTTTCTAATCTGGGCAAGTTGATAAAAGTGCCGCCTCACTTGCCATATGTAAAAAGTAACAAGAGCATTTTATGGTCCAGGTTGACACTGTGCATCCTGGTTTTGAATGTGTTCTCACCTTTTGAGCCTGAGGCAGTTATCTGTTTTCTGTAGTCACATAGAACCAATTTGAATAAATATTTGCAACCTCTCACTGCTTAGTCAGCCAGGTTTCATTAAAAAGACAGTCATTCAAAGGGGGAAATATGACTTTAAGCTGCAGAGCTGTAGTTGTTTGCAGGGTTTTTCCTCAGCACCTGATCGATATAACTGATGCTTGTAAATGTGGATCAACAAATGTTCTGTGTAGTTTTAATGATCTGCTGAAGAGCCCTACTGTTCTGGGCCGTGCACAGCCCTCGCCATTTTGTGATGTGTCCAATCAGAATTCTTTTCGGCAAATCTCTGTAAACGTTGACATGAACTTCACCAGCACACTGGTGTCACAATCAGAGGAGAGCTGTTATACCACCTGACTCTAAAAAATACAGCCGCCATTTTTTTGTGAGGTCATTTTTCTCCAGGTCATTAGCTCTACTTAAGAACATGTCAGGATCAAGTCAGGCACAATATTGTGTGTGTGTGTGAGAGAGAGCGTGTGTGTGTGTGTGTATAATTTATGAGCTAGTTCATTTTATAAACATATAAATACATTATGAGAAAAAAATTATCGTAATGACAAACAACAAAAGTCAACTTTCCACAGTTGGTGGAAAGATTCATTAGATATGATGAGTGTAGAGCAGTGACAGTTCAGTTCAAAGCAAGCTGGGAAAAATGGTATAAACTTCAGCTTTTTAGCTAATACTTTAAATTCCTGAAATGTTCATGTTACTTGCACCCAGAACCTTTGTGCTGTGAGGCTACAGTGCTGTTGCATTATCAGACAGTATTTAAGGTTCTGTATTCATGAGTCACTGGGGCACAGCATTAAACACAGTCACCAGAGTAGCTTCAGGCATGTAGGACACAGAGACTGATCTTTGATGCGCAGCTGCTGCACAGCTGGAAACGAGGTGGATTCTGTGTCTGTCGTGAGAAATCAGTGTCACCTCTTTTCCTACTCTTCAAGCAACTCTCTCTCTCTTTCCCTCTCTCCCTCGCTCTCCCTCTCTCTCTCCATCCCTCTCTCTGTGGCTTCTCATCGAACTACTTGTAATGAGCAGAGCAATAAGGAGCAGACGCACACCACAGAAACTTCATCCAGAAGTCATGTCCTTGATGGAGGTGTGTAATCACCACATGATAATAGGGCCACTTAAATTCAATTAGCTGTGTAGGTGATTATTTGCTTGGTTACGGTGCTGCTCGAAGAGAACTTTTATTCATTCAGAAAAAAACATTGTGTCGCAGCACAGAGACAGATTGTTTCAGTCGAGGGAGGGCAGCCTCTTGACAGATATAACAGTGGATATGGCTGCTCCCACAGTTTCCACTCTGCACACAGTAATGGTTCCCTTTGGATGACAGCTGTTTACACCGCAGCCACATGCGTAATAAATGACAAGAGTTGTATCTTTTTCCCCCTGCTTGAGCGACTTATATCTAAATTAATGCTGACCAGCTGTAGCTACTATGAAAAATGGGGTAAATATCTATCATTGAATGTGTTTTCTGAGCCACAACTTACAGTGAGCAGCTCTCAGCCTGGTCTCATTCCCAGCTGATCAAATTGTGTCCCTTTTTACACACCTCTGGGCATCTCATGCATATGCAAAAGGGAACCTTAAGGTTACCTAAAACACGCGGTGAGTTTACCACAAACCTCAATGAAAATGCATTTGGGTAATTGTTAGAATCTCATTGAACATGCTATATGTGATGTATTAGAAACTGCGGCAGGTGGAGGTTGCTGTACAGCAGCAGCTCTTCAAAGAGACCAGATTTTTACATCCATGTGAAACCAATAGTAAAACTTAAAATGTCTTCTCTTAAACCAATTTAAGCTGTTTTGTAGCGTAAACCTGACCAAGGTTTACAAAAAAAAAGCCATGTGAAGATTTTTTACAATTTTTCAATCCGTCTACAAACTGTATTTTTTTCATCTAACACACCAAGTACCTTTGGTGGCCAAACCTGACAAAATTAGGATCATTTCACAGGCTCATGTAATCACATGTAAAGAAAAGGCATCGATCACTGACACTAAAAGGGAACCTTGTGTGTCACTATCGGACTCAGAGGGGCTGTGACAACAGAGGCAATAGTCAACAGTTAGCATGAAAATGTGTTGCAGATCTTTATTGTGTTTGCACTGTAACCTTACAGGCCAAATGGAATGTTTTATATATCTGTAGGATATTTTTCACTGATCCGTCTGGGAAACAGCCCATAAGCAGCATTTGGAAGGGCCGGGTAGTTTCACAAAAAAGCTGTAAGGCAATTGACTAAACATTCTGTCCATCATATTTGTTACTCCCGCTGAGGCAGGTAGAAGAGAACAAAAGAACTAAAAAAAATTTGCCCATCAAGAAAAGCCGTTAGTGCCATTCTTTGCTCTTCTTTTAGTGAGAAAATGTCCAGTTCTGATAAAACTGCCACTATTGCAGCATCCATGCTAACCTCTTCAGCATTGTTTACAAGCTTACAGCCACTTCTGGTTTTCATTAAAACTAAACCGCGTCTGAAGCTACCACCTCTTTCTCCTAGAAAGACACTGATTGGTCCGCTCATACTCTGACCAGAAATGAATCTGGTTGGAGCTTTTCGAATTGTGAGATTTCAGAGTTGAAATCTTAGCAGTCCAGCTGCCTTGCAATAGTAGCTCTAAATCTAGGCAGAGAAGAAATATCAGTTCCTATTTTTATTATTTGCAATTCCATAAGGGTTCTATAGGGAGCCCCAATAGTGTAGTACAGGCACACATGGAAATCCATACTCTTAGATTACGAATACAAGTGTGTTGTTTAGAAATATTAAAAATTTAATTCAACATTGAAACAGTAAACCTTTTTCATTCCTCTTGTTAGCATTGATTGTTATCTTGTTTATTACTGAAATACTCAACATTGATAAAGGAGAGCAGTTTTTCACTTCTGTCACAATGTATTTGCTATTGCAAATTCATATTATCCAAATATATTATGTCAAAGTTTTTCAGGGACACAGTTGCTGTCAGACGTGAACCTTGTTACATAAATGTAATTGCATTTTTCTGTAGAAGTCACTTTGAATACCATCATACTAACAAAACAGCTCCCGCAGCAAGTGAAAATACATTAAATGATTAACTGCTCATATGTCATGTTCCTTCTTATGATGAACAATAATTTGGTCGCTAAATTACTATACCTCAAACTCAAAGACAGTAAAATCAGTTTTAAAAAGCTGGAAACACTCTGGTGTTACAACACTGAAGAACATTTAATGTTATGCTTTTAAATATTATAATTATATATAATATAATTATTTAGGCTCTGACTTGCCACACAAATTGTGGACAATCTGTCAGACCGTTCCTAAGCTACCGAACACATTCATTCTGTACTGCAAGTATCTGATGCAGGTATATCTGCATAAAGCTGTAACAAATCAGATTAATGCATCAGTATGTGGAGTGAGCACTGCACCAGACTCTGTGTTTTTAAAAAAGAGAGAGAGAGAAAGAGGACATTTTAAGTGAAACATTGCTGGTCATTTAGTAACCAAGGAGGCAGTTTGTCCTTGTGTGCTCTAATTAATTTGGCATGCAGGTAACAAACCAGTCATAATATTGTTTTAATGAAAACTCAACTCCCGTCATTTGCTCCTAGTTTTGGTCACCACTGGAAGAGAGAGAAAAAAATGAGTAACAGCTTTAAAAGGGACATTTTCTTCTTTCAAATTGAGCGCATTGCAGGGAATTACATTTATTTTTCCAAGTCCTCATAAAAAACAGCCAAATATCACTGTGATATGTGGGCAAGCAATGCTGTGAATTGTTCACAGTCTTCTTTAGGAGAACTAAGGCCAGGACGCAGTGACACTGACTTCCAAAATGTTAACACACAGGTAGCAGATAGGAGGAATTTGTTGACTGACAGTTGCCCAAATGCAGACTTGTACCCACAGTTCACATCTGGTTCGTCAGATTATAACCCTGTATATTCATACATCATGCTGGATATAAAAACCTTAATATTGTTCAAACTTAAAAACAGTTAGGCGTGTGTATTAATGGTTTAATTTGCATTGAATTATATGTTTATGTTGGTGACCAGTGCGACATAATGAGGTCTGAGTATACTTGGCTCTTAAAGCTCTTGCCAACTTATCGGCTAATATGTTGCTCATTTTTTATCACAATGTTCTTTTTATTTGTCCTGTAATTCATGTTTTGTTTTTTTAAAGGAAAAGAGAATTCAGATCTCAGAGGGGAGTCGGCTCCCATCGTTCACTTAAAGAGGCCACGTGATTAACAAACGACTCATCAGCAGTATAAAGTCCCAACCTCATCTGTATGCCGCTTTGGGCTGGGGGCTATAAACAAAACTGGGAGGGCAGAGAAAAGGAAATCCATAAACTAAGAAGAAAATTCAAAAGCTAAAATAAACAACGAGCTGAGATGAGACAAGGACCACAAGGAGGAATCAGGCAAACTGTAGATGCAGGGCCAGGGAGATGAAACAGACTACCTGAAAACTAAAAGATAAAAAAAAAAAAAAAAGCAGAATAAAATACACAAGAAATAGGAAAGAAATGAGGGACAGGTGAAGCTCATGGTCAGACAAACAGGGCAAGAAAGCAAACAAGGACAGAAAGACAACAGACATGTTGAGGGACAGAAAGAGAAGAGAAACTATCCAACAAGAAATGGCTAAATGGAAACGCTAAACCACGATGGTAATCATACATTTTATAAAACTCTAAAATAAGTAAATAATGAAATGAATGAAAGCTTAGATATACTTAGATATGTTGCACAAGCCATCCGTGATGTGAACAACTCCAACAGTTCTGCTCTGATTGATATTTTTCAGCGTGCCAGTGTTCTCCGCCCACTCTTGTCTACTTGATGCCATAATAACTTGAAAAAAAACAGGATTGTGCTGTCATTTTCCAATAAATCCATTACAGCCTTTACAATTAAAACAAGATGAAGGCCTTTTGAAAGAGGCTTTATTCATTTATCTCAGAGAGACTGTTTGTCGCCCACTGCCACTGGGTGAACTGACATAAAGGCCAGCAAAGTTCATCAGAGCTGAATCCTAATGGCTCCTGGCATCACTGTGGCAAAGCTACTGTTATTGAATAAATTTGACCTGAAGGACAAATAAAACCATTATTTCCATCTGCTATCAAAGCAAATAACACTATGATTCATCACAGCATGAGGAAAATTGTATGAAAAAATGTACAAATTGAAATTGGTGTGATGAACTAACCAACTTTGTTTTATCATTATTGTTATTGTTATTATTATTAATATTATTCCAAGCTAAGCATTTATGCTTTATTCCTTGTGTTTGTACACTTACTGCCTTGGCAATGGCACAAAATCATCTTTCTATCTGTCTTTCATCATTATTCATTTGCACAGTTGCACTTTCAGCTTGGGTTACTAAGTAACTCGCAATGTATTATACAACAGCAGAACTCCAAAGGGATGAGGATGAAGTTGCCTTGAGTGGATCTGTCACTGCAAAGGTGAATTCGTGTTTGCACAACAAATCTATGAAGTGTTTCCTCTCCAAGGCTTCGCTCCTTTCTACTTTGTTCTTGATTTGCTCTGCTTCCGCCCTCTTATCCCTCGCAACAAATCTTTTATGATATGTTTTGAAGGTGAAATCAGACATTGTTTTATTTTTTTCAAAAAATAACAACTTTCTGTCAACTTAACATTTTTTTCTTTCGTGAGCATGCCGTCTATGCCCCACCATCTATTCCCTCACAGCTCTGTGTAGCTGCTTGATACATTTCTAGCTGACACTTCCGATAACGTGAGTTCAAGCCGGAGTTTTTTACACCACAAGAGATGCATTAATCATTTTAAGGTCCACACATTCATCAACAATAAAACTCAAGTAGTAAACTTTTCAGCCTTTGCAATATCTGACTCGGATCAACAGCAGACACAGTCTTTTACACCAGACATGAAAAAAGAAGCAGCGCCCATCTGTGGCAAACAAAAAAGCCATAAGTTGAAAGACAGAACTCCCTCAAAGATGAGGGAGTTCAGAAGTCTGGGAACGGCAAGTATAAACAACTAAGGGAAGATGAGGATTTAAACAAGACGCAGCTTCTCTTAGACAGTCAGTACCAATGCAACCTGCAGCTAGCTAAAAGATAAATGACCTTCATCTTGCAGTAAACTCACTGTCCAAGCTTGCAATTGTATGTAGATAACTTCTGTTAGCGAGGTCCACTTACCCACCAAGCTTTATCATACCACAAGTACTGTTACGTAAATTGAAAAAACCAGAATAGAAGTTGTAGCCCTCTAATGAAGTCAGAGTTTTGATGTCAGTCTTGTAGCCTTTTAATCAGACTTTCATTTCGTGTTGTTATGGCTGCAGAGTGAACCCAAGTGCTGAGCACAGACAGACAGGAAGACTGGAGTTTTGTGCTATCAAATAATTTATTACAAAGCTTTGAAAGGAGTAAGTCTGAGCTGAAGAGAGCAGAGTGGGGAAATAGAGCTGAGCTCAGCCAGGGGTCCAGGGAATGTTTGAGTTGGGTGGAGATCCAAGGCAGCGGAAGCAAAGATGGTGGCTGGAGACAGAGACCGGAAACAAAACAGACAGAGCTGCAGAAAGAGGGAGAACAGGATCAGTGGAATGCAAAAGTTTACAGGCAAAGTTTGAAAAAACTGAGGCTGGAGACGCAGACTGACTGATCAGGCACTTGGATCGGATGAGGTCCGCAGGGAAGAGCTGAGGATTCGTGAGAGTCTTGATTACAGGATCGGATGTAGCAATAGTGGCTCCGCCTTAGTCCATCACACCTGTCTCTACCCAGGTAATCGAGTCAATTATGCATATACACACACTCACACACTCACAGGAGGAGAGGGAGGAAATGGGAGAGTAATGAGGAGAGAGAAAGAGGAAGCTCTCAGCAGAGAGAATGACACATTAGCCAGAACAAAACAGAAACAAACAACTGAATGAAATTTGATGCTGAATAACATAAAAGAATAATCAGAAATGTATTTTTACTTGTCAGTGCTGTATGTGGTCACCTTTGGTCAACACACATGAGATAAATTTCCACAGTTGACTTCATCCCGTCCCAACTGCTCCTTGGTGCCTTTTTTTCCGTAATTATACTGATGAGATAAAGCTAGATTGATAGGTTACTAACTAAAAAGCTGTCAAAGAGCTGTCACTTAGTGCCACTTACTCTTTGTCTCATTTGTCAAAACAGTGACGAGTAACACTGGTAGCTAAGAACAAATCTTACAACTACACCATTCAGTAGATTAGCATGTGATAAATTTCGCCATTCGTGCAAGTATACACAACTATCTGTTCAGCTTATTGATCCCATACTTTGGGGAAGTGGGGAAAAGAAGAAAAACTGGATTGGTGAGCAACTAGAATGCATTTCCAGTGATGTAACAGTATTGCAGCGATGGCTGACCGTAGCCAGCTAACAGCCATTGCTGCTCTGCCACCGCTACAGAGCGACAATGTTCAGATCCCTATCAGTTTCCAAGATGAAGATGATACTGCGTTATTGCATGATGTTCAAGTTGGTTTATTGGCAAGAAATATGAATATTAATGAATTCAGAGTGAGGAAGGCTAGTCTACATTCTGTGCAAGCAGCATGTAACTTTAAGTCCTTATGAGCCTTTCATTAAATAAGGGTGGATCTGTTAACAAGCTTTGCTGCTCCTCAGTTTTGAAAATGTACCGTATCTGTTTACTGACGTCAACCACACAGCAGTACATTTTAAATTTGTATAAGTGTAAGTGTTCCTTTTGTTCTTTTTTCAGTTTAACTTACCATTACAGTATATTTACAACACTTGTTGAATCAATGTAAAATCTAACTTGCTAAAGCTTGCTAACTAGTCACAATCTGCTACATCCGCAGTGCTTGATAATAAAAAAAATTCTGCGCTTTTTAAGCATTTTTAACACCTATCCTCAATCTTTTTCTGCATTACTCAAAAAGACACATCGCTCCCTAACCGTAAAATAGCTGCCAGTTGGCCCAGAAGATCCATCAAAGTAATAGAATGAGTAAATGTAAATGTGCAGCTCCATTTCCCATAACAGTAGCTACTGCAGCTATCAGAGGCCGCCTCAATCTGTCCCTGTCAAAGCGAGGCGGAGGGAGAGCGCCGGAATAATATATTCAGTCAGGGAAATGGAATAAAGGTAGTGGTTCCCATCGATGTGGGTGGGTATGTGTACAGTATGTGATTCTTTGTGTGTGTGTTTGTGTGTGTGTGCATCTGAAAGTGGAAGGCAGGGATCACACAGGTCTTTATCTGCTGGGCTAAACAACACAGATATTACATGAGTACAGAGGCAGAAGAGGAATAAATGACTTGAGAATGGGATAGTGGGAAGATAAGGCAGCTCAGATGTTTGTGATTGTAAAATTAAATCAATCCCTCATGTACTAAATGCACATATACCAAAACAACAACAAAGGTCTGCATGGTTGTCATTCTGTGCAGCCCCAAGATTGTACTGCAGGTCATTACAGATGTCCTTCAATGGATGGAAGGTTCAGAGCTGAGCACTATGGAGTCCAAGAGTCATTTCTTTGCTAATTCTGAAAGTACTGAATTAAAAACTACCCCCCCCCCCCCAGCTAGTCCGGTTTAGTAATTCAGTACTATGTGTATTTTTTTATTAATAACTTTAAAAACAGTATACTTGCATGGCTATTACATCAACCCTAGATATACTGCAATTTGCAAACAAAAGAAACATACATACTGAGACTCAATCGGGATGCTTTTGTTAGTACACCTCTGTGTAGTGTACATTGTGCACTATGAACACACTCACGCAGTGTGTGAATTTTGACTGAGCAGTGTTGTCTCAGCCATAACAGGTCCATTGTGCAGTTACTGGAAACATCAATCGCACTAATGGGCTGCTTCCTCTTCTTCTTCCCTTTAATGATGAATTGCAACCAGGCAGAGATTTATATGGTGTTAAATAACATTTGACTGCAATTTAGAATACCACTTGATCTTTCCTGTCATTCAGCAGTGTGAAAAGCAGCATACTCACCAGCTCGGCTTCAACACGACTACCTGACAAAATTATCTTAAGTCAAAGCTCCACGAACACTGTTTTCATCCACAATTTAGGAAAAACGTAGCTGATGTTTAGACTCAGAAAACTGTTAATAGGTTTAGAATTTAGCTTTAATATATATAACCACACTGATATTAAGCTAGGTAAAAAAAGGGAAACTAGAGTGATCCATATATTTTACACCTTAATATTTACTGAAATGTGGTGATATGTGTTCCAAAGAGTGTCAGAAGAAGCATTACCGTTTAATGAAAACCTGAAGTTTTGCTTTACATTCAAAAAAACATTGTACCTCCAGTTATTAAATGTGATCTATGAGATTTACTTTCCAAAAAAAGTAAAAATTATATTTAAAATGCTATGGATACATTAGGACAAGCATTAAAATACCAAAGAGCAGCACAGGTCAGTTTATCAGATTGTTTCCTCTCTGAAATGACAACGCAGGAGTGGGGCTGCTGCCATGACATGTTCAGCTGGTCTCACCTGGGAACTGTGGCACTTCACAAGTCCAATAACAAGAAATAAACTGACCACATATTGGGGATCTATGTTGTTACATCCTCATCTAAATGTCTAAATCACTAAAGTCTTTATGAGATGTTTAAACTGTCCTTATTAGTGAAGCTTAGAAACAGCTTATAGCCTCGTGGTTAGGTTGGTGATCCCTGTCATTCTGCTGTGTAAACATGCAGGCAGCTGCTGAAGGGTTAAAGTGTTGATTGTGCAACACTGAACTTTTTCATTGTTTTGAGAACAATGTCCAATTATCTACGGCACTTTGCCATACTTGTCAGTGGGAACACACTTTTCACTTAAAATAACATGATTGAGTGTGAAAGATGTAATAGGTTGGGAAAAAACGCTAGTTATTTAGTTTTTTATGTAAACAGGCACCCCTCATTTTTTCTTAATTATTGAATTATTCTAACATTTATTTACATCATCACATTTCACACGAACTAAAAAACGTTCACA
>JAQNCA010000017.1:16770556-16825972 GCA_029783725.1 Acanthurus tractus | reverse complement strand
ACCTATTTTCTGTTGATCTGACATATGTTGAATTATTCTGAGTTTATGTGCAGTTCCATTACTTTGATCAGAATGTTGTTATTTATTATTAGTTTGGGTTTACTGTCTTTATTTTATTTGGATGAATATTTTGGTTTTATGTTACATTCACTGCTGACAAAACTCACCAAGAATGTGATGATAAATGATATAATGCGCAGCTCAGAATAAAAAGAGCATGGACGGAGCGAAAGACTAACGTGTGTCTCTCTCCTTATTAACCCACAGTGCTCCCTAGCCTGTGTAACCTTTGCTGCCGGCCAGATTCCCCTAGGTCTGGTGCCGGTAACAAAGACAACAAACTGAGACACAGAAGCCAGCTGTGGTTCAGTGGAAGTCAATGGTTCGATTCTTGACTCCTCCAGTCTTCATGTAAGTTATTTTTGTGCAAGATACTGAGCCCCAAACTGTACCATGAGTGTGAGTGTGTGAATGTGTGTGTTTAAAAGTTCCTGATAAGAGGGTTGGCACTTTGTGGAGAAGAAGCCACTTGCCATGTGTGTGTGTGAATGTGTGTAAATGGGTAAATTCCAACTTGACTTATAAAGCGCTCTATGTTGTCGAAGACCAAGGACCATAAATGCAACCTATTTACCATTTTATTCCAGTCCATCTGCTTCACATTTTTCATTAGCAACAGTTTTATAGAACTATACTTGTTTTACATTCAAAAGACTTTTTCCATTTTCTGGCACCATAGAACCTGCAGGCAGAAGCTTTGGGACAGACACATTACATGCTGAAGGTCCCTATGGCTCCTCCATCATAAGTTCAATGTGTGTTCTTTTGTGCACATGCTTCCTCCTCTTGCAATGCCATTGCTCTTTCAAAAACGTTTTTGAATTATATCGCTCTCCTGTTTCTTTTCTGCTTACATTTTACAGTCTGTAACTATCATCTACTCTCTCTCTTAGCAGGAGTTATGTTAATGCAGTCCAATGCTTTCATCTTGACCACTCAGACCAGGCTTGGAGAGAGAGAGAGAGCCAGGGTGCAACTGCTGTTCCCCATCTTCATGTCACCCTGTTACAATTAATTAATCGGAAAAAAAACAATAAAAAAATTAAGTGCAGTAAAGAGAAGCTGTTGACAGTGAGGGTGTTGTACATCTCATACCCTGCCTCTAACATCTATGGTCTGCACTCAAGGTACAAGACAAACACTCAACTTGGTCATAAATTTGCACCTTAAGAACAGTAAACATGAAGCCTAGTTTCCACCGGCCATGTCTCTGTGATATGTCATCCCTGGCACAGTTTTGTTTCATCCTCAATATGATTTCATACACTACTGGGAACATTTTTGTCTGCTTAGAGTCTGCTTAGTGATTAAATACCACCAAGAGTCTGCGCAAGGGTTTAATTTTGCTGGATTCTTTACGCGGTTCCTCTGTCTGACTTCCTGTCTAGCTCGGTCTGCTCTGTAAATCTTGGCCTGGCCTCTGTCAGAAATAAACTTGCTGCATATTCTCAGTGGAGCAGAGCAGAGAACAGTGCTGGGACGCCTCTGAAATGCACTGCTAGACATCCACTGGAATCACAGGCATCGTCTTCAGTGGCTGCTGCCACGCTGCAGACGGGAGGCGACACAGTAATGCCCAGTGGAATCTGCAGGTTATCCCATAATAACAATGTAACATACTTATCTCCTTTGGCCATCATCGAGTTTGCCTTTGGAGCCTCTTCTCTATTATGTTCTGTAGCTGAACAAGACTGCAAGAAGACAAATAAAATGTTAAGAGATTAAAATGGCTTCAGTCGTAGAGCAAATACTTGGAAATCAAATAAATATTCAAAAAGGAAAAACTCTTTCAGCTAAGTTGCACTAAATGGAATTAATATTTGCTTCTGTGGGTGGACGAGTCCCATCCAGTGTCCTTGATCATAGGCATTGTAGAAAGAATTCTACTCAATAGGAATGTACACATCTGCAAACCAGTTTTATAAAGACTTTAAGTGGTAAAATGCATTAGAATTAAAGTATGTGCAATACTTCCCTACAGTAAAAGCGTCAACCAGCAGAAAGTGGAAATATTCAAGTACAGTTACCCAAACTTGACTCACCAGATGGAATGTTTCACATATCCATAGTATATATTTCACATATTCATTTGGGAAACAGCCCATAGACAGTGGAAAACAAGTCAGAAGGTGATTGGACGAATGTTCTTTCTGTCATGTTCAATACATTTTGCCAAAGCAGAGAAAAGAACATTTCTTCTCCATCAAGAAAAGCCTTCAGTGCTGTTCTTTGCTCTTTTTTTTAAATGAGGAAATATTGTCCAGTTATGATAAAACTGCCACTATTGCAGCATCCATGCTAACCTCTTCAGCAGCCGCCATTGTTTACGAGCCTGCAGCTGCTTCTTGCTTTTGTAAAAAAATGACACCATGCCCATAGATACCTCTCTCTTTCTCCTCAAAGGAGGCTGAATGCCTGCTCATATTCTGACTGGATACAAACAGATACAGTTCAAGCTTTTCAAGATGGACCTGACAGATTTCAGAATTGAGATCTCAGCAATTCAGGTGCCATTTAGGACTAACAGTTATCCCAAGATTGTACGTAGGTACAGTACTTGAGTAAATATATTTAGTAACTTTTATCACTGCACAAAGTTTTGAGGAACACAGGCTACACACCAAAGTTAATTATTGTGAAATTACAATTTACTAAGCGTATTAAACTTTGAAGTTTTGATTGTAAAACTTCAAATGGGACTGCACATTAGAAGAAGATCAATACAAAGTTCTGTCTTCTGTTACTACAACATGATGGAAAGTAAAGAGATACGCTGACACTGCACATATATTAGGAAAACTGTCTCACTGTGAAGAAGCAGCAGATATGTGAAAATGTTCCTTCCATCTCGCACCAAACTACCCCAGGGCAGTGGTTCATTTTCAGACCTTGTCATGGAGGTGGGGATTTACATAAAACTGCTCCGTCACAGCCGAAGTCCCCCACAGTTCCTAGCAGCAGGGAGTCGTGCACTGTGGAAATGTGGGCTGGGTCTCAGCTTGATCCGGAAAAACTTCTTTGTGGCCTTTGGACTAAACATTCACTGAGTCGTCTGAAAAAACAGGGGATTTATGTATTTTAAAGTTTCCGAAAGCCCTTCACAACATGTTGTGACCCTTTAATGTTCATAACTGAGCATCCATCAGCGGTATTTGGAGGTGGGAAAGCTTTTCAGAAAAACACTCCTGACTTTTTTCATATTAAAAGCTGAGCAAGTTTGGTATTTTGATATAAATCCTAACCATTTTTTTTCTTTATTGTTCTGAATGTAACCTCTTCATGGCCTCGGATTATTCCACCTTGCTGACTCTCCTCATTTCCAATTTATTAATTGCAGTAATCCACCGATTTTCCCAAACAACGCGGTCATCCAACCTTAATCCTGTGGTGAGTCCATTAGGTTATTACAGCAAGTTGCCTAACTGTCTGGGCCACAGTTTTGTTCAGTAAGGTCGTGTTCACACTTATCTAAATTACAGTTTTCCGCTCACATCCATCCACACACACTTTAGACACACATACATGTACAGTTGAAGTCAATCAGGATATTGCACTAACAAATCAAGGTTGGAGGCTGAAATAAACAGCAAGGGATGGACAGACAGCCTCTTGGACTTTTTTGTGTGAGCGCTGAGGTTTGGGACAGATAAGGGAGACAGAATGAGGTGACATACAGGACAGTCATAAGTGGCTGACACAGAGGGACATTGCTTCAACCTGCTATTCCAATGCAGCTGATAGAATTCCCTTTGTATCTTGTCAATCTATGTCCTTGGAAGGGATGAGATATTATCTATTGTGTGTCAGACATTAACATATCAAAGTAAGAGTGTGAGAGGTCATACAGGACATGCATAATGAGACATTTTTAAAAAACTGAATCGACAGACTAAGCAAAATCTTTGTACAGATATAAAAAGGAGCGGTTTCCTGCTTTTTATTAAGACAACAAGCTTGAATTCATTAGTGTTTTGCCTTAACAAAGTTTTTCTAACCAAAAATGGACTGACAAATCACAGTTTAAACCTCCAAAAACATTTAGAGCATGATTATTTCACTATTTAAGTTCAGCAATATCCTTGGGTCATTCACACATTTTTGAACTGTAAAACTAATTCAAAATGATATATTGGAAAAAAAATATTTATAACAGTGCTTGTAGTGCTGTAATGTAACACTATGTGTACACCAATCATTTAATTATTCTTATTTTGGGGCCAAAACCTTTTAAAAGTAAATATTACATATATTGCTAATACTATCAAAGAAAGGAAAAATCTATATATTCCTGACTTATTCATGTCACATGGAAACCACTGCATGGCCACTGACTATCATGGTGCCCTGGACTCAAAAACTGTTAAACTATAGAGAAGAATTCAAAGTTTCAAAGATGACATTAATATTACAGTAGATATTTGCATAAAATGATGCATAAGACATGTGGAATATTTACATATTGCAATGGAAAGTAACTGTAAGGATAATAGTCATTCGAACATGGCCTCTTGGGTTTCAAATATAATGGAGAATATAAACTATTATTTGAATTTAACAATGATGTAGCATATACAGATCATATTCAGTATTTTATTTTTCATAAAACCATACTGAAAAAGAGCTGGCTTTTGGAGGCTCATCTCTCGGCCTTTTGACATGGCAATGGTTCAGTTGTTACTACATGATAACAGGTAAAGAGACTGCTAAGTCCTGTCTTTGTTAAAAATATTGTCTTTGCTGTCAAAAAAGGTGATTAGCATATTGAAAGGAGAAACATTAATAAAAAAATATCAGAGGGAGAGAGAGAGAAAGAGAGACTTTAAATTGAACGAGACAACAAAGCATTACTCAAATCAACACCGAAGAAACCTTCTCTTCGCTCTTGTTGTTTCATTATCACACAGCCTCTGGCTTTTCCATTCAAAGCTTGATTTGTTAAAAGCAAGTTGATGTTTCTTTTTTACCCGTGCAGAAGATGAGTAAACAGGAGTTTAAAATGTGTTGTGAAATATTAAAAATGATGCAGAGATGTGAAGCGGAGCTGGAGGAAACGCACAGTGTGAGGATGACGGGTTGGCAGAGTAATCGCAGACACTTACACAAGCAAACAGAAGTTTGTCCAAAGAAATCCATCAGTGCAGAGGCTGCGCGCACTCTCTGTGAACTACAACACTTTATTCGAGCAACACGATTCGCACATGCCATTTTTATTTCACTCTTGTGCTTCTGAAGTGCCTGAAAATGACTTAATCCTCTCAGCGCGTGTCAGGCTTATACATGTGGCAGGAGGAATCACCACATTATTCCTGTCCTGTGTGAGGAAAAGCAGCACCGAGGTCTTCGCTCACTACATTTTAGTTGCCCTCTCAGTGGGATACACAGTGCGGGAACAAGGACGCTCTCTCAGCATAAAGACAGGAAATCATACAATTTGGCATTATGTTAGAGAGGGCATGCCTCTCCTCACCCTCTCCATCCCTGTTTCCTCCTCTCTGATGTTTGCTCACCATGTATGCGAGCTGATGTTTTACATGTCTCAGGGAAGCCAATTAAAAGCTAGCCAGTGGCTAGGCTGCACACGATGAAAGTGCATAATGTGACACATCCTGAATATATATTCGTCTGTGTTCATCTCATAACGCACCTGTGGAGGTCGTGATGCGCCGATCAAACGATGTTGGGCCTTGCACGCGTTTGCATGTAACAGATTGAGTTCACAGGAATCAATACAACTCAAAAACAGTGAACAGTTAATCCCTGTTGACTGAAAGTTTTCATGTAGATATATTCACAGCTGTTGACTTACCCCAGATGCACACATACAGATGCACACATACAGATGCACACGTACAGATGCACACATACAGATGCACACATACAGATACACACATACAGATGCACACGTACAGATACACACATACATACACAAATATACCTACAAACATATGGGTTTTTTAAGCAGTGAGCAGTCTGCCAGAACAGCTGAAACGATTTTTTTTCCCTTCACATAAAGCAAATTATGTGTATGTATAAAATAATTACTAGGTTCGTTAAAATAAATATATATGTAAATATATATATATAGACATTTAAGTGCTAAGGATAAAGTTTAGAGGTTTCACAGCTTGGGGACAAAAGCTGTCCTTTAGCCTGGTGGTACAGAAGCAATTTATTTATCTCTTCCCAGAAAGCAGAAGTGGAAACTGAACCAGGCTGTTGCTAAGATGAGTACTGTCTTTTAATATCCTTTGTGCTCTGCACAGACATTTCTCCTCACCCTTATCACGGAAGCTTGGTGAACGGGTATCAGTGTTGTTCTGGGCAGTTTTAATGACCGTTCCTTTTTTTCCTGGGCTGTGAACATCCCACGCCAGTTTGTGATCTGTCTGAATGCTTTTATCACTCCTCTGTGTGTATGATGTCCACGTCAGGTTCTCTGTGATATATACACCAAGGTACCTGAAACTCTCCATCTGATCGACCTCACCCGCCCCACTGATGCACACAGGGGGTGTGTCTTTGACCCCTTTTTGCCAAATCTGATCTCTGTTCATCACCTTGTAAGACCTGTGATTTCCCCCCAGTGTGTCCTCTCATCATTGTTAGAAACCCATCCAGTGTTGGTGGTGGTGTTGTTCACACACTTTAAAGGAGTTCACTCTATGTCGGGAATTGCAGTCATGGTTGTTAGGAGTTAACTTGGGCTGAACAAACAACTGTGGGGGCCCCAGTGTTGAGCACTACAGTGAAGAGGTGCTGTCTCAGGTCTGTTTGTGAGGAAGTCCAATATCCAGTTGCAGAATATGGTACTCAAGCCTTGTGTTACGAGGTTGTGTGTTCAAATCAGTTTTATGCGGGAGAGTGTATTAAATGCTGAGCTGAAAATGAATGTTCTGCATAAACACCTTCACATTCTGGTGTCAGTGTTGTTACCTTCAAGGTGTGAAAAGACTGAGTGGAGGGCAGTGGAGATGGCATCCGCCGTTGATCTGTTGACTCTGAGGTCCAACTGTTAAGGGTCAAGGCTTGCTGCAATGCTGTTCTTGACACTGCAGACTTTTTGAGCGCATACACAACTTTGGCTGTCTTAAAGCGGGTAGGAACATTTTCCTGTGACGGTGCTGTCTGTAACAACATCTACTAGCTGACTGCCACATGTTTTCAGAACGTGACCGGGGATGTTATCAGGCTCAGCAGCTTCACTCACTCTCAGCAGAATTCTTCTGACATTCGTTGTGGGTACTGAGGGTTGCTGATCCTCGGCGGGTGAAGAAGAGTTTACAGCTGACTATGATGAGAGGTCAAAGTGAGCATATCATGACTTAAGGTCTGCCAATGTGGGCTCACACTTGTCGGAGAGGCTCCTGCTTTTGTAGCCTGAGATAATCTGAATCACTTGCCACATGTCTCTGGCAGTAATTGTGTCGAGATCTCTCTCCAGTCTCTGCTGATGTCAGACATACACATTAGAGAGTGAATACCCGACCCATGCTCGATGGCACTTGACGGTACCCAATGGGTCAGACAGGGTTCGAACAAATATTTTAAAATAATGTTCAGTTTCAGGCAGATTCAGCCATTTTTTTGGACAAAAAATGTAACAACAATAGTAACAACTATTGCGTTGCTACTGCTAGACGTGCATGTCACAGACTCCGTGCTTCAGCTTAAAACTGTGTCAGTCTTGGTTCAGTTTTGGACATTAAAAAACAGAATGAACATCCACATTCTAGTACACACATCTCTATTTCACATCATGCATGCCTAGTGATGAGTTATAGTTGTGAATTTGCTGTTTCTCGTTCTAAAATGCAGATGTTATGTTTCATTAGTGCTTTTTATATGTCCATTCAGAAAATGGTACTTTTATGTTCATAATTGTTATTCAAAACAACATTTTGTAGTAAGTTTGCTTGTTTTTTCAAATCCAGGAATAACTGCTAAGTGCAAAAGCAAAAATGAACCGATCTTCGGAGGGAAATGTTTACATTTATTCAAAACAAGCAATCTTGATTAGTATCTGATTTGTTTTCTTTTAAAATGCGCTTGTGTATGTATTTTCTTTTTGGTTGCATAATTATCATTTGTGTCTCTTGTGCTTTAATTTCTATAGATAATCCTTATTCCTATTTTGTTTTTTTTAGGGAACTAATGGATCTAGGAACATCATGTGGGCTGAAACTGGTCTGAGACAAACCATGTTATTTTCTCAGTCCTCCTCAAGGCAAGTTTTAACGTAACATATAAAAATACTTTGATATAACAATTTTTCATTTGTTTTTCCAACATGAAAAGCACATAAAATAGCACAAAAACTCTTTATGATTTTTATAGGCTGGGGTCTGACATTAATTTCAATATAATAAAAACTAAAAAGCAAGTGCAAAGGATTTTTTTTTTATTATTATTTGACCCAGTAAAAAATTATTGTGTGCATCACTTTGTACTATATGCTTCATTCAAAATGCAGCTCACCTGTGGCAGATTTGTTGTTTTAAGCTCAATCATTCCTTGTTATTTATCTTTTTTTATGTTCAGAAATATTTTCAGCACGATGTGTCTACTTTTAAATCAGGTCCCTGTTTTTTTAAACCTCTGTGACCTGTTTTAATTTCTAAACTGGTTAAACTTTCTACAGGATTCCTTTGGGTGAATTTCCTCTTGATGCCACACTAAGTAGAATACAGTGGTACAGTTAAATTGAGTACATTTGCAAATCACAGCTAAGGGACTCATTTATACACTGAAAAAATACAACCTCAGGGGCGGAAGAGGAGAAGCCATGTATTCTCTGATTTGGAGTGTAGAAATGTTTGGGAGAGCAAGAGCAGGACTTTTGCCTTTTTCTTACTCCATATTTTTCTGGTCCCAGTATCAGAGCCTAATTCGGATTCATCACAATCACCAGTGGCCGAGCTAATGGGAATACATATAAATCTTTCATTACAAATTACAATTTATTAGAAATTATACATTTCCTCCCCTCAGACTTGTCTTGATTTTACTAGCCAGTCCATCCCTGCATTATAACAGGAATCAGAATTAGTATTAATAGGAAACCATGCAGTCTGAATTTGACACCGTTGAGTCTTTCGGGGTTGGGGGGGAGGCAGTTGTTTTCCAAATCATGGAAGTGCCACAAAGGAAATATTAACAATGCTACTGAATGCTTGCTTTCTTGGTACATAAGGTTCACCTCAGCAATTTTCACACAGCCCCTCACAACACGACCTTGTTTCACTCTGTGCTACATTCTGAGTGGCCATGATCCAATGTACATTTTCTCATGGAGTGTCTAAGGACTCAAAAAAATAGATTTTGGAGAGGAGTTTCTTTAACCTTATTGAGAATGAAGAGCCTTGTGTTGCACAGAGAGAATTATTCAAGCCACTTTAAAGGTATTCTCCCAAAAATAGAGCAAAAGAGAGAAGGAGACTGAAAATGCATATGGGAAAAGTGTGTGTCAGACAATGCGTCTGATCATAACATGTAAGTGTGTGAATGTACGTGCATAGGTACATTTTCGCACATGATGGGTGCCCCTTGGGTAACAGCAAGCACAGGTAGTAGGACAGGGACAGACAAGCCCAGATGACTAGAATAAATCCACTAAAATATGCAGGCTGGGAGAGCGAAAGGCACAGAGCACCTTTCCCTCCTTTCAATCTCCTCCTGTTGTCTTTGGGGACCAGAGGCCGAGATGAAAACAGGAAATAGAAGGGATGAGAGAGGGAAGAGGGTATGGAGTCCTGTCCCCAGATGAACGGAGGCATGGATGGCTGAGAATAGACAGGAGATGGCTTGGGTTGCTGAGGGGCCACCCGCAGCCTCGAAAGCAGTACAGGTTGTCTCCTCTACCCGCCTTACTTTCTCCATGACTCTCATATCTCCTTGTCTGTCTAGGTGTCGAGCTAACTTTGGAAATATCAAGAAACTAAAACATGAGCTTTCCATGGTTGTTTAACTTCTGTTGAAGTGAATAAATGAATCTCAAATTCTTAGGATCTCTAGTGGTCACCTCTGTAGATGTATTCTGCATTTCATGCTGTTTGAAAAGGGTAAATACAGAAAAGCTGTGAGCCCGATCAACATCCGACAGGCTCAACAAGCAGACTGCTACCAGTGCCTGACACATAGGAGTTAGGAAAAAGATTCATTCACACCTTCACTTCTAATGCAACACTTTGGCCTTAGAGTTAGGAAAGCCTGGGTGAGAATAGCAATGCAACATAGTGTTAGCATTGTTTCCCATCATTGTCACATACTCACATGTGTGCATATTATGCACATTATGTAAACTTCTCATAAAAAATGTAAATATTTTACTGTTTTCATTCACCTTGACTTTTCTGTATTTTACTATTAAAGCAGTATTCTGTTGTTGTTATTGTTGTTGTCATTGTTGTTGTCGTTGTTGTTGTTGTATGTGTTGTGTGGCACGTTTGTGATGTGTTCCAAGGCTGTTGTGGTTTTCTTTCTGACTTTGGGAATATGAAATCCAGTGTACACCAGAAAACAGCACTTACAATGAAGGAAACATAAATAAAGGAAAAGGATTGGATGCTGAAGTGTGTATTGCAAAGTTGTGGAGATGGGCTGTGCAATTTTTCATTGTATATATCATATGTTATATATTGCATATATACATGTCACGGTTGGAGAGAAAAAATATCTTTTTCTGCATGTTTGAGTGGAAATATGCAAAGAATTTATCAAGCAGATATACAGAGTACAGAGTTAACCATCCTGAGGAGGAAAAAGTCTCTCTGCATTGGTCTTTTTATTGGCAAGAGAGTCATGTGGTTAAAAGATAGTGTTGTCATGACCACCAGGAATGATGGCAAATTTATAAAAAATAAGACCCTAGATGTAATACACCAGAAACACCCTTCAAATAGCAGTGTTAACTGCCAGTGCAATGTCATGTTTTGTGGTTTGCGGAGGAAAAAAACATTATTACAATGAAAACAACCGAGTCAGATTCAATGAGCTGTAGCTTCTCACCATCTTTATCAAACCAGCAGCTAAACGTTGCCTGTGCTTCCAGCCACAGCATGTTGTGAAGCACTTCACTGCTCCGACACACAACGCTGCACTTAAGACACAAAATTAATTTCCAAAGTAGCAAGATTGTGAGATGATCAGCTTAGCGTACCCCCAGACACCCAGTCTGCCTCAGCACTGTTTTATTGGATTTGTCGTCTCAGAACTGATAAATACGAGAGGGTGTGCTGATACTGTAAATTTGAGTCTTCTTGTCAAGTAGTTTAGAGGCAGGCCTTTAAGCCCATTTCTGTATTCATAGAGCTGTCTCTTCCTTTGTTGCTCTTTTCTTATACTCTGTATATATACTGTGCATCAGTTTATCTGCAGCACGTGACACCATGTGTGGAAAAAAAAAGGGAATCCTTTATTTGAACTGAATTGTACCAGGACTGTTTCCTGGTTTTGGGTTGTGTTGCATGAACAATCCTCCCTCCCTTTACTGAGCACTATTAGCTGGCTGAGTTGGGTGTGTTTTTGTGTCGATGAGATCTATGGAATCAAAAGTTAGACAGTCACACAGCAGCCATGACTGAATAACTGGCTCTGTATACTCCTCGTACAAAATGGTAGAGCTTGATACAGTCTTTGTTTCTCTCACTTTGGTGAGGTCGCCCTTTTCTGGTTGTTGCTCGTACTTTCTGCCAGCTCAGGTGACACATGGAAGAAAAGGTTATCATTGATGCTGTGTGTTTGGTTTGTCACTCTCTCAAACAGCTCCCCCTCTCCCACCCCACCACTGGGTTTTTCCACTCTGTGTGTCTTACCCTTAAGTATGAACGCTTTTTACACAGAGATCACAAAATAGTCCCTTTAAATCACACATGTTTTTTTTTACACTGAGGCAAACAGTCTTAACGTGATGCTGCCATTGTGTGATTTTAGATAACACGCTGGCATTGCAGAGCATTAAGCAGCATGACAGGCCTGACGTGTAACACAGCAGCTTCAGAGTGTAACGTGACATTTAACATATGCTTCCCGCAGTGCTTTCTAAACAATAATAACAGCATAACTTGGAAATAACATTATTTACCATGCCTGTTATAATGTGGCAATTACATAGCACTTATACAGTTACACAGTTATACAGTTGTCTCCCCAAGTTAGAGACATTTTCTGTTTCTGTTCTTCTTCTTCTCAGAGTTAGTTGCTAACTGCTTCAGCTGTTTTTAGCACTTTTACTGGTGGGGAGCTCACATAGGCAAATTGTTACATCTCTCGTGCCAACTCGGCCTTGACAGACATTGATCTAGTGCTTGCCTCCCTTGCCGCCTCAGAGGCTGAACAACAATGACCCTAAGCTTCAATAGTGACATTTCTACAGAGCAGGGAGGGGCAATAGCAGAGCAACATTCCTGCATTGAACTTTAGTCTGTTTTTTAACCAAGGTAGTGTAATACAGCTCATTCAGAGAGTCCATCTTATCGGTAATGACCTTTTTACGAGCTCATTGTGAGCTTTGTTTCTCCAAGTCTGTAGAAAAGCTCAAATTTTGACAGCTCTAGTGTGTTTCAGTAGGTGTTTACATCTGTCTCTACATTTCGGTTTGTTGCTGTTACACTTTGGTGTATTTCCTCAGATCCCCCCACCCCGCCGATCTTTTTTCCACTCCATGAAAGCTCTCGTGTCATCCTTTTCAAACCATTCAGGTTGGCAGTTCAAGGTGGAACGTTGACACAGAAAACAGCAAGTGAAGTGAGGGGGGAAAAAAACAGAGGCAGTGTTTGCGTGACCTACACTTTTTAAGCACTGACGGCATTTAAGTAAAAAGCAGGATGTTATTTCACCTGAATGGGATCTCCTCAGCCTCCCTTCTCTCTCCTCCCTGGCTCAGAGCTTATGGTGGGTTCAGCCACAAACACAGCCATTGTATTATGCCAAGATAAAAAATGCTCAGTTTGGGATTGGCTTCACACTCAAGTGCTCTGATTTGATTAAACCGCAGCCTCCTGATAACAAGCGTAGTGTATGCAGCATCCTTCAAATGTTACCTCGTCCCAGCTGAGTTAATTGTTTCCATGGCTGCCTGCCACTGAATATCTGACATCTGGGCATTTGGAAGCATATCGATGTCCTACTTTACATCCAAATATTTGTCATGGAAAAAGCTTTTTACAGCACATGGAAATAATTTGTTTAGGGGAAATCATGTTTGCCAACCCACCGGCAGCGCTGATTAATCTCATTTTGTTGTCACCTCTCTGGTAAACTTGATGCAAGTATGACATCATCACTGAAAAATATGGTGTGAAGGTACAGAGTGCTGAATATTTGCACTTTGAAGGTATCAGTTTTACCTAAAACATTAAAAAGATGGCATCAAAACATAGAGTGAAGCATACAGTTTAATTTTACTAAAAAGAGGAACATCTTTTCACACAACACCCTTTTTGTCAGCATTTTTTTAATAAAAAGCAGACAACAAGGCTTTTTACCAGCATTTAAATGTGTGTCTCCAAGTCCTTAACTTCTGTAGCTACCTCTTCATCTTACTTTCACTTATTCATCACTCCTCAGTGGCTCTTTAATGCTTGAAGATCCTCTCACACAGTCCACACTTCAGAGGAACTATAGGAGGTATTATTTTTGCAAAAGGTGAAGGTCATCATTATGCAAAAGGCAGAATTTTCCAGCTGTCATGCATTATTCCAGTTTTTCAACATTTTATCAACTTTATTCTTAAAGTTATCTTTGTTCTTTTTTGAACTCCTTTAACTTGACTTTAGAGCTGGGTAGCTTTGTTCCAGTCCTCTGAATTTCCACCCCCTCTGATTTGTTTTGCAATTTTAATAACTCTGTTGTTGTGTTCACTGATGGAACAATCTCTAAGGACAGCAACAACCTGCTAAGCAAAAGTCATACACAGACTTATTTTTTAAATTTCTGTAGCCTATTACTGTTCCCCTTTACAGTAATGGCCTAAAATCCTGTAATTTCTGGCTAGCATTGTAATGGAATGGCTAAGATGAAAACTGTGAAACTAAATGTAGCTATTCTAACATTTATTATGAAATCCAAGCAAACAATATTGTTAAAAAGAACAGTCAGTTGTGATCTACTATGTAGGAAAAAACATTGCAATAATAGTTCCCATAACAGATCTGCTCAACAAGTAGCAACTAAACGTGACTTTCATTTTTAAAACTTAGCCCAGTGGTTCCCACCTAAAATTGACTCATTTAAACTTGGCAAGGATTAAGATCTGAGAACACATCTTTAGAAGTTGCTGGCTTGCAAGCTGATAACATATAGAATAGCAACAAAAATAGCATCATAAAAGTGGCTACTAAAATGCTAACAAGCACAAATAAGATCATCACAGCAACTCATTAAATTTACAGTTCCTCTCCAAACATGTTTTAATGTATAATAGACTTTGTTATAATTAATGTTGTGTTTGTCATGGTCTTTCCCCATAAACCTTTAAAATTTGACCAGTGAATGAGCAATGTGCATCAAGATGGCTAACGTTAGCATTGAGTACACACAGACAGACTTAGTCATACATGCCTGAGCCTCAGTTGTGCATTAAAATCAATAACTAGAAGAGAAATCAGAAAACTAAGTTTGTGTTTTCTATTTATGTTGTTTATCAGCTTGTTTGCTTGCTAACATGGTGCTGATAGTTGTGAAAAACAAAAATATTTGCTACGATTTGTCCGTGGTTACTAGAGTTGCCAACTCTGTGACATAAAAATACGGGACCCGTACTTTTGTTTCCAAGTACGGGACTTTTCAGTTTTTTAAGGGATGGTTGGACACCCTAGTTGTTTTGTGTCAGTATTTTTTCGCAAGCGAGATGAGATGTGTCAGACTCTGTGTCGTCATACTCATTTGTCAGGGTGCTGTCAGCTCATTGGTCACAGAGTAGGAGAGGTTGGAGATACATTTGCCGTAACATCTAATACAAAGTGCCCATAATTCATTAATTCCATTGACATTTGACAGACTACTGTTGATTCTCAGGATAATACGGGTCGAAGTGCGTCCCGTTTCAGCTCAATATGGGACACATACTTTTGTTTCCAAATACAGGACGATTCTGTTTTTAAGGGACGGTTGGCAACCCCAGCGGTTACTGATTTATAAAGGGGATTTTTGGCAGTGTGAGGAAGCTCCATGGTGTAGTCCACATCCAAAATCTGTGCATTCTGTCATGTTCACTGTCAACATTTTCATTTTTGTCTTTGACATACCTAGGCCAAGTTTAAATCTCAGATTTAAGGGTTGTGCCACAAACACTTTCCCCTATCAACTGAGGAATGTATGGACAAATCTGTAGAGACAAACGTTGTCTGTACAGTCAAGTTAGAACTTTAAGGGGACATAAAAAAACAGAAATTAAAACTAATTGTAATTAGTTTTCCTCTTTTTTTAAAGATATCTATTGTTTTTTTTTCTGTTGCCTTCATTTTACAGCCAGTACAGAAAGAACCAGGGACAATTATGACATGTAACAAAGATGCATTACAGTACTGTGATATGCATCTCAACAAACCCTAGCAAACCACTGTTGCTGCTGCTCTGTATACTGAAAATTACGGGGGTAAGGATTACTCATTGGTCTAAAAGGATGCTGGCACAGAATCACATTTTGGTTCTCTTCATTTGCTCAAAGGTCAGCGCTTTCAAGAGGGTTTGCAGCATGTCAGCAGTGTGAATTTGACACAAACAAAATCCCAAGTTTCTGCAAACATCACGTTCTTGTTGGCCTCCTGCTCTCCTCACTTTCACAGCAAATCATATTTGACTGTGTCCACATTAGGGGAGTGCAGCCTCACATTCAAAACATCATTGATGGGCCACATTCAGTAAAAGAGATGCAAGAGTTTTATTTCTTGTACCATCAGGGCTCTCCGATAGCGAACACCTTTTGTAATGACCCCAGGGGTTATTCAAGGAGGAGTAATGATAGCAGCTAAAAAAAAGAGAACTTCTCAGTCAGTGCGACAGGTAGGTATTTCCAAACAAGAGTCTTGTCTCCTCACACTGACTAATCTTCCTTGACATTGCCAAGAATTCTGCATGACCCTGTGACTTGGAATGGAACATATTCTATTTGGGTTTTACTCTTACGGCTCACAGTTCCCAGAGTGTGTTTTATTCTGATGTACAGTCTGATTTACCAGCAATAAACAGAAAAATAGCTAAAACCACCCAACAGCCTCTCTTTTTTTATGGTGCAAACTAACTGTTACAGCAACTATGATTCTCATCTTTCTGTACAGTATAATTCAGATATTCTTAAAAATGTTTTCTGATTGATTTTTTGTGAAGGTGTTGAGCATTACATATATGCGCAATTATAGGTAAGGTAAACATGCTGAGAGCAGATCTACTTGAACTCTGAACATACAGGATAATTCCATTTGTAGTTCCAAGGAATCTTAAGTCTCTTGAGTTGCTTTACTGATGTAATCATTATGTGCCTTGACAGTGAAGCATCCAAACAGAAACTGTAATGTCTGCAACCAAATGCAGATAGCAGATTATGTAACCTGTTTGTCAGGTTTCATAACTAGTTAATAAGCAAAGAGCTGAAATAAACACCAGGGTTTTAAAACAGTCTTCTCAAACTGCTCTGTAGATTCAGTTTTACATATCGTCTTCTGTTTTGTTTTGTTTTTTGTTGTTGTTGTTGTTGTTTTTCGATGGGCTGATAACAAGGATATAATAACTTTATCACAGCAGTCGGTGGCAATATTTCCCTGCTCATTAAAAGAAGACTGACAGAATGTGGGGAATAGGACCACAAACAGGAAACAGCAAATACACGTCCTAATGAGATATGCTGTGTTTTCTTCTTGTATTACTTTTTTCATAGCTGGAAACGTTTCTCTCTGACATGTTAAAGTAGAATGTAACAAAAGCACAAGTCAAGATGGGTTATGAAGTAAGAAAAATTACTCAAGAATGCTAGATAAATGAGGGTATCTACAACTCGATTAAAATTGAGTTGTCATGTAAATAGAAATAAAACAGAATTCCAACTCCAATTTGTTGTCACTTCTTTAGGTGATATTATCAAATAAGAAACTGCTGCTGTGAGAAATTCACATTATCTCTCATTTTTAATTAAAACTCGGAGACCAACTTGGACATTTTTACTGACTTAATTCCTCATAATTATGGTCTAATGGTCTGTGACGTGAACAGTGCTACCAGATTAAGTAAGGCTGTAGCAGTAAAATCACCCATGTCTTTAGAACTTTTCCAAAATGACAAAATCTTCAAGTGTCCTTCAATGTAAGAATGACGAACAGATTGTGGAAATATCTGCTTTGAAGCATGTTTAACTGTCTGAAAGCATCCAGCGGTGTTAAAACACTGTTGTCCTTGCAGGCTTAAAAGTGGAAAGGATCGCAGCCTTTAAGTGGGTCAAATTGTATCCGGACTGCACTACAAAGTGACCTCCATCCTGACACCTTGACTGTGTAGCAGTCAGGTTAGAGGCCAGCTCATGTTCATGTTCATTCCTGATTGGAGCTTCCACTTAGTGTTCCACTCCAATCACCAGTGTGGACAGAAGACAAAAAGCACCTGTCATAAGCTGAGGTGACTTGTGAAAGGTAGAAACAGAGAAACTGTCTGTGTGTGGGTGTGTGTGTGTGGATGTGTGTGTGGATGTGCGCATGTGCGTGTGTGTGTTCATACAGGAGCAATGAGCATGTGGATCCATACATTCAGCTTGCACCTTGAAAATTATATCACCATCCTCTAGCTTACATTAAAGCTGCTTTTTTTATTACTATTCATAATTCTGGTGATATTGATACAGTGATAAGCAGAATTGAGTTTATGAGGCTTCTCCTCTGAGAGGGATACCAGCGCACACATCTGTTTGAGTCAGCAGAAAAACATCAAAACTAATCACAATTTAATGGATCTTCAGGTCCCAAGGTCACAGAGATGTGAATAAAACATAGCCTGCAGCACACTTTGACAACCCTGTCTTCTTTACATCCAGACCACTTCGGATGAGGCGAGCATCAGGGTTGGATTTGTTTAAAATGGACACTCATTGCCACAGGCTTTAGTTAAATATGTAGTTTCTCAGCACGCATTCCATCAGTAATATTCATACGCAAAGACATTTCTCAAGCCATTCTGTTTACTTCCCATCTATAACTCAAAACATACAAGCTGAGAGGGTCAGTGTAGAGCGAGAAGTATGAAATTAGATTTGTGTCTAGCCTTTGCACAGAAAGCTTCTTTCACAGTTAAGGCATATGTATTACACCTTTATTAGAAAGAGTTATGACCTCATTGTTATCTGCAAGAACAAGAGAGGTTTCACTGTAGAACTCTGCTCGAGGACCCCAAGGACTGCAGGCCAATGAGAGGTGAGTAGGATCCCCCAAGAATGACTTCAATTCTTGCAATAAAAACATTTATTTTAATGGTTCAGTGTTTAATGGTTCAAGTTTTGGATAAATCTATCAGAAATTGTATATAGTATTGATGTGTATATTTTGAGTGTTTAATCACCTGAAAAAACTGCTGTTGGCTGGATTATGTGGCATTGAAGAATTGATTGCATTGTATATTATTGTTAATTTTTTTTTAATTCTAATTTTCATTTGTAGTAGTACGTTAAAAGTTTATTAGCCTCTATTAAAAAAAAACTTGTTGAACTGACCCATGAAGTGACACACAGAATCTTCCACCACTGGCTTGCAGACCGGGAGTTATATGAAGTCATATGGAGTGAACTGCAGATAGACCTCTTCGGCCAAAACCCAAAGGACAGTGATGGCAACGCTGCAAGCTTGGAAAAAGACAACAATAAACCCTATGTTTCTGTCTTGGGAAAGAGCTTTGTGAAAGCCTCCAAATGTTGATTTGTGTGTAGGGGAACTTGTTCCGACTTTAATGGCAATCTAGGATTAAAAAAGGCAAAGTTTTTTTATGAAAAGATGATGAGAGTCGTCTAGATTCACACAGTCAGAGCCAAAACAATATTGAGCTGAAGCTTTGTAACGTTTAACAGCATGTCGTCTAAAAAGGATATAAAATGTGGGTGGAAATCACATTATGGGATTTCTGACATTTTCATATATCTGTGAAACAGCGATTACACCCGTAGGTCTTGAGTGACGAGGTCTTCAAAGCGTGGACTTGAAATGTTAAAAGCAGTTTACATGCCTTTCACTCACAGTCCTGTCATTTATTCTACTGGTGTTGAATATGAAGATTTAAGGATAAGTTAAAGGGAAGATTGTGTAAAAAAAAGTCGGCTAGGTCCAGGCAAGTGATTCATGCCCTGAAGGAGGCAATCCTACCCTGCTGAATGATTTAAACCCCATCAATGTGTGGCTTTGGGGCTAACAATATCATTTGATCCTTTATCCAACATTTAAATCCAAACGGAAATACCTTAAAACAACTGTTTGATAAACTGTAATGAAACAAAAGCTCAATATAAGATTAAATTTATATTTTGTTTAACACCTACGGTCATTATACTGTGGATATTGCTTGCAGATTCTGTTGCAAAACTAATCACATTTTCTTCAGCCTAGACTGTACTTTTTGCAAATGCTAACTGGCAAATGTTGGGGTGCTAACACTCTAAACTGAGACGGTGAACATTACATTTACATTTTTTCATCATGTGACTGTGTTGCCAACTTTGCACAAACATTTCAAGGAGTTCTGCTGTGCCGCAGGGCTATTAAAGGGTCAGATACAGTGCTCGTCAAATTGTTGAAAAAGCATGTGAGACCCTTCGCCTGACGCCTTCCAGTCTTGGGTATTGGTATGCCGGATCTTACCTTGGTATTCGTTTGATCCTGCAGACTCCTGCTTCTGTCACTTTTGGCTTGCACCAGTGAGTGGACAACCCGTGATGCCTTCAAGGACAGATTGTCCAAAAATATGCCCATTAACCCCCTACAAACTAATGCTTTGCACCACTCTCTGTGACAGCAAGTTTTGTGCCCTGCCTTTGATGAACACTTTGCCTTCAGACACAGTTATGCAAACTAGTTTCTGTTGATTTGAGTCTTTTGAAAGAAAGAAAGAGAAAAACTTTGTTTACTCTTTCAAAAAATGTAAGCCCTAAGTTTACTCCTCACCTATATCTCAATGTTGGGAGCAGATAGAGCCTCAGGGCCTCAGAATCAGAGACAGTGAAAGATTGCAGCATTAGCTGTTTTGCAGTTGAGACAGATGAATTTATTGATGGTCAGAGCCATGTTTCTCCCATTCAGTCAGGCTTTGCCTCGAGAAAAATACATTAACAAGATTATCACGGTTATCTTGACCAGGTCTGAAGTGAAAATAACTGCATGAAGGGTCATACTATTTCTTTTTTTATCCTTTTCTTTTAGCTGGCTCCCGTTGTGTTGATCCATTTTAAGCCATTTTGCAGAGCTCACACAGCCAGAGATTTTAGAGTAGCCCCCTCCTGCTATTTTTGAATAATTCAACTGCCTTGGCTTGGTACTATCACGCAGATGACAGCATGCTTTGATATTGCGTGTGCAGTAGGACCATTCTTCATACACTTTCTCTGTCAAAGATAAAGCACGCCCAGTGGGCCCAGTGACACCAGCATCCAATGATTAATTAAGAAACACATCCTTCAGAGACAGGCTTTTCAATTACTGTTTGCAAACTTTAACTGCAAAGTTAAATAAGGTGCACTGAGTCCATATAGATATCTTAGGGCATGTGGCGCACCAGGATGAATTTGGGTCACGTAATGATGACAAACAGTGTCTTTCTGTCAGTTTGATGTGAACGCCCTTCTTGTTTTCCTTGCTTAATACTCACAATCAATATAATCTTTCCTGGAAAACATGTACCGGGCTCTAAAGTGAATCTTGTTCTTTTTAGAATAGAAAGAACAAGACCTGTGCTGTTACAAAAATAAATAAATAAATAGTGCAACAGTAACAAAGTAGGACATCTTTGGTCAGTCATTGAGAGGCAGTTACATGGGGGTACTTATTAAAAAAGAGAGAAAGAAAGATGAGGGGCCAAAAACTTCTTTCTTCTTTGGACTCACCTTCAATCAGATCACGTCACGTCTTGCTGAGTGCTGCCTATCCATGACTACCTTCTTTCCCCCTTAAACAAGCATGAGTTACAAGACTCAGCCCGTGTCTGTGCAAGAGACCAGAGAAAAAAAGCTTTTTTTTAAGTCTCTGTGTTCAGTTCTCAGGACTAAGTAGCTTCTGACTGAATCTCTGTGGTTTGAAGTTTAGTTACTTTCCTTTGTCCTTGCTTGTCTGCTTTATTTGACTGTTTCATCATGCTCTTTTCCAGCCGTACTAGAGTCTTGTTAAGTTGCTGCTGATAAAAAAGAGACACAAATCCCTGATTTTGCTTCTTAGTCAATAAAAGCTTAGTAATACTGCAGGGAGGAAGAGTAGGAGCAGAAACAGCCACAGTAAGACGTGAGAGGAAGAGCTGCAGGTAACAGGCTCTGACTGCTCATCTGCAGGTAAACAACTTACCTGTGGTGCTGTGTGATGGAAAAACCACTGCAGCAACAATAACTATCAACTCAAGACAAGCGTATCATCAGTTAAAGACACACCTTTATGCAAGTAGCCCTGTTTTAATAGAAATGCAAGTCCCTGCGGTGCTCAGCTGACGTGCTGAGTCAAACCTGCTTCAAGTGAAGCGCCATAGTCCCAACAGTTACAGTTAAGGAGAATTCATAGGACTGAACATGCATCAAGCAAACAAAACTGGAGAAATTAAAATGAAACAACAAAATGAGACATTAATAGAAATATTTGTTTAAAGGGATCATTGAAAAGGTACTAGACTGTGTTCTGTATGCTGTAATTAAGATTATAAGTGTCAATTGATTCTCTATCATGTAGCTCTGAAACCTTCTGACTGTTTTGTTGTCTGAAGGTATGAATGTTAGTCCAGCAGTGGAGGAGGATGTGCTGGTGTATATGGTACCATTAGCTTAGATAGGTAGAGTGGTGCAAAGTTTCTTGCCATGTGTTGACTGTGCAATCTTATACCGAAGTTGCAACGGGGTGCCTGAGCAATGTAATGTAGTGATGAACTGAGTAATGCAGATCAGACCTTCAGTATTTCAATTGGTATTCAGTGTTTCAATGATAAAACTAAAGGCTGCCGCTACCCAAAGATCAGCCACGTTACATCGCTAAGTCACACAAGTGTCACCTCCACATGGGATTAAATTATATTTATATATCAGCATTGTTGGTTCTTTTTGAGTATATGTGATCTTTCCCACTTTACCTTTAAAGGGACAGTTGTTTAGCATTTGGAGGAACAAAATTCCAAAGAAGAGCCAATTTGTGAAACCACACGAACATACGCAAAGTACATGCTGCATTCATCTTAATTTACAGTTAAGACCAACTTAATGTTAAAATGAGTGTGTCATTTCTAGCAGATTACAGCAGGTGTGGCTGCATCCTGTTACGACTTAGATGCAGCTGATCATGGCCACTCAAGTAAATTCTGAAACATGGCAGCCAGGTCACTGGCACTGTTAAATAACTTATGTACGTAGAAGAGTTTGATAGGTAGGAACCTTTTAAGATGCCCTAGACAGACATTCATACAACCTGACCATTAGAGCAGTCCAATTTCTGACATGTGATTTTTCAAATCTGAATTGCTAATACACCTCCATCAGTCATTAGACTCTCAAACCTGCACCATGTTTGAAAAACAGTTGAGATTTGCCTGGATTTGGCCAGGCTGGATGGAAATCTGGCAGAAAGGAAGGAGGGTTAAACCCATCTGCCAGAGCGAATAAACCATGAGCTGGACAGATTGTTCTGGCTCCCAGTATGGCGAAGTATGGCAGGAACAACGGAAAAATAATTATCATACAACCAGAGAAGAAGAACAACAATAGCAGCACGACTTGTTTACAGAACAAAACACAAAAGGACAATAAGCCAAAAAGAGTCATCTATGATTGGGACAAACCTACTGGACATCTGTTAGGACAGTGGACTGATTGCAAGGTTGTGCTCTTGCAGACAAGACCCAACTTTTTCCTGAATCATTACGAAGCGCTTTACAAATAGTATGTGCAATATGTAAACCCATTGTTTTACTCTCTCTCTTGAAAACAAAGTATCCCTTTCACAGATAGTGTGAGCTGCACAGCAGATTCAGGTTATTCCTTCACCCCCCCTTCCCGTTTGAAGTTGTGACATTAGTGAGACAGCTAAGTTAATAGCGATTTTTCATTTTCTCCAGGCCACTAATTCTGTCCAGATATATCCACAAAGAGCCACATAATGTATTAGCTTTTTGTAAACTGAAAGTTCAATTCTACCCTAAAGCAATGAAAGATTAGGGCTGCTCTGATTGCCAAGTCTATTTTCTATCACCAGAATTCTCTCTCTCTCTCTCTCTCTCTCTCTCTCTCTCTCTCTCTGTCTTTTATTCTCTCTCTTGCTTTCTTGCTGTAACCCAAGTTCCAGTTAGTTCTGGATTAAGGTTATTACAGGTGCCTGGGATATAAAGATGCCATTTGTTTACACTTGATAAGAGCTTAATGAAAAATACAGTACGATATCTGCACTTCTTAATCAGATGCCTTTTACCTTGGCATAGAAGTGTTGCTGTGCTGTTGTTGACATCGCAATGTTCTCTTATCTGTGTTGCTTTAATCTCTGATTACCCATCAACAGGGCATCATTTTCTTACTGCACAAATCACAGACCCTGATATCGTCTTCAAATCATAGAACAAATTGGCTTATCATAGTAATCCTAATTACTTTTTGCTGTTCTTCTTATTTTATCTGAACAATAATGCGTAGCACACTTGTCTCACAAGCTCTTGTAAGCCTACTTTATAGAGGTGTAGCTTTTATGATGCTAACTTTTTGTCATATCCAGCTTACATATCATTTCTTGGCCACATTTAGGTGAAAGGAAAGTGAAAAGTAGCTCCCATACCTTCGGAAATGAGCTGCGATTATGTTAAAACTGCACACACTTTTGAACAGTCTCCACTCATAAGGTGTTCTTAATCTTATAATTACTGTAAATGGAGAGGAATTTTTGATTGCTTTCTCAAATTACAAATAGTACAACGTAGTGAGATCTGTTCTCTGTATTTAATCGATCACCAAAAAGCAGTGGGTGGCAGGCACATGGCCCCCAAGGACCTACTCAAGGTCTATTAACACCTTAGTAAATGATACATAACAGAAATTTTCCCATAAATACGTGTTTTTGATGAGAGGGGAAACCTGAAGACCCAGAGAAAACCCACACAGGCATGGAGAGAACATACCGGCTCCACAGAGCACAGCTGTGTGGGCACAGAGCTAACCACTGGGCCACCTACTTTCACATCTCAGCATATCTAACCAAGGATTGTGTAAAATGGTTTTGAACATTTACAGACTGTTGAACCCAGCTTCCCTCATTCCACCTACAAAAAAGGATTGCTCACACTGTTAACAATCTTACCTGCCCTTGGATGAGCTAGGGTAAAGGACAGGGTTTTAATGTTCTCAGGGGGATTGGTTTTCATTCAACAACTCACTTTATAAATTGAGGGAGTGATGTAACCCAGAGAACATCAAGTCTAAACTCACTGTTGGTATATGAATTCTATAGAACTGGTACCAGCCTGATATCTGCTCCAAGAGCAAAAGTAACACAGACACGCTGTTTGCTATTTAGTTGTTTATTATTGGTTGGGTTTTTACATGGTTTTCAGAGTAAAAACAGGATTGAAATTAAAATACAGCACCTAATATGTTAAAACTTGGCTTTATGTTAGCATAATATTCAGGCTTTAAATACCTATCACCAAAAACGAAACATTAAGGGCCCCTTCACACACCTAAAAATGTCACAGTGCAGGGAAATAATGTAATGCAAATCTATGTACTAACATGAAAAATACAACCAAATTAAGCACCAGGCTCTCTTAAATCACCATTAAGCATGTTAGCTAGCATGCTAACAAGCTTCATGAGCACAGAGTAACATTAGTAACAGAGTCAAGTCTATTTAACATACAATACAAATTAACCAGAATAATATATCTCATAATTTGTAAATGAAATGTTGATTATCACCTAGAAGCATTAATTATCTTCTAAAGCAACAGATATGAACAACAAATGCAAATGTGGTTCTATAAGAAAAAGGATACAAGCAAAGAAGGTATATTTTAGAACCACAGATGGAGATAAAATCATGTCAGTAAAATCAAGGAGTAATTCAACAGAAACTGTCCCAAGAGAACGGCTAAAAAATTCAAATAGTTGGGTGCACTTGCCTTCAATCCACATGCAACATAGATGAATGAAGAATAAAATTTATCCAAATCTTTCCATGTGTGTCTTTACTTAATGTGATAAGTGATCTGATCTTTTTGTCCATAGAGCGTTCTGAATATAACAGTGTCTGTAAACACCTGCTTGAAATACAACCCCACCTCCTCCTGTCCCCTGAAAACTCTTGCCCACGCTCCCTCCAGCAGACCCTGAAATAATTCATCAACATTTTCGTCTCAGAAACCTAATCCACAAACAGCCGAACATCCAGACGCCAATCATCTGGAAAATTGTTGCTCCCAAAGACCAACATTCTCGGGACGAGTTTTGGTAGGTTTGTTTGGTGGCGGAGTTAGATTCAGTAAATACAAACATAGAGCTGATCAGACTTGTGTTTTCCTGTTATTAATATCTCTGCCCTACCTCAGACAGTTTCTGGAGTTGGCTCCTGCCTCTCTTTAATTGAATTTGTGCTGTACGAAGCCCTTAAATGTGAAGAGTTCCCTCTCACTGGTTTCATCAATAATGGATAGAATAAAATAACTTTGCTTATAACTTAAAACTTGAAGGTTATTCTCAGAGTATCTAAAAAGAAAAGCTATTTACAGAGCTGGCCCTGAGGTGCCATTTTTAAAGGACAAATTATAATAATATGTTTTTACACTAATGTCTTGCGGTACTACAGTGTAGCTCTCTCTGAAAGTGTTTGAGCAATGTAAGTGCTCTCAACACTTAAATCAAATGGAAAGGTAAAGAGGTAATATAGTGGAAATAAACTCCTCCACTTTTTTCACTGCACTGATGATAGTTTTTGCAGCTACTTTACATCCAGTATTTCCACCCTCTTCTTCCAGCACTTCTGATGCTTAGGCAAATGAGAATACATCATAAGCTCTAAGATGGGGAATACATCTAAAATAAGTGCAGAGAGGCCATCATTTAGAATAGGTTCATACCGCAGACAGGTCTTTCATCCTAAATTTCCCCTGCTGAAGCTTTACTATTTTTCTGAAGTCTCATTTTTGAGAACAGCAATATTTTCACACCACCCTGCTGATCAGTGTTTCTCTGTTTTCTTATAGGAATACTACTTAAAGTCTAAATTTTGTAGTACAGCATTGGGAAGTTTTTTTTAGTTTCACTGGCAGTAGCTTTACAGCAAAAACAGTGAAACCAACTGAAGAAGTAAATTATATTCTTTTTGCGAAAAAGAGATTCTCAAGGCAGCAGAATGGTGTTTAAGACATGACTCTGTTGTGTACCGATGAATAAAGTGGTATATCAAAAAATTTTAATACTTGTAACAACAACTTTTCTAGTTGCATACCTTTAATTTTCAGTGTCCTATGTTTAATGTGATAAATCAATAACTAAAAGTTTTCTTTCTTTTATTGTTGCATCTTATTCTCACAGTTATTTTAATCAGCTGCTCCTGTATCTTCCTGCCTGTAGTTCATGCTGTTGATGCAGACATCTCAAGTATGTTCCTTCAAATCATCATCAGCATCAAGATTCTACTTAAACCCACACAACGGCAAAATCAGCAGCTTAGCCAAACTGATCAATACAGCTTTGAAGGTGTAAACCAATTTAACTGTTGTGAACAATGGCCACTAGAAATGTAATCAGCACAAGTCTTCTTCAAGCCACTGGCATCATGAAAACTGGCAAATTCTGCCTTTATACCATGTGACACAAAGTCCGATTTAGCAGGGAATCTACTGCCTTGTGGCTTTACTCAGAAGGAGGTCACAGTGCTGTTTAGAGCTAAAGTTTTAGTTTTCCCATAGTGACATATGGCAGAGTGTGAAAAAAGGCAGATGGAGAAAGCAACATCTGTCCTTGTCAAAGGGCTGAAATATTTAAGCTGCAACAGTAAAAAAAAATGCTTATATTAACAATTCATTAAATGACAATGTGTAATGTGAAAGGTGTTGCTCGTAGCCACAAACTCACAGAGTTACCGCCCAGCTGTAAAGCTCTCTGGAGACTGTTCACCTCAATGCATTCACTGATTTGGCTTTTTCCAGCTGTAGAGCCAGAGGCTGTGTTTTTCAAGCTACCTAGTACAGAATGTTACTTGTGATGTGAAGAATGTAACAGCAAACTCAATGAAACTTTACGATAATACCCAAGAAGTTTTCCCTCACAGTAACAACTAGATCCTGGTAAACTTAAAAGTTATTAATAAAGCATCTATACCTTAAGAGAGCTTAAGATGAAAATTGAAAGGTGTAGGAGAGAGGACTTCTTAGAGGCTAAGAATTTTTTTAAGCAGGGAAAAATGGTGTAAAAAGCAAATGGGTTGGAAAAAAAAACCTAAGTTCATGGAGCTCAGAAAATGTTTGTGGTCAATCTCATTTGAGATTTTCTGCATATAATGGCAGATATATGTATGTATGTACATGTATTTGACCTGTGTTTTCAACCCTCCATATCCGATGTACTAGCATGAAGGGGGAAGGGGTTCTGAGCTGTACTGCAGCCAGACACTAGAGGGCGGTCAAAATATTTTTGGGTTTTATATTTGATGAGTTGTCATTTCAACATAGTCCATATAGTCAACAGGAAAATGCAAAAGTGCAGCAGCTATTACTTAGCTTGGTCACAACTTTATCAAATATCAACATAAAAAAGACTAAGATGGCCTGACTTTTAAATAAGTGTAGGGGAAAAAAATTAGCATGTGAATAGGCTGCCGTGCAAATAGACCTGTGTTTTTAGATATGTTGAAGGCTGCTTTTAGTATAGCTTACAGTTTATTCAATAGAGATGCTCATTACATAAAATACTGCCAGTATAGTTAAGTAAATCTAAACTGAAACTAAGTGTAAGAAAACATTTTAGCTAATTGAAATACAGTAAGTAAAAATTAAAAGCTAACCAAAACAATATTAAGTTTTTACAAATGTTTGTTTTTGTCAACTTGGTCAAATTTGTCAGCACAACAAACGACCAGAGACACTGGTGCATGAGTTTGCCTTCGTTTTTTTTCTCCTTTTTTTAAAACTTGGATTATTTTTTTTCACTAAACAATTCAGATCCAGTTTTCAATACGCAGTGTTGGTCAAAATGTGCCTTTTATTATTCACAATGACAGCCACAGTTATCACAGGCAGAAGATTACATTAGCTGTAGCTAGTTAGCATTCATATCAAATGGCCCAAATAAAACTTTTAGCTGCTCTGTGGTTTAAATGTTAATCCAAAAACTCGGTACAAACTACTGTGTAATGTGAAACAAGCCAATAACTGTGAAGAATCCACAAAAAATTATGACTCAGCTTGTCCCTTTCCCCTCAGCTCTGTGCTTTTTAGCATCATTCAGCTCAAAATTCTGTTTTCACAGCCCACAACTTTGTGTTTTGGTTATATGTCAAAACTGTCATCGGTTTTGTTGTAAGTAGCAGCAGGCAGCTGTTTTTTAACAAACAATCTGTGATAGACTCACTGTGTACTACCTGCTTGGCAACAAACAGCAGTCAGACACAGTTAAGCAACAGAACTTGGTGGTACATTCAGCAAAGAGCCAGATATTTCCCTCTGGAGTTGGTGGAAAACAAAATTTCTAAAGTTGTGTCTGTGGGTCAACTGGCAACATATTCGCCACATTTGTCAGTGTCGTGTTTGCAGCTTGTTCCACTGCCTGTAAGTTGCACATAAATTCATTTCATGCAGCCTTAAAAAAATAGTGTCTTTGCATTTTGTTGAGATTAAAAATGTGTTTTTAATAACCCATCACATTAGAATTGATGGAATAAATTAATATCACATCACATGCAACTATCGAATTCCTCAGTAAAAGAGGTAAAGTTTCCCTTTTGCTCATTATAATAGTTCTGATCCTATAGTTTACTCAAACAGTTGGAGTCACTAAAACACTCTAGAACACAGATAAGAGTGAGAAACACCAACTGTTTCCTGCTACCTCCTTATATTATTTTTAAAATTATTACGTCTCTGTCAAACTATGTGTGCAAAGCTGTTTCCCTGTTGTTACAGCCCTGTAATGTTCAGGGTGATGTGTTTTGGTGGAATGAGTCTTCACTACGGGGCCTGCACTCTCAGAGAGACTGTGACAGTTGAAGTTATTTTACCTCATCGAGCACAATGTGTAGAAAATGAAAATTACAACCAAAACTGATACAGGTAGATGGAGGGCTTCAGAGACAACCAAGAAAGCATGTCATTTTTTATATATATATCACAATCAGAAACTTTTTCAACTTTAATATATGGTGCAGAAAAAATCCGAATGATAGCTGTACTAATAACAATACTTATGAATGGTTAAAAAATGCTTGAAGGCATTTTTCTGGTGCCATTTAGACAGCGCCCCCCGCAGTTAACAGCCCCTATAACACAATAAATGGAGCCATTCAGAATAATGGATACCACAAGTACGTAGGTCAAAAGCTCCTTTTAGTATTAAATTAGAGTAAGAGTATTGACTCAAGGGTATTAAGTCAATTGAAGGGTGAAATTTGCACACAGCGTGAAGCTGTAGAATTCAGGCCAGAATGGCAATAATTAGACTAGAGGCTTTAGCTCATAACCTCTTTTTTTCTGAGCGCATGGGGAATGAGAACAATTTGCTATGTAAATGTTCTCCCTGACATGACCTGCTGAGACTGTGGTCTTACTATGGACCAAGAGCCTGAGAAAAGGTTCACTGTTTTTAGAGTTTGGTAAGTTAGAGTAAGAGTTGTTTAACACCACTGAGGCTTAGAGGAAGACAGTCGAAGCATCAGGGGTGAAAAATAAAAAGGATGATTCTCTTTAATGGATGTTGATGATGATGATGCTGATGATGTGCTTGATTTTTTTAGGGCCTATAGACGAATCCTGGTAAGAGGAAAGGTTCAACACTCTCTGGGAAAGTGCTTATTGGAGTCAGAAAAGAGGAGCAGTGTTATTATCATGTCTGCATATTGTGTTGGAGTTTGAATTTTGATAGACTGAATTAGAACACATCCCTGTTCATATGTTATTAAATGCAAACAAAACATAAAATACAAAAACTGTGTTTTTAATGTATTGTTGCTAATCCAATCATACTGTCTTTCTGTCTCTCTGACAGATACTGCTGGGGGAGGGGGGTTAGTTACTGCTGTACAAAGACAGGTTAGCAGTAACCAATCCTCAAACTCCTGCAGTTTGTGGGCGTGGCTAACTATATGTAACTTTAGGGCAAAACAGCTGAATTGGTTTTGCCCAAAGTTAAAAAAATCCTGTTGCAATAATGCTGATATGCTGATATGCTGATGTTGTTTCTTAAGTCTAATTAGTGAGGCATTCAGTCAACCCAGTTAAACTGTGTTGCAGATTGGTGCTGATCTGGTTAATCCCACCATCCTCTTCTGTGCCCCCCCCCCCCACCAACTATCCATGCCACCAACAAGCTAGCATAACTTCTGATCAACTGCTAGGTATTCTAACATATATTTTATTAGTGACATTCATGGAATGAGATCCCTTTGGGCTGGCCAGCAGTCATTTTTCACAGCAGATATTTTGACTTGTTATAGCAGGAAAAAGCAGGAGCGTTACTAATAACATTAAAGATGACTCTGTTCTTTCCAAGTGTCCCAGTAAGCCGTGACAGTGAGCAGGCATGAATAATACCACGACCCTCAAACTGACACAGATAAATGGGACACAGACATCATTCATTTTATTATTTACACCTGCTTTTCCTCCAGTTTCATGTCAAAGTGAAAAAAGTCTGTTGAGAGACGATTTATCACTGACATGCCTCCCTTGATTGGATTAAGTGAATCTGGGTGTGGTTTTTCTCCTTAAGACTCACAGCACTGACAAAAGACCTTTTTTGACAGCAGAACCTTTGTCCTGTCATAGCAGGAAAAACCCTGTTGTGACAAATTATGATAATAATAGCTGCTTTTCATTGAGGTACTTCAATTCATGCTGCAGCAAAGAAAGACGTCTGTTGAGAAAAAGGTCTATTAATACACCACATATAGCATGTATCAATCCAGCATGTATGTAATACTAGCAAGCACTTGAACAGGTCCTTCAGAACCTGCTGTAATTTGTATGCATGTCAGAGTTATTGCACCCTAAAAAAAAAAAACTCAATTTCAAAAGCAACTCTTTTATCTCAGAGTGCTTTCACACATCATGTAGATAGTGCTTGGCATGTAACAGCTAGTTTGAAAAAACTATAATCAAAAAACTTAAATTCAGGTGAGCTTTGATTCGGATTGATGTAAAAGGCTCCTCTGTATATGAGCTGAGGGATACTATAGGCACCCTGTAACCAACAGTAATCAAAAACAGCTATATTTCCACAGAATGAAATAGATTTGACTCCGCTCTTCTCCTGCATCTCCAGCCCAACATTTTGACACATACTTGGAGTCAATCCAATTAACACCCTACTTGTGAGTCCACATGTGTCTTCTGCAGGCTTAGTTCACTTGTCACTAAGCCATGTGACATTAGAGACAAAAAAAAAATCTGGTTGTTACCACAATGAGATCCCACTGAAATAGAATTGTCTGGTAGCAGCACCATAGGAATCATAAATACAAGAGACAAATCGATGTATTTGCATTTTTTCTCACAGGTAATTGTAGGGGTTGAGTATTACCTTTAGAACAAAGGCAGAGGTAGCATTACATTACATATGGGTGCTTGGGCATACATGCGGTGTGACTTCTGAGCAAATCAGGTCTAATCTGAATAGAACAGAGGATAATTAGATCCAGTCTAATCCCAATCAGAGACGAGGAGCAAATCCTCACACCTAAGAGGCTGGAACAAGGGGAAGTTTAACAGTTTTGCTTGGAAAAGGATTAAACAGTGGTTTGACTGTTCTTTCGATTTTGTGGGTTTTTTTGCTCCTTTATTTTTTCTGTTTCCCTTTTCTTACAGACAAACCACCGATGTCAAGTTGTATACAAAAGAAAACAGTTTCTCGTGTTTGTATATAAGGATTATTTTGCTCTGAGTTGATGTTTTCTCACTCTTTGCTGTGTCGGATTGTATAATCACTGGCAGAAGCGTGAGATGCCATCAATTAGCAAGCAGTCGTGGGCGAAAAAAAAGTGCAACAATGCATGTCATTTGTGCCTGCAGTTGTTTGTTTACACTTTCTACATCACCTCAAAACAAATCTTTCCACGATGATAATGATGGGAATGCATCATGTGATCAGAGCTGATAGAAACCCACTCAGGTATGAGACCTAATATAACACAGACCTGAGACTTGTGGCAATATAACTGTACTCAGGCTGATCAGACTGGATGCAAATTCGATCCAGCCTTTGTCAGATTTAATTTGCTAAGACAGAGTGCTCCAAATCAGACCTCTTTCAAGCCTTAGAGACTCAGTTAAACAAAATATATGATGAATTCTATTTTTTTATTGCCATTAATATTTTAAATAAAATGTTTTTACGCACTTTACAGTAAAATTCTCTTTTTCCTAGAGTATTAATTATGAATGTTACTTGCATTAATGTTACTATAATGTTGATGTAATCAGAAATGAATGTCATCAAATTTTTTTAAATCTTTTTATAAGAGTTTGCAGTTTACAGGAGCAAATGTCAACAATTTATACATGGTCCTTTAACCCACTCACCTTCCTATTTCCCAGTTGTTCACTCATGTTTGCACAAACAAACCAAGCAATAAAACTATACAGAATGAACACAAAAAATGTTGTAATAATAACACTGTCAATAAAAGATAAATACAGCTCAACACAGACTGTACCAAAAGCAGAGGCGCCTATATCATGTTCTGCATTGGGAGTAACATAATTAAGTTGCACCGACAAACACATTTGCTTGTTAAACTACAATTTTAATTGGAGAGGATTGTCAAGCGTACAGAGTAGTTAAGCACTATGTGTGTTGTGCAGATTCCTAATTTTTTACACCGTAAGTTTAAGAAGTTCAGAGCTGTGCTGTGTTCAGGTAAAAGAAGCTCAGACGTTCTTGTATCTGTATAGCCCATGTTGCCATGTATGATTTTTTTCTTTCTTTCGCATGGTACAGCTTCAAGCATCCTTCAAATTCCTGAATAATAATTACTTAGCAACTGTGAAGGCTAAAGCTAACCCCTTAGGTTACTGGTCAGTCTACGAGTCTGAAGAAGACTCCAAGTTTACATATTGATGGGTTCAGACCTTGTTGCGCACTTTTCACTTCATTGGCTCAACGTATCACATCTTTACAGATCCTCTTTATTTTATTACATTCCCATTTAATGTGTAGGTATGTTCATTCTGTCTAAACATTTCCAGCTGAGGCCTGATGTTCTCAGACTGACCCTCTCTAGCTTGCCAGGAGTTAAATAATATTGGAGCACTGTTTTTGGTGAGTTAGGTTTTTAGCACACATTCTCAGAAACAGCAAGGGCCCCGCTATAAACTTTATCCTGATCCATCCGGGTGATAGCATAGCCTAAGTCCTTACTCCACAGTCTTTTTATAGCCTGGATGTGTGGTGATATTTTGTCTATCAGTTTTTTGTAGATTCCAGGAGAGTTTTATTTTTGCAATGATTCTTTTCCGCCTGGTATGTGGCCCAGTGTCTGCAGCATGAGGATCCTTTTTTCTTGTTTCTAAAAACATCAGTCTTTACTTTAAATATGTCCACCATGGCAGCAGGACAAGGGATATTTTTGCTTTGTATTGCATGTTTTTTAAAGTCCAGCTTCTGAGTAAAGGATGGACATTTTAGAGACACTTCACAGCTCATGTAAATCAGACCTACAGATTAACTTTTTATCAGTGGTTATGGAGGAGTTATCCCAGATGGACAATGATGACGAATGACTTTCTTGCTGGTACATTTTGTGTAACTGATTGATTTGGATTCAAATTCCTCTCATAATTAAACCATGCCTACGTATTTAATCTTAAAAAAGATTGTGAAAGAAGCTAAATTTAGGATTTTTATGTCTAAACCTACCCAAACATCAACCACAGCAAAGTCATATCTTGTTCAGTTAAGAGTGACATTGACAGATGATGTCATTGTGTCCAATTAAAAAAATCCTGATAGTTTCATCTGCTGTGAGAGTGAAATATTTTGTGTTGGGTTATGTGAGGCTTCCATTAAGAGATCCACAGCATACCCGTACAGAATATCCCACAGAGCTGCTGTGGTAGTTATTTTATAAAAGATATAGGGTGAGAATTTCACTGATAAGCGGTGGAAGCTGTGGTATTCAGATAAGCGCCCTATACCTGTTGTAATATACAGCCGAGCTGCGTATCATAAACTAACCGTGTCAAGGACATACTATGTAATCGCAGTGCTATACCAGAGAGATTAACACAGCCGGGACATGTGTTGGCCTAAGTTATGATAACCTTGTCATCACTTGTCAGGTCTGTAAACTTCATCACCATTTTATATTTTAGCCCAGTGCAGGGGAAGACGGCATTTAATAGAGATTTACACCTTATCCGCTCCAGCATCTTACTTTTCCCCTGTTGTTCACTTGATTTGCCTTTTGTCTGCAAGCCCTCATGATATATAATAACTACAGTGTCAGATAGTGATTGAAAGAAGGATATCATACACTTCCCATGGCAAAATCATCAGCTGCATAGCATATCCTAAAGGAGTGTTAAATTGATATCAAGAGGGTTCTATAAAGATTGATAAAATGCTCCATAAACTCAGTTTGACGAGCCTTCTTTGCTACAGAGACACATTTTGTCCTCGTAGGAATACCATAGGAATATTATAGAATATTATTACGGGGTTATTTGTTAGGAAATATTCGTATATGTAGATTAATTGCACAGGGAGACAGCAGCGAGTCAGGGTCTTGATATGGATTTCAAATCTGTCTAAAGTAATAAAGTTAAGGGGTTCTTCCAAAGCACAAACCAGCACATGCACAAACAGCTCCATTCGAACAGGATAGCAGTATGGTGGTGTTGAGAATGTTGTCATGGAAACAGAATATCTGTGACACAAAAGCACACACACACACACGTGCATTGTGCACACACCGACACAAAGACACATGTAAATTCTGAAATCTAAGTTCAGTGTTTTATGGTTACAGAAAGACACAGAGGACATTTTTTGCTGATAGAGAAAAAAAAATGTAAAATTACTTAAACATTGTTATGCCACTCTTGACTGTAGATTATCCTTCTCACAGCCATTTGCATTTTGCTGATGGATGGACTAATTTACATTCCTTAAAAAAAAAGGCTTAAAGTTAGCTTGTAAGCAAGTCAGTAACACCCTTACACTTCATAATTCAGCCTTATTTAAATCTTACACTTTAACAGCATCTGATTTTTTTACAAGCTCTGCCATTTTTAAAATCAAACTCAAACTTTTGTTCACATTGTTTTTGTGACAATAAATACAAACAATCCAGTTGACATTTCAGTTACTGGGTCATATATTGGGATTTTTAAAAAAGAAATAAAACTACTTCTTATCCCAGCTTCTGTGGAAATTTGGGGACTAGGATCACTGGATAGATGTCTTTAGGGCATATGTAGATCCAGTTGTGGGGCCACAGGGTTATTGGCTGCTATAGAGCACTTCATTGGCTAAAAGCTGCACAAACCTCATAGTTAATTTGATTTTACCTATGGAATCAACTTTAAACACGTCTTCTGCCCTGAAAGTACTGTGCTGTCCCTGCTCCGGAGATTCCTGAACTTACCAAACTAGAGTTATGATTTCTGACAGCACAGAGTAATTCAGAGCCTCCTAATGTTAATGTGACTAATGACAGTATCATGGCTCATTTGTGGCCTCTGATTTGGAAAAATCTCTCACCCCTGCTCCTCACTGTGCTTCTGACTAAAGCAAATCAAAGGCCTATAACTCACATTCACACAGACACGAGACTGTCTGACAAGAATTTAAAAAAAAAAACCACAATAGAGTTGTTTATGTACCACTAGCGATTAGAAATGAAGGACCCATCATGCTGTTAACTTTGTGTTACATGTGGAAAATTGAGATTAGCTTGCCAACAAGTCCTTGGCAGCCGCTGCCCATTAAAAGCCCTGTATAGTCCACATTATACAAATGATACAGTCTGGCTAGTGTAAATGTTTGCTCTCTCGACAAGTATTTTGGTGACCTTACCATGTGTGCATGTATTTAAACTAAAACCTGCAAAAAAAAATTCTTTTTGTTCTTGTTTCTTTCCATTTTTGTTGTTTTAGATGGTGGTTGAAAATGTTCATCTTTATCACTTCATCTCTCTCCCTTTATACAAGTATACATATACATATAGTATACATACAGTATACAAAAAACTTCCTTGTGTCCTTGTATCCTTGTATATATTCTGCATTCATGCTCAATTCATGTCTTTTACTAACTAACTTGATGCTCAGAGCAATTATTATTATTATTATTATTATTACTGCTAGCATGATTATTATTGGTATTGTTACTAGTATTGCTATCATTATTAAAACACTTAACTCCCCCCCCAACTGGTGCCAAGGCCAAGGTTTTTGCCTGTTAAAAGGAAGTTTTTCCTCGCCATTGTCGCCAAGTGCTTGCTCTTGTGGGAATTGCTTTCAATTGTTGGGTTCCTCTAAATTTAAAATATAAATGTATTTATAGAGTGTGATCTTGGCATGCTCTATATGTAAAGTGTCTTGATACAACTTTGATGTGATTTGACGCTATATAAATAAAATTTCATTGAATTGAAATTAAACTTTAGTCAACCAATAAAAACAGGACAAAAATGTTAGGGAGAGATGGATGGAGAAGAGATCCAATCAAAAATACCCTTTTTGTGAGACAAGTTAGGAAGAAATCCAATCAGAGCGAACCCTCTTTTGAGGGTAGGTTGGTCTACAGACCAGCAGAGCCATTTTCCAAAGTGCAGGCGCAACAGTTAAACACACTCACAGTTACACACTCACAGCAGGAGGACAAAGACGAGTTTGCAGAACTTCGCACAAGACATTTTCAGGACAGTTAGGTTGTTCGCCGATGTTATATTTAGTTGTGTTTAGTTGCATACCTCAGGATTTCAGTTGACTTCGCTCGTCAGCAACACGATAACGTTTTACACTGCACTTGGTGCATCCGAGGGCAACAGCATGTCTCATGAACAGCAGAAATTAACATTAACAGTAGTGAATTTTCTGTATTAAGATACCTTGTGCAATGGCATTTTAACCAATAGTTATATTATTTTTGATAATTGCACTTTATTTTTTGATTTTGCACAGACAGTAGAAGAAAATAAGTTCAGAGTTAAGTGGTTATCTATTTCAATAATATTGTACTTCATCTTGAAAGAATGTCATATGCATTGCATATCATTCAGAGAGAATGCATATCTTTTTTAGGGAGCATGTATATTTTTCAGGGAGAGCAGGCCCCTATGCTTATTATGTGAGATTATCTTTTGTGGAAAAAGCCACGGTCATGTTTTTTACATTAATAATTAAATAAAATATTTTATATTATATATATTTTATATTTTGTATTTCAACCAATAACTCTGTGTCTGTATTGCATATTCAAACCTTAATACCATTCCATAACAGACTGAAGAATACTTCCAATGTAGTAGACAAAAATCTGCTAATATTTGGTCTACAGTATAGACTAAAACTAGACTAAGACTAAAAGACTTCAGATGACTAAAATGTGACTTGAACAAAATGGTGTGTTATTCAAAAGACTAAGACTAAATCAGAATTTGCTGTCAAAATTAACACTGGTAATTAGTGATATACAAAAACATCAAACATGCATTTTAGATTGATGAAATTAACCATTTTCTCTTCCACTGACAGTATATCTCAGTTGGTCCTCCCTCTGTTTGCTCTGCACTATTAAATTGTTTGTGCATGGGAAAGTTGTGTGAACAAACATTGTGACTGGTTCTACAGACTTAATAGCAAAGAGGTACATATTTCTACATGCAACAGTGACAGAGATACATGATGACTCATCTCCAGTTGTGCTTCTATCCATAATAAATAAAAATCCAATATTTCCTCTTCTTTTGGTCTTTTAGTTTAGTTTTTGATCTCTCCTCCTGTGGGAAATATCTTATTCTTTAGCTTCTAAATGCGCCATTATATTCACCAGCTAGTCTCTAACTGTGTCGGTCTGTCTGCTGTTGGGTGTTGAGCAGGTGGTGTACAGAGGGATTTTAGAGCTTTTTCTCTGAAAATGCTTCTTGCTGCAGCCTAAAATACTGGTATAACAGTGGTTAGAGAACTAAAACAGTGAAGTTAAGCCAGACATCTGAACAGTGAGCTTGTGCTCTCTTTTTTTTATATGATTCCAATTCCTTTGCAACAAGGATTAGCCCAAACTTACATGAACATCTCATTTTGTGATTTAGATGCCTTTCCTGATTCAACCCTCACCATGTATTCAGACTTTTGACCAGGAAATTAAGAATTTACTGTCTTGTACATCCTTGATCGCTGAGGAACAACTCAGGATTTCAGGACACTCTGAGATGTGGACAGGAGGGGAGGAATGGGATCAAAATGCCAACATATGATCAACAGGCTGCCTACTCCACCTCCTAAGCCAAAACAAGCGACTCCAAACTGAGTTCAAATCCACTATATAGATATGAAAAGACAGGTGACGCAAATTTAGGTAAAACTAAGATTATAGGTTCTGATTTCTCGACAGAAATCAATTTTCCTAATATCAGTTTGACGTTAAATCATCTCCCCTGCATGTCCGGACATCAAGACCTTCAGAAACCAGGAATCATAGTTAAATACTCACTTCAATCACACCCTAGCTGAGGCCTCTCAACACTAGACTGTAATCTTTTGTCCATCAGGGTCATTTTAAAAGTGGCACTAAAGCCTAAATTTATCTGGCACCTCAAATCAGTCTTTCTAGTTACACATAGCACTTCCTGGCAGAAGAAAATAAATCAGCACTTTTTTTCTCCACACACTTGAGACAGCGGCCCAACTCAGTGGTTGAAGGCATCTGGGCGTAAACCCTTTTTGCCCCTGTTTCTGATGGTTTGATATTATGATATTATTTTCTTTTAGGAGGAAAGATTTGAAAACCGAATCCACCGGGACAACTGCAACATTACTCAACTTAATGGCAGCGACATCCAAGTCTGTATTTGATAATCACCTCATTATCTTGTTATTAGTCAACAGAGAAGTTCAGTAAAGTATATCAATAATATGAATTCCCTTACTGATTCCAACCATGACTTTTTTTGCATTATTTAGAAGCATTCATTGGCTGCGGGTTGAAGCGAGCTGCCAGTCGCTGTAATGGATCTTCCACTCCATCATGGGTAATGGAGTAGGGGGTAAACACGGCCTGAGGTAGAAGTATTGCTGATAGAGAGTAACACCAGGGGCCAAGGTTGCATTCTGTACCATTTCCCTGACTTTTATGAAGCGGAAATTTTGTGCAAAGGTGCTTGACAGGATTCATACAGTGCTTGGTTTTGAATCACAGGTACTAACCAGGGGCAAGTTTCTGTAGGAGAGCAGTTAGAGTCAGCATGCTTTAAGTGCCATAAAGAAATGATGTGCAGTTAGACTTTATGATCCTTAAAGTTTCTTGATCAGTATTTTTTTTTTATCAATAGATCAAATGACTGTGTATTGTGAGAAGTGTTGCTTGAAGTAATAAACCCATAAAAACTTATCACTCAACTCTGCAGGTTTCCCTCAAATATGTTTAGCTTTTAACCTCTTATTTTTCACATACTGTATTTTTTTCCTGTTCGCTAACTTTGTTCATTTTATCATTTCTACAGGAGCAGATTACTGATAAATTCACTATATTCTGCCTGCTTTGTGTCAGACAGCGCGATTAGCAGCTAACAGATTGGTGAAGCTAGCCGATAAAAGCCTGTAAAGTGGGCACAAGTAAGAAATCTATCGTTATTTAATGTCCACTGAATGTGTAGCCAGCAACTGTGTGCTAACTCATCATAACAATTTTATACAGTCTAATGTTTCAGTCTTGTATTTTTAGCTTGTTCTGTAGCTCAGACACAAGCTAAGACTTGTTACAAAGCATCATGTGGGCAGCGCCATCCTTCCAAAAATGCATACTGATGTAATAATTAGTTAGTTTTCTGACCAGAGATTAGAGGCCTGGCTGAAAATACCACCCAGTACATATACTGCTCATTTTTTTTAATGATCTAATTTAAGCTAAAGAAGCTTATATATCATTAGCCTACTTATCTTTCAAATATTACATTAGCATGGCTCTGATGTTAGTGAGTGTTACTGGATATAAACATTGCTAATATTCAGCCAACACATCGAGCAATGTACAGATCCACAAACTATAAAGTGATGTATATATTGTGTTTTTTAGCCTGCTGTAATAAAAGAGAAAAATCAATCATTGCAGCTGAAGTTTAAAGATTGAAATTTGAATTTATTATTTCTTTCAGAGCTTTCAAGAGATAAGGATGGGAATTTAGCATATTTCTATGAGGTCACATAAACCGTAAATCATACTCCGCTTGGGAATTGATCACAACATTTTCCTTATCCCACCATGTGTCTGTGTCATCCTGTGTTTGTCCTTCTGTATGTTTCTGTCCTCCTGTAAATGTGTTTGTGTCAAGGTGTGATTTTTTTACTCTTTTTTTGATCCCACTTTATCTTTCTGTGGCTGAGTTTACAGAGGCTCGCCAGAGAGGGAAGCAGACCAGTGGAAAAGAGGCGATGATGAATGACACAACACACATTTGCTCTTTTCTTCCCCTCTCTCTCTCCCTCTGTCCACTCTTCCTCTTTTCCCTCTGTTTCTTTATCTCTCTTGGTCTCCCTGTGTGGAAGAAGCGGCTTGTTGTCTTCCTGTCGCGTGCGGCGGATGTCGTTGCGAAGCTGCATAAAGAGAGGATGGCATCTCACAGTGGTACATCCAGACATGATGGCGCTGGCAGCAGGACAGAAAGAAGGCCTTACACATCACTTCAAGTGTCTGTCACTCTCTGTCATGCATCTCGAGGGCTGTGGGGAGCAGGCCACTTCATGTCCAAGGAGTTGTGGTGTCTGGTTTGAATAGAACTCTCTGAATGGTACTCTGTCTGCTGAAGGCAAGCCAGTGGTTGACACAGAACAACCAATGTGGCAGCCACAAAATGATGAGTGCAACTTTCCTCAGCTGGGGATTGTACGTGTAAAACACAGTCATCCGTGTACTTATTTTCATTTATTTGCGAGTGTCTGCCTTTGTGCGATTAGGAAACTGTGCTTCTCGTGTCTCTGTGAACTCCCTGGGAGTGTTTTCAACTCCTGTATCAAAGGCTATTCCCAATTTGTTTCTGTGGATCCAGCAACCGGGATGGCAGCTGAGTGGAATGGTAATAAAAAAAAAAGGACGCCCTGAGAGAACGCCCCAGCCGCTGTCGTTCCCGGTGTGGAGTGAATACTGAGTTCTGAACCTGCGGACAGCAGAGGGGTGGGGTGTCCGGTTTGATTCTTCCACATACCTCTTCAGGGATATGCCAAAACCCCTGAGAGATGCTCTGGTTGTGTATTTTTGATAAGCTCAAAAGATTTTTCTTTCTTCACCAAGGCTCACATTGTAATTTCTGAAGCTGCATGGAGTAAACAGGTGCTAGATTATCTGACAGCATGCTGATGCCGAATGAGGAGACAACCACTCTGATTAGCGGGACAGGAGATCAATAAAAATTTGATGGGTATAGTTTGTAGCTCCCAGTCTCTGTGGCAGGATACAAGGTTACACGCAGATCTGCTGTTCCACCGGCAAATTTATCCAGCTATTCAGATTATGATTACAATGTGAGCTGATCTCTGATAAGTGCCTGAGGGCAACTTCCACAATAACTTTTCAATAGTAGTAGTCTTCGTGTGCAAAGACTTCTTTAACAGTAAAGGGAAAGAAAGAATGACAGAGAGGAGATGGAAGTCAAACAATGGGCAGACTTCTAGGGCCCTGTAGTACACTTTCTGCCATGCGCAAGTGGCACATTGAACGGGGAAAGTTTTAATTTATTCAGGAGAGTTTCCAGGTCAACCATTGCCACCTTGTTCCAGGAGCAGCAGAGAAATCCTGCTCTGCCCCGCCCAATGTGCCACTGGCACACAGCTGGTCGTCCAATCAGCTGTGTAGAATCATCTCATCAATTCATAAATGAAAGGAGTGCGTGCATCTTAGCCAAACGCGAGATACACACTCCCATACGCACACTGTTTACTTCAAACATCATATTTTGTGATCAAAAATATTTTCAAATGACACTTTACTAACTTCACTTAATATGTCCAAAGCACACTTAAATATTTTACACTGCTGAAAAACAGAAAAGAAAGGTGTGTGTGATTCTGGAAAAGTGTGTGAGCACGTTGGCCAGCTGCGCCGTATCTTACGGTACAGGCTGTTTTACGTCTGCGTCTCCATTTAGACCAGTTTCTGGCTGGTCTAAACTCCTGGCGCATTTGAACTCATCCTGCCGGGTGTATGGTAGCAAACATGCCAGGACACGCTTCCATTCTGCCTTCATTCTCAGACCTCCCGACCCACCCGGTACACGTGGGTTTGCTATTGTACACTAGCAGCAAAAATGGCATTTGTGGTAGGTGTACAATAGCAATGACACCTGCACCACTGGCGCACTGCATTTGGGTGTATGATAGGATGTTTACAGGAGTGGGTGTACTTCCTTTCTGCACTTCACAACCTACCATAACCCTGCTATGTTTCATTCCTCTGCTGTAGCTTTATGGGCTGTGTTCAGCTGTTTTAATGTATTAAACAGTTGGTTAGACTAGACTTAGGCTGGTAATAAGTATGGCTACTAGTTAACACATAAATGATCCTTTAATGAGTCTGAGGCTGTTTCCATTACAACCTTGTTCCAGATGAGGGAAATGTTGATGTTAAAACAAACTGTGAAAGTGTGAACAATGTTGTTTGGCAACAGTTCAGGGAAGGTCCTTTCCTGTTTCTGTGTTTCAGTGCTCCAATGCACAAAGTCAGGTCTGTAAAGGAAATATTTTCTCACTTTGGATTTAAAAAAACACAAGACTGTGTCTGCTGTTGAAAAGCACACTATGGAGAACTGTAAGTCTTCTTTGCTTTGGAGAAATCTGTTCAACGGTGATTTTGGTTTTGTGGGGTTTGGCAAGTTTAATGTGAGCATGTTACTTTGATCCAAGGCTAAAAGAGGAAAATCCTCCAAATTAAGTACAGGTTCAAGGTTTTTACTTCTATTACGGATGCTCTGTTTTTAAAATTAGGTTTAGGATTTTGAGTACAATTGGGAATAATATCCCTATAATTTCTATAAAGGCAACAACTGTCAAGCAGCTAAGCCAATGTTAAGGCTTGAGCATGTAAATTGAATAGTACAATGTTTGGATTAAAGGGAATGTTGACACAGGGAAGATATACTGAAATGTTCACCACAGCTTAAATACAAGAAATACAAGGTAATTTATTCACCCTTGTGCAACACAGGATTGCACAACAAAATAAACACTTAGTCCTTCCAACTATTCACAATGAACATATACACAGGATATGTTCATTATACACAGGAGAGAATTGGATTTTACAAAAGAGCAATGCATACATTAACTTATATACATGTTTACACATATTCAATCAGGAAATTATTTCTCCCAGTTTTTGAAGTATGTGTCTGAGGGAATAAAAACAGCAACAACAACACAGTAATTATAATATGGTTAACATATTTACACTAAAAGTTTGACTTTTAGGAGAAATCATCCATTAACTTTGACTGCACTGAAGCACTAAGCAGCACTGATGTAAACCACAGTGTCTGCCCCCCTCCCTCCTGCGGGGGTCCTGCTCTGAATGCTGCGCATAAGGCCACATGTCAAACAGAGATGTTACAGCATATGTTGTGCATCAGTTATTTTTTGTTTGTTTTCACATTTTTTCATCAACAGCCCAATACCTGCTGGGACACCAACGTGCCATTTATATGTGATTGGCCGGGGTTCGGAGTGAATGTAGCAAACGAATAAAATGATACAAAAGATGATAAAATAAGGGACTTGGACTTTTTTTTTACACATTCTCAAATCTGCTACATAAAACGCAGTCTCTGCCTGTGCATATACATAGGGAGACAGCTTAATCCTCTCCATAGCATGACATTATATCACACTTCATGATCATACATCTTTAATAGGGCAGACAAGCAGGGTTGAAGAACCTGCTTTGCCTTAACCAATGTTGACACACTGCGACCTGGAAACAGGATTGAGCCTCTTCTGAAGGCTGTCCACAATGACAAATCGAGGCAGGCCGTGAGAAATGAAACACTGGAAGACACGCCTTTCACTTTGAAATCTCATCTTAGTATGTAGGAAATCCTCCACGTCTGAGCCTTTTATCTACAACTCATTTTTTGTGTATATTTATCTTTCCCCCTCCTTTAGCTTACAGGATGCATTTTTCTGCCTACTTGATCATTTATCCAGCTTCTACAACCGCGGCACACACTGGTGTTTTTTCTCTCTCTCCCATCTGACTGTAGGCTGAACCAGGCTACTTATGTGGTGTAAGTCTGCCCCCAAGTGCCTGAATGCCATCACAACAGTGAAACTTGCACAACTGCTTACACAGTATGGTTTTCCATATGTCAAAACTAAATTAGGACTAGGTTAATTTACACCTTCATTAATTAAGTGATTATATTTTTACATTGTGCAACATTCTCTCTTACAGAGTCTTTTACATCAGGAAGCTGTTAAGAGACGTCAGAAGATAACATACTGTTAGTGCAAGATTCCTAGTAACACGTAATTAGGCATGCCATCTTTAACACATTGCATATTCTGCTAATTAAATATTGTCAAGGGTCTATGCAGAAACAGGAATGGATTTGCAACCTGGCAAAGCAACAAGCTGCCTCAGGGCTTCAAGGCCCTACAGGGGCCTAAAGGCTCCAGGTTCAATGTGTGGCAGTTAGTTTGTGGAAATTTGATTCATTTTAAATGTGTTTTTGTTCTTCGCAAATTTGACTGCTGAGACTTTTTGTGCAGTCTGTCTGCTCTCCCTCTGACTGAACCCAAAGCTACTCAGAAACACACAAATGTCTTTCGCAATTTGAAACATGTTTACCGACATTTTATGTCAATATCTGATTAAAGGGCCTTCATCAGTTCACTTTGTATTATGCCTATGTGGTGCATATCCAAAACTATTAGTATTTAATCAGAAAACCACAAACTAGATACCAATAACTAACTCATACAGCTCCAGCAGACACTGACAGTGAGAGACAGCATGAGGTTACCAGACAGTGAATTATGCCGACTGTTTTATGAAGTGCCCTTGCACACAATGACGTTCAGTTGAGACTCTTAATTTCTATTGTTACTCATGCTTTATGTGAGGTGTGTTGCAGCATACTGATTTAGCAATAATAATAATAATAATAATCCAGTTGGAATGAATGAAAACATGGAGGGAATGCTGGTCAGAATAATATAGAGTTTTTTATTTTTACTGTCTGGTCTGATGTGATGAGAATACACTCATCGCCTTAAAATTGATGAAGAGTGATCTCAATGAGGCAAACATGATGCAGATGTAATCTCTGTACTTAACCTTGTGATGACGCAGTCCTAATGTGACAACATTTAGCTCAGACTTGTACTTTCTTTAGAGCGCCAAAAACAGAAATGCTACCAGAACTGACCAAGTAAAACTACTGTAGGAACTTTTTTGTAAAAGTGGCTGTTTGACTTGACGAGCTGCATATTAATAGTGAGTGGGAGAAACAAAGGCCCACAGTATAATCTTGCCCCAGGGCCCGATGAGTTAATGAGACCCTTTCCTAAAACTCTGCATATTGTGGTATCAATTATAGATAAGTATATTCACTTCACAGATTTCACTACAACATTGCTGTGACCTGAAATCTGTAGGCTATTTTTAAAAAAAAGACAAAATTATCTTTATCTTTACTTCATGTGTGTGTTGTTTGCTTTTTAGGCACAAGTTACAGTTAAAATACCATATCAGAAAGATGGAGACTGGAGCCATACTTGTGCAATACCGGAAAAAAAGATCCTAACATTTATGGAAGTTTTTCACTTTCATGTTGGGTCGCTACCAGCGTTATGGTATGTTTCAACAATATGCTATGACAAACTGAGAACGAAAAGAAACTGGTGTTTTAAGAGGCACTTTATCATTAACAAATACATATTCTGTGTTCTGTGACATGTAATTTGATGGACATATTCCTTTGTGCACTTATTAAATCTGGAAACTGTTGGAGCTGTGGTAGAATAGAATGGTGTAGCTCCGTTGCCTTGTATATGGTTGAAATGTTACCTTTCAATCCTCTACTTTCATCCGTCTTTGGTGTTTCCATATGTAAATGCCACAGTTACATGTTTGTGTGTGCATCAAAAAGAGTCTTGAAGGGGGAGACCGCCTGTCTTGGATAACAGACAGCGGCATGTGATGCTCTAAAGCATTGCTCTTCGTATTTCTCCATTTTTAAGATGAAACCCTCATCCTTTTGAGTTAAGGTCAAACAGAGGGGGGAGGGGGGGGATAAGGTTGCCATGGATCAGTCATTTTACACACATCTCCTACTTTCTTGCCCTGCACAACCTCTTCTCTGTTTTTGCTCGATCCTCCTGGCGTGTTTGAAGTCTCCTTCACCTCGAAGCAAACAAGAAAGGATGAGAAGCGCAGGCCTGTCCTGAGGTAGAGCAAAGCTGTGTATTTTTCACTGTAATTGCCAAATTCTGTGACCTGAACTCAAGGCATCTGAAGAAAGAGTACCGCTCCCGCCGCATGGCTACAAGGACTAAAAGCTACTGATTCATGTAATGTAACAATAGCTTTTGGGCAGTGATGCCAGAACCAATTACAGATTACACACAGTTGCCATACACAGCAGATGTTGCAGTACACTATCCTGTAAAGCAGTGCCAGTTGTGTAAAGTTTGAGGTCAGTTCAACTAAAGCATAAGAACAACAACAACAAAAAATAAGAAGAAAGAAAAGAAAAAATATCTCTTTGGTTTTGTAAGGTGTGATTTTTCCGCATTCATCCCAATTCAAAAACAGTGTATCAATCGGAAGGAAGAGGTCCGTGCTCTCCTCCAGAGTCCAGGTGTAAAAGCAACTTAAAAGTCAGTCTTAAGACTCTTTAGTCAATTTCCAAAGATAATGTTGACGAAATTAAATTTCTTATTTGGAAAGTGTATCCTAAGTTTATTTAGTAAATTTAGTCTACTTAATTGTCTCATTTCATTTTGTTTCATTTTCTGTCGTTTTCTGATCCAATTGAAAGTTGCATTAGTCTTTTTTTGGCAATTGAAGCGAACACACTAATAAAACATAGATATTTACACACTATAACCATGTTAACTCAATGTGTTTAATGTTTAAAGTTTTATTAAGACAAGTGTTTGATGAACAAATCAATGTTATTCGCTCTTCTTTTAGCTCTGTCTCAGATATCTGAGGGAAATGTGAGTCTGCTAAATGTCCCACTGTGCTCACACATTCTGGGCAGGTAGTGTACATGGATGTGTCTGTCTTTCTTTCTTTCTTTCTTTCTTTCTTCTCATGAGATGGGTTCTGATATTTGTTTTTTCTCTCCAGTTCTCCCTGTCTCTCCTGCCGTGGGCGTGTCATCCCTCTGGCTGGCCGTTTCCTCACCTGTGCTTCTGTAATCAAGCTCACCTGATCTGGATCCACTAATTACTCTTCACAGTATAAAGACACCAGCTCTCCATCGACTTGTTTCCAGATTGTCTGAAATATATTGGCCAATATCCTCTTAAGCCACTCTTTGAATTCTCTTTGCTTGTAAATTGAAGTTTCTGTATCCAGGCTCATTTTGCCTCCGCGTTCCCTCATGCTGTCACTCTGTCCAGGCAGGATTTCTTCATTCAAGACAGCCTCTCCCTTCTCAAAGCCTTCATCGACAGCCTTTCTCTGACAAGGACTCTCTCCCTCCACTCTGCCAGTCAGCCAGCACCAATTGCTTCATTCCGAGTGTACAATGAAACATTTTCACTGTTTCACAGTCTCAGTTTCTGCTTTTAGGTCCAGAAAAAAAAAAAAAAAAAAACTGAAACATCACAGTAGAAAGCTCAGAACCCAAGGCTGGATGGCCTGTTTCTTCAGTGGTGCACAGTGTTCTTGGACACTCAGACAGCATGACAGGGTTGAAGGGGAGCACTGACCCTGCAGTGAAACTGCTGAATGAACGTAATCTCTTCGGTTGCGTCTGTTAGTTGAACTATCTGCACCCTTAATTTGCTCTGCTATGATCATTGTTCTCTTGTGATGAAGACACCAGCTTTTTGAAGGTCCAGTATCGTTAAAGGTCTCTGAAATGTTGACACCTTTTATGAGGCAGACAGCCGGCAGCAGCCATTCAGTGACTGTGTCTGATTTGCTTTTATTGATTATTTCTAACTTCTAACAGATTTAGGAGCTGGTTTTAGCATTAAGATGATATATGAATTGATCTTAGTCCAAACAATATGGAGGCCCGACAAAATTAGGACTGCCATGCTCATTTTATTTAAAAGGTAACTCTGAAATCAGTAAGTAAGGAGCTATTCTGTGCCTCAGGATGTTTTATAAATCCAACCCCAGGGCTGAAAAAAAGGAATAAAAAAGCTAAAATTCTGGCAAATTGAGAGGAACTGCACAGCCATTCGGAGCTTTCGACTACAATAGACCTGTTTTAGTCAATCAACCCCCTTAAGTTTTCTTTTTATACGTTTTCCATTTGCTTTTAAAAAAAAAAAAATTGTCCTGCCCTGAATATTTTGTGACTTGGCTTTTAAGAAGCATCCCATAAATAAAAGTCATGATAAGAAAAAAGGGTACTGGTATATGATAAAACAACCTTGCAAAAGCGGTTCAAGAAAGTCCCCAACACAATTTGCTTTTCTTTTTCATTTAGAAATGACAATGTGAAGTTTCGCATAGCTCTGCCCTTAAATCTACCTGGAAGGGATCACTGTGGGTGTTCATTATGGGATTAAGGGTCTGTGCGCGTCTCTGAGATAAAAACACTATAAGCTGAAGTCATCGCTCTACACTGCATTTTTTTTTTTTTTTAGTATAAAACATGTTTAATTCATTTCCTGGCTTATTTCAGTCATTTCCTCTCTCTGAACCTCTGTCACCATGGGCTGTTGTACCTCCCAGTGTCTCTCTACATGCAAGACCTGGTGTGACATGTTGCTCATCTCTTAAACCCGTTTAACAGCTCGTTACCCGTTCGTCTCTTTCGCCCCCTTTGCCTCTGTTCCAGGCACTCATCACTTCTTGGTCAGGTTCCATTTTTGCTAATGCAGTGGAAATGAGCCGTGGGCATTGCAGAGCGAAGCGGAGCAGATTTGTGGCAGCATTTTACCACTGCACTGCACCGCACGAAAACACAAACAGGGCGAAACAAGGCTCAGCACACAGGCAATGAAGACGAGGGAGCACCCAATGACACAGAAAGCTCAGAGGTTGGCCACATGTAATGCAATTGGACAGCAGTTAAAACAAATGAGGGGTGAGGTGTTACACTGCACATAATGGTTCAAACAGATTAGAGCCGCAGTAATACAGCTCCACACAGACGACAGCATTTCATTAGAGAGAATGACAGCGGTTCTGTCTTTTTTTGCCCCAAATACTGACAATTCAAAAGATTTAAATCAAAAATCATTTTTGATGGTAAAACTTGAAACCTTCATCCTTAAATACACAAAGAATATTGTATTTAACTAAAATTATTACTTGAAGAGTATCTTGTCTTTTTTCCAACACTGATTTTATACCCATCTGGCTACACGATGAAACATGCTAACTTGTCACTTGCTACCTAAAAGTATGCTAGAAGCATTAGCATCTGAAGATTCCCCTAAGAAAAAGTTTGACACTATAAATTTCAAACATTAATGCCTGAAGTAAACACAAGGATCTTTTCTAGCAGCAGTTTGATTAAACTTAAGGCTGTGGGATGCGATCGATACTGTGTGTGAGAACGCTAGAGAAGCAGCAAACAGAAAGATGAAAGGACATTCAGATTAACACTGCTGTGGTGGAGATGTTTAAACCTCCACATTCAGTGAGGTCGCTGCACCAACCTGACAGTTTTACATGTGATAGGCAACAGCGATAACTAACAGTGGCTCTACACAATCAGTGGGCTAATTTCCTCTTTACTCAGGCGTAACCATGTTAACCAGAGTTTTCCTGAATCACTTTAAAACACATAATGCAAACCATCCTCTTATTTCCGACAGCTCCTCTGGCATGCCCACCTGCTAACTCGGGCATATCACAAACTAACTGGTATGAAGCTGGTTCACTTGACACGTTTCAGAAGTGTTTGTGATATTATGGATCCCACCGCTGTTGCTGGCAGGACTCGACTTCCTCTCTGGGGTCTTCCATTAACAGCTAGCAAGAGAAACCACATTTGAGATTAAAACCTTTAAAAACAAGATAATGTCCTTTTTTAAAAAATTGTGTAGGACTTTACCTTGATTTTTTAATAACAACTCTTTCAAAAAACATGTTTTTTATAAAACTTTAATACTAGATCACATGATAAAACGGAATTCTAACTACTTGGTGTCAAATTTAGTGTCCTGAGCGTTGCAAAGCTGTTGGAAACAAGATTAAAAGAAACGGTCAGACGGCGGAGTCCAGAGTCTGTTCGGGGTCGCAGCAGTTCATCATGAGGAAGAGGCGTTTGGAAAGCTCCGGACCGACCCTGCGAGTCGTTGACGTGATGCCTTCGCCTCTGCGGATTAAAAGGTCAGACAGCAAGGAAATCTTGTCGCGTTCCGTCTTACACAGATTGTAAGCCTGCAGAAAGAAAAGGAAACACTCAGTTTGAAGTAAATACATCTGCAGTCTTCTCTCTTCAGATGAGACTTGAATTGTTTTGATCAAACTGTGTCTCCCTGATCATTTAAACCTACATTAGAACAAACTCATTCCCTTGTGGGCTGCACGTACGTAATTAGCATGCCAATTCAAAGAATTCCAAGCAACAAGTAAAAAATAGTCATTAAGTGTAATTTTTAAGATGTAAGAGGGATGCTGCGCTTGCCTAGAAGCTGCTTGTTTTAAAATAGCAGTTATGATGTTTTCACAAGGAGAGAAAGCAGTAATTAAAGATCATGTTATCATCAGAATATACAGGAAACAGAGAAAAAGGGAAGGATATTTTTACTGAAAGTGTTATCAAGAGAGTTTTTTATAGAAGACAAGCTTCAGGAGCAAAAGGTGGTAGACTTGGACCTTCTTGAGCAGCTGTGGGGAAGGATAAGCTGCCAGGATGGCCGAGGCCATGTCTGCACTGACTCTGTTCAGCTGTTGGATCTGTCTCTTCCACACCTGCAGCAGTCCCTTCCCGGCTTTGTCCACCCGCTGCCCCCCCGCCCACTCACTCTCCAGGTAGAAAGAGAAGCCCGTCTTCTCACGCTCTCGCCTGAAAACACACCGAGAAACCATGGAAGTGACTGTTTGATCTGACAGAAAAAAAAGCTGGCGCGGTTGTAAGTACCCGCTTACTTGAAAGGGGCTTCTGCAACCGCTTTGGTCGTCATGGTGATGTGATCGGAGAAGTCTTTCCAGGTCGACAAGAAGCGAACCGAGACGCCGGTGTGAAGCTGGAGATGCACCACTGCCTGATGGGATATTAGAGGAGATAATGTGAATGACTCACACTGTCAATTTTAGGTGGGGGGGATGGTAAAGTAGAAACCCCTTAACTTAGCTTCAGGGAGATTTAAAAAATCTCTTCACTGTGAGCCTGTTAGAAAATTTCTGCTCGATATTTTGTAAATATCATTTCTGCTGACTTCTATTGCTTGTATTTTATCGAACAACATGATGCCAGAATAAAAAGCTGAGTTTTCACCTGTCAGTGTAAAACTTGAGTGCAGCAGCTATGTGCTTGTTTCACACTGTCTCAGTGGAATAAAGAAAAAACTATTTGTACTGAGACACAGTTTGCTGTCATTTTCTGTCTGCTTACACACACACACACACAGACTGACGGAGAACCAGGTGAGGTGAGGGTAACAGGTAGCTTAAGGCTGACCTGTGTTTTCCCCAAAGACTTCATGATTCAAGCCAAAAAAATTGAAAAGCCACGTAGATTTGGTTGAAAGCCGCTCCACACAGCTGCAGCATTATTGAGAGCAGGCTTGTATGTCAACTTTTGAAAGCAGTGGCAAAGAAAACGGGACAAAAACTGGATTGAAAGCCTGCGTAAAAACTTTCCAAATGTTCTTCCAAAGATCATTTGTCCATTTTATATGTATCATTTTAGTTGTGTGTAGTATATCATTTATGTTTTATTTATAAAAGATAATTATTTATACACTGAGTGTTTGAATATCAGTAACTATTTAAAGTTCATTGCCTTTTGCATTATCATCATATCACTGATGAAAATTAAACAAATATTGTGTCACAAATATTGTAACAAGCCTCTCTTAAATGTACAAAAGCATACGAGTCGTAATATAAAAAAACACTATTTTTTCAACTTCAGTGTAAAAGTCAGAAATTACACCAACATTTGGTAAAAAAATGGAATAAATAAAACAATTACATTATATCAATGGGCTTGATGGATTAACATTATTGGTTTTAAGGCTATTTCAATTTTTTATTAAAATTTTTATTAAAGGTAAAAAAAAAAGGGTGAATCTCTTTTTTTTCCTAAGAAAGTTTAGAGACTTTTTTTAAGGATTTTATTTTTACCACATGTAAGGCCCCTAAACCACTGAGAGAATGCATTGAAATACCTCACTGTATCAAAATTAGATGGATGTATGACATCATCAGTGAAGAGCGGAGTAACAAAATTTTAAAATGGCAGAATGTGACCAACCTACCTCCTCTACTTCAACTCGTGAAACCTCAGGTAGAACCTCAGCTCCAGCATTCTTCCTTCTCTTCTTCACTTTTCCTCCCGCCTGCTCCTCACCAGCGACTGCCTCTCGAAACCTCTTCTGGCCTTTTGACTTCTGGGATCTGAGAACATGAATGTGTTTAGTGTGGACGTCCTCTGGCCTTACGGTGTGTTCAGGGCAGCTCCTTTGCTCCGTTTCCCTTCTTCACACACATTTCTCACACTGTTTCCAGCTGAGCTCTGCCAGCCTCTGCTGGCAGTGATAGGTGGCATGTTTCCAGCAGCTGCACATGTGTTAGCTCACACTTTATCTGAGTGCCATTCCTTGTTGTATTTTAACATGACTGTTAGTCTTTTACTTCACACTGCTGCACAAGTTCACACAAGAAGCTACTTGTCTCCTTTTGCATTCTCTACCAAATCAGTCTTCTACTGTCAGACACTAAGCTACTGAAGTGACTGAGTGCAGCATTTAATTTTAAAAAAAGACAGTAATTAATCCTTTAAAAAACACAGTAACTGGTACCAGCAGCACAAAAATGAAGTAGTTTTGAACTAAATGTGCAACATTTCAAAATACAGATTCTATGAGAATCTATGAGATGCTGTCCATCCCTACTTGAAGTATTTCTCCAGGTCGATGACCACCAGGCTGAGGGTCTTGTCGGGGTGACGCCTCTGCTGATCCTGCACCCAGGACGTCAGAGTGGGAGCAGCACCAGGCTGACCATGCCTCTCCTCCTGCATGACACAGCATATATGTGTAAAAGGAAATGTACTGACTGATCTGCTGGAACAGGTAATGCAGCTAAAATCAATAATACAAAATCGTCAAAGTTGGGCATAATAAATACTCAAAATGTTGTAAGTGCTGTGAATCAATTTTGCACCTTTATACACTAAATTGAGCTAAAGTCTAAATGCATGCAAGTAAAATGTTAAAAACCTTATATGTTTTCCTTGCATCATTATTGGTCAATACAATTAACAAGTGAATAAATATATAAAACACATAATCACATCATGTGGTCGATGTTGCTCTATCAACAACGTGGCGGGGAAACATATTTCAAATCACAACTTTGGGGAAAAAAAAATTGTATGCATTTTTGCAAATTTTTATTTATAGCATACTGCACCCGATTAAAGGACAAGTTTGAGTTTATTCTTTATTTGTTTATTGTCAACAAATCTCATTAATGCCCGAACCAACAATGAATGTATCCACTGAACAAATAGTGTGTGTGATACTCTTTCATCCTCTGTGCCAGAGAGCTCCATTGTTGTCTCATAAACAATCCAAAACAATCAATGAGCCACTGTTCAACTGGCTGACATGCTCCTTCATTACCATATCACACACACATGCTGTAGTTTATGACTCAATCCCACATACACTGCCCTGCTGCCCCAAATACCCACTTGAGCATCATGTTTGTTGTGTTTGATGGAACAATGCTGTTTCACACTTGAAACAAATACCATCTGCTGAGCTGCGTGCTTATTAAACTGAATAGAAATGAATTCTTTCTGTTTATTTGTACACTAAGATTTGTTGTAGTTCACAATTTTTGGTCACTGTTTTTCTGTACATTAATCCATTCCTGTATTTCCATGTTTTTCTTATGTTGAGTTGAATCTTCATCCATCTGTCCTGTCCTTATTTTAATTTTGTTTGTTTGTTGTTCCACTGACCCCATTTTCCCATTAAGTTGATGAAAGTCACATGGTTTTTTTAAGCGGTGACTTCAGTCGCTCTGTTGATGTGGTTAAAATAAGGCAATGCGGCAGCAGCAGCTCCACCAACCTGAATGTAGCTATGGATCAGGCTGATGATGTCATCAGCCGTCATCTGCATCACAACATGGGCCTCTGGTACACACACTCCATCGTCTGGCTGAGACACAGAGGGACACACAGTGAATCAATACTCCTACACAAAAAAAAAATGTATTCAGTGTCATTAATACTTAATGAATGCTCATTAAACTGCTTCTTATTCAAAACCAAGGTCCCATTTGTTAAAGGCAATTACAGCAAGGTGTCTCAAGAAATTTGACAAGTATATATTCAAGCTTCAATTGAATGCCGCAATGGGAAAACAGTGTGTGTGTGTGTGTGTGTGTGTGTGTGTGTGTGTGTGTGTGTGTGTGTGTGTGTGTGTGTGTGTGTGTGT
>JAQNCA010000017.1:16726591-16765785 GCA_029783725.1 Acanthurus tractus | reverse complement strand
CAGCATGAGGTGATGCACTGTCTGCAGAACCAGTGTCCACAGCTGGCAGAGACTGGATCCTTCAGGACGTCCTTGCACAAAGCACAGCAAGACTGCTGCGCCTCCACAGAACCACTCTTCCTTTTTCTGTAAAGACATTTCTTTAGAGCTCAAGTGATTTTTCTGATTATTAATTAAAAACTAGTGTAGCACGGTACACCAATACTAGATAAATATCGCGGTACCCAGCTGTTCAAAATGATACCACCCAACCTTTTAATTTAATGTGAATTGCGATACATAATGAATAACAGCATTTGAACAAGAGCCCTATATCTCTGGTGCAACAGTGAAGCTGTATGTATGTGTGTCTGCGTGCTGTTCAGTGCTCTACCTTCATTCCCTGCAAGTGTTTTGTTCTGAGCTCTGCTGTCAATCCCACTAGGCATTGTGGGCGTGTCTAACACTTGCTTGCCCCCATGGTGAGAAACAGAATAAGAGCCATGGTTGCTAGCATTCCAGGTGCTAAACTTGGCAAATGTCAACGGCTTGTTGTCAAAGTAGATGCACGGTCAGACCGAAATATGTTGTTATTTTGCCTACAATGCCAACAGTCAGGGTAACCCTATAGACACCAGGAAATCCTTGTATAAATTTGTTATAAAGCCATGAAGACAATTGGAACTAACACATTTAACTTAGCATATTATGTTGTTGACAGACATGCCAACTTAGATAAGGAATTCAAAGAGTTACAGATTGCACAATGAATGTGATTAATAACCAAAGTCCCTATAAAGAAGTCTGACCATTCTACGGCCATCTTAGTAATGCCTTAAGGTTGTTATTGTGGGTTAACCAGGTCCTTTCTAAATGAATGGTGAGACGACCTCAACTGCACTCTCAGTGGTCATCCAGATATAAAAACTGTATATATATATTCACCAGTGAAATCTAAAATAAACTAAATAAGCTATACCTCTACTGCTCGTGCACATGATTTTTATGATGCAAATGTCTTTACAATTAAATCCAGACAGAGCCGTTGAGAGAGACTGCGCACCATCATCAACGTATGTGAGAATGCTTTTGCTAACCTTAATGCTATGTTGCTAAGTCAGTACTGTTAACTGTGGCTAAAAAAAGGATTCTTAACGCTTCATTTTCAGGCTGTTAGTTGAATCAAACTGACGCAGAGCTCTACTCTGTGCATGTGCAGATGCACGATTGGCTTAATAGGTTGTTAGTCCAACCGTTATAAAGCAAATAATTGGTTTCTGGTGGGGAGTGGCAGGATATCTACATATAACCGCCATCTTTGGTATTATAAATTTCCCCATAGAGTCCAACTGAAAATAAATTGAGTGGTGTGTCTCCTCTTACTCTGTAGTCTCTGACATAATGAAATTACATGCCCCTGTGCCCACATTTTGTATTTTGTAGTTTGTGTTCAGTCTATTTTAGTGCACGGCTGTAGTGTCTAAGCAGTACTGTGAACAAAAGACATACCTGAGTAAGAGTAAAGACATCATGTTAAAACATATTTTTTAAAAGTGAAAGTCACCTATTAAATAGTACTTGACTAATGGTCTTAAAGTATCTGATAGTAAATTTGATCCAGTTTCAAAAGTAGTTTGTTGACATTTTAAGACAAGACAAACTAAATGCCAGATTTCCATCAGAAGTTAATTCTTAAATAATAATTTTAACAAATGATAATAAACAGCTAAAATGTAGTGTACCCATCCTCTGCTGTCCCATTTAAAACTCTGTATTTCTGTCATTGTCAGGATTGATTATTTCATTACTTTTTCTGGTGTCTTAGGTTTTTGCTGAGATATCATTTCAGAATTGGTATGGAGATGTTTTGTATTATATCAAAGTTAAAATGTTGGTATCCTGACAACACTATTAACAACACAACAAAATAAGACTCATCTTAGTTCAAAACATCTGCACTCAGTTCTGCATCATGACTATTAATCTTTCAGCCTTTTTTGTTCATCCTTAAAGCATCATTTTTGTTGGCTAGCAGTAAAAAGCAGTTCTCTTACTTTGTGTTTGAGGGTCCAGGTTCATTACTGAAGGCTGGAGGTAAACTTTTGGACCAGTCACTCTTCATTGACAAATCGCTGGGTGCTGGAGACTTTGTTCTCTGTCTGCTGGACTGGATTCTGCAATCATCAACATGCTTTTAATCAAATCACACGAATCAATGATGATATCTCAGATAAAAACTCTCTAAAACCAGGTTTTTAAAAAACATCACTGATAAAAGGTTCAACTTTGGTTTTAAACTACAGTGTTTTTTTCTCTTACTGTGATTGAGACTGTATATGTATCTGTGGGGTTTTTGTATTTGTTTATTATCATATGTATTAGTCCAATATCAGATTCCTGTGGTGCAGATTTTATAATTGAGATGTTTTTGGATTTTTTTTTTAGTTTCCCACTGAATTCTTGTAAGAGACATCAGGGTACTAAAAATCATCCTGTCTGACAGACCCCTGAGAGAGCTCACCCCAGCCAGAAATCACACAAAGACTAACTGTTAAAGCAACAATACATTACATTTCCACCTTAAAATAACAGTTCCTAAATCATTTAAACATTAGGATGCAGTGGAACAGGTTGCCTGGGCTTTCGTCCTCGGTCACTCAGCCCTCCCAGTTTCTTACTGTGCTGTGTCACTTTGAGGCGCGGGCTGCAGTTTCGAAACCGAAACTTAACGATGCATGTTACTGCGTCTCACAAAACAGAAATTTTGGATTATTAAATTATGGAGAAAAATATCTATTTGTTTTCCATCTAATGTCCTACGTCTGCTCTGCCTCAATTGTGTGATTCACAGAGGTTCCTGAAAGCGTCAAGGCTTCCTAGCTGCAGCTACCAAATGCAGCTGAGTCGCCTGTCTCTTGTCGGCCTCCACACCAGACACAAAACTGGACTCACTGCTGCTGAACAGTTAGTAGCTGCTTGCTTAGTTGCTTGGTGTCTGGTTGTGTCACAAACCATGTCAGCATGCAAGCTTTGGAGGTCAAATCTGCCTCTTTTTTTGACAGACGGAAGTGCAGACATGACATGAAAACTTTCTCAGACCATGAAGCCAAAATGACAAAACATGAGTAAGAAGCCGTTCTCTTACTTTGTGTTTGAGGGTCCAGGTTCATTACTGAAGGCTGGAGGTAAACTCTTGGACCAGTCACTCTTCATTGACAAATCACTGGGTGCCGGAGACTCTGCTCTGTCGCTCTTTTCCACCGCAATAACATCCATCTTCTTGGTTTCAGTCAGTCTTGAAGGTAACACAGAGACACTGACTGTGAGCTCAGAACACAAGAACCAACAGAAACATGTTTCATTTAAAAATAAAACCTATTTTAACGTCGATATTCACTTAAAACTTTTAAATGTCTTGCGTTCAATGCCTGCGTAGCTGTAGCCTAAAATCATTCTTTCTTTCCTTCTTTGCCATGGTTTAATTATTAATCACAACCCACAACACCTGAGTACTTTACACAATATGTGTTAATGTTTAACTGTGATTCCTTTGGACTACCATTTGTTGAATCTACAGTACAAGTCATAAACAGACCTTTGGTCAGCTTGAATTGAGGCTATACCTAGAGATAAAGTTTTACAGGGTTGTATTATTTAGTCAGGTGAGTCTGAGGTGGTGTTTGGAACACTGAAAATACAAATTAAATCCTGTAAGACAAAAGTGCTGTCAGTGATCACTCATCTTGACTTTAGTCTGTCTGAGGAAAATCCAGTAACACACAAACACATAGTATGGAGTTTCTTAACCCCTGAACACCATGCACAATTCATTCTGTTCTGGTCAGTTTTCTTTAAATCTCTGCTTGGTTCCTTAGAAAAATACACATCAAACCTAACTGTCAGAGACTTTGTTAGTAAAACAGTGGCAATATTAAGGTAACCCTCACCCTGCCTCAGTCTTCAGGTTTTCCTCTTGTGCTCGTTCAACTTAAAAAATTATCTTAACTCTGACTTACTGCGTTATTGTTGTATTGCTCTGTTTTGATCTCCAACAAAACTTGCACAACCCGTTTAATTTTGTCCTTCCCCTCAGTATTGGAAATCATGTCATCCTGTGTGTGTGTGTGAATGTGTGTGTGTGTGTGTGTGTGTGTGGTCCTCACACGAACAACTTTTGATATGGTGTGTTTAAGATCGAATTGAGCTTTGGTCAAAATGTTACTACTCAAATTCATAAACTGTCAATAATCTGTCATACCTGCTGTATGAACTCAGGTAAATTATACGTTGGACTAAAGCACAGCAGTACTTAAATAAATGTTGTTGGTTACTTTCCACTAAAGAAAATAAAGAAAACAAAGATGGTGGTTTTATTGTTTTACCCAACTGCAGCAGTTTTCAACCTCAAAGCTCCTTAAAGGGAAACATGAGAAAAAAGTGGATTTCAAGAGGTTAATAAAATGTCAAAGCCTCCTGGTTCACAGCTCAACTTCATATTTTTGTCGATGTTTGTGAGCTGTTTGTGAGCGACCTGTGTGCTGTCAGTATGAGTGCACAAGATAAAAACACAGTTATGTGTAATGGTCTTAGCTTTTTCATACAGCCGATCCACCTGCAGTCCAAGCAAACACACTACCAGCTGATGGCAAGTCTGCTCTGCGTCTGTTATTAAATCACATGTCAGACATCCTTTTATGTTCTCTGGTTTGTGTCAGCTCATGTTGTCTGATGCCCTTTTAGCAGCCGAGACCAATTTTTCTGCATCTTCAACTCTCTAAAAGTCAGAAAACACACTTATACAGCACACTAACAATTATACTCTTACAGTGGAATGAGTAGTGTTCACGTATTGTACCGCTTTTATTTCTGTATTTTTACTTAATTTTAATATGATTGTGAAATATGATTTTAAATGTAAGACTATTTGTAATGACATATTTTCACATTGTAAATTGCTACTTCTTCTTGCAGGTGCATGGTGCAGGTATTGGTGCCATCTAGTGGTGAAGTCGCAGGTTGCACATGCCATGGGCTGAGGATTTTTCACCCTTGCCTTATATGTACATATATGGTCTCCATATCAACAGTCAAAATGAAAGCATTGCACTTCAACAGGCTACTTGAGAGAATAATTTGACAGTTCACCAGAGAAGAAATAAAGAATGCCTGAGAATCTCACTCATCACAACTTTAATATTTCACAAGACTCAGATGTTGCCCTGATATATTAACCCGTACCCTCTAGAAAGATCACATCCTGAACTATTTAAGCTTTTGAACACATTTCATAAGTGTTCAGGCAATAAATGAAGTGTTCAGAAAACTCAGATTTTGACATTAAATGATATTCCACTAAGATGAATGAAAGACTAATTTGCTCTCAAATTGGATCTGACTACTCTGAGATATTTAGGGGTAATGAGTAAGAGAGATTCACACATTTACAAAAAGTATTACCTTCTCATGGCCAAAATAAAATCAGAGGTGGAACTTCTTTCCTTTTTATGAGCCTCTCGTACTTCTGCCCTTGTTAGGGCAGAATACAAACTACAGAATAAACTTAGTATGTTTAGATGGTGTGCTCATGATTCCAAATTTGAAGCCAAATTTAAACCCTGGATTAAAGAACTGGATAGCCAAAGGAATAAAAACATTTTACTCAATAACAGATAAGGGACAGTTAAAAGATCTCCAGACCTTGAGAGAAAAGCATGATCTGAAAAAGCAGGATGCTTCTAAGTATTTACAATTATGTTATTATATTATATGACAGAATGACTAAAACTTAGAACCACAAGATGGAGATATAACAACATTCTTAGCATCACTATAGGAACATATTTAGGCGATTTTTTACACCAGAGCTGTTCTATCCAGTTAAAGAATTACACTTGTGCATTTTCCTCATTAATATGGTTCCTTTAGGTTTCAGATGAGCATCAAAACAACCAGACTGAGACCTACTTGGAGAGGTGACCGATGCACTGGATTTGTTGCTGAGAAAGAGAAATTACTGTGTTTTATCCTGACGTGTAATCTTCTTGTCAAACTGCCACTAACTACACTGAAATCACTTTAGTTAAAAAAAACATTTAATTATACACACACACACACACACACACACACACACACACACACACACAAACACACCCACACACTCACACTCACACACACAAACAGGGAGCAGATAATGCTTTTTGTTAATATGATCCAAACTGAGAATGAAAAAACAGGAGACAAGCTCTGTAAATTCTCTTTAATTCTTTTGCCTGCATTATGGCCCTTATTTGATCTAGTTCTTTATTAATATTGGTGTCACATTAGCACACAAAATATTTTCAAAAATGTCCTTTCTGGTTCAACCTAAAAAATGCCCAGATTCTGTTCCACACATTGTTAAATTCTGATTTGGTGTGTGAAACACACACAAATTTCTGTTCTTACAGAAAAAAATCTTCAGTGGTAGGGGAATTGTAATACCAGACTTTGAACACAAGATGTCAGACTCTCGCTCTACATTATGTGCTCAACAGTTTGAACTTCAACCGTGGTGCATTTAAGCGCAAATTCAAACTGCACATGTCAGTATCGTGAAAAAACCCTCAGTAAAGTCTTTCCCGCATACTGATGGTCCATTTTTGTCTAAAACATGTAAGTAACTACAATTTTATTCCACCTTTCACCTCATGTGCTTCACGGAAAAAGTAACCTATGGATTCTGTTGTTGGAAGAATGCAATACCCAGACTGACCACAAGATGACACACAATCACTGCTACACAAACGTATGACCTCTTAAGTTGGATTTTTTTCCTAATATGCACAAATGGGTTCCAAATTGCATATCAAAGCTTCAAGCCTGTATCTTCAAAAAATCAAAGTAGTTTAAAGGAAAAATAGAGTGATGATTGCTCAGTCACTTTGGTAATTTCCACGGTCCCTTTGTCAGGCCATGTTCTATCATATCTTCATATGAACAATTCCTTTGTAAAACGTGTGTTGAAATAGCATTTGCTTATCAGCCAACCATTTTCCTGGCATTTCTTTTGAGGAAGTTTAACAGGAGTTAGGAGATAAACAGGATCAGTTATGTTTCAGAGGCTTGTGGTATGCTGAGGGAGTGTGGGTAAAGCCTGGTACACTGCATGGGAGTAGGAGTGCTGTCATGAAGCAGAAAAAGTGATGGATATGAGGAGTTTTTGGCGTTCTAATTCTTAGAATCACTGTATAAGAGTCAGTGTGCACTCCACCACCTAACTAGATAATGAATAAAAAAGACTGAGCAATATTTCTATTAAAAAAAATGTAAACACATAGATTATTTCATATCAGCTACCCTGTGTGTGTTATTTTTCTCTTAAAAAGAACTAATGAGTCATGAAGTTACTGAATAGCCACTGCTTATTGTTAAAGATCCGCATTCTTTGTCCCTACTCTTGGCCAGTATCAGTGCCCGTCTTCCTCTATAGATGCACAACAAATACTCTGATCTTTGTCAGTGCAGCGTAGCTCTCTCAGACCAACCCCTCCTGGTTGTGGCGAGTTTGTGTTTCCTGTGGTTAGTGTTTGATCTGGGTTAAAGAATAACCCTGTGCTGTTGTACTTTACATCTCAAATTCAAAGTAACAGTCATTAGTGATGAGCACAGGCCAAACAGAGTTACTGTTTAAGCACTGCCTGGTCTTACCAAAGAGACTGTTCCTGACTTAAATCTATAGAGTTTTTTAGATTACAGATTCAGATGATATTATTATTATTATTCTTATTATTCTTATTATTCTTATTATTATTATTATTATTATTATTATTATTATTATTATTATTATTATTATTATTATTATATTTTTATTTTTTTATTTATTTATTTTTCTGTTGAGAAATTAGTGTTGAAATTCACTGTAAAAGATGTTTGCATGCTTAATGTCATGATTCAACATGAGTGCAAGGATCACCTGGTAACACCGAGTTTCTAGTCTCTCCTGGCAGAAATGTCAGTTTGTCTGTTGGTTCATTGGTTCACTACTTTTGTCCAGACAGAAATACAACGGATAGATTAGAATGAAAGTTTGTACGAAAGTTAGCCATCCACAGAAAGTACACCTGTACTGACTTTAGTGACATCCTGACCTTTCCTCTAGTGACACCAGCAGGTTACTACTCCTACATACTTGTTATATTTTTGTTCATTTGTATGCTTACATTATTCAAAATTGTCAAAACCAGAGAAAAGTTTAATTTCATTGTGTTTCAATTTATTCATGGTTGTGATGTTTTTCAGTTTGTTAGTCGTTGATACCTTTCATAACACCAGTCAGAGACTGAGGAAGAGAGTCTGCAAGTGTGACTTAATGTGGAATAAAACTTTGTTACATTACATCATCTCTGAAAATTTCTGCTTGGGCCATTTAGTCAATTATTAATGTGTAATAGTGGTTGTATAACAAAAGTAAAAATCCCCTGATCTCATTCCATGTCTCTACATCATCATAACATCTTATGTTTTTCTTGTTTTATGTTCGGGGCATTTAGGGTTACAAATGCATATTTTGTTTTAAGTGTTTTATATTGAAACTGCTCTCTATGGTGCCCAGACTATGAATCCTAAAAAATTTGGCTGATTCCCTGACTTGTCTTGGAGCACAACCAGCAGGACTGAGTTTTCACCTGTTCCATCAAATATCTCAGCATCTGCTTGATAGACTGGCACACAGTTTGCACAGACATCCATGACTTTCAGATGGTGCATTCTACTGACTTCAGTGTTCATTTGATTTGATTCAGACATCTGTGCTCCCCACATGATAAATTGTAGCCTCTTTTGTAATCTTTTCCAAGTTATTGTCTGCTGCTATCATTATGTCAACATTTCAGTTGAACCAACACGATGGTTTAGGAGTGATTGCAGTTCCCATCACCCTTCGCGGTAGTTTCTGTGTTGTACTCATTAGCAAAAGTTAAAAGTTGCCATTGCATTCTAGGAAAAGATTACCTGCTAAAACTAGCATGTTAAGTTATTTTGAGAAAGACCACTCTTATCCAGAGTCAGTAAGTAAATACCACAACATACTCTTGAGTAAATTCTAGCTTCACTGAGTGAATCTTGCTATGACTTCACAGAAAACAGTCACTGTTTTTTTCCTTCTTTCAAATTGTAGTGAATTATTAATCCAGAAGTGTGGCATTTTTTCTCTGTGACAAGGGACAGCTTTCACATCCCATGAGGCTATGTTGGAGACAATGAGCAAATGTCCAATGGAAACGCTAAACATATGGGATTTAACTGGGATTTAACTAAATCCCAAAGACACTGAATAAACAGCATCAGTGCTAAAATATTCTAAGCAGTAGGCTTTTCTGAAGAATCATAGTTGTTGAGACTCCCAACCCTTCCTCCTAAATCAATATTCTTTGAAAAAATACAATGTAAAACTTGCCAGTTATTGAGATATTAGATATGTTACTGAGATATGCCGCTCATATGTTTACATCTCTAGTTAGAGTCATTAAGAATACCTTCAAGTGGGATCATCCAACTCTCTTTAAAAGCACAAGCATTTCCATGCACAGGCACATTCAGACTATTTTTAGGGATGCTTAAGCACACCTGAAGTTAATCTAAGTACTCCTGAAAATAATCTAAAATAAGGTTTAGAATTAGGTGCTACTGAAGTTGTTCAAATAAATGTTTTGTATCGATGTATCAGCTTAAATTTCTGATCTCTTTCTGGTTTTAATACTAATAACATTAATAAATTGCCATTGTTGTATTGCACACTTTCCAGCTAATTAGATAACTGATGCATTTTATTATTTATATTATTGTCCTGTATTGTGTATTTTCAGCACAAATTTGGACAGTGAACTACAAACCTTTAATATATTTTTATACATATATTTTTCTCAAGTAATTTTGTTTAAGATGCATCATTAATTTGCACTTTTGATGCTGGCTTTGCTAATATCCTTTTAAATTTAATATATGACAATGAAGAAATGTAATTTTCCATCAAAGGATACACTTTTTTCTCAGCAAAACAGTCAGGTCCAGGTAAACCAGTCAGGTCAAAGTGATGTCGCCTGACTTGCCCACAGCAGCCCAATCATTTATTATGATAATGATAGAAATTGATTTTTTTGACATCTTTCTGGCTCTTAAAGTACTATGAACACTCTGTTCTTTATGTTCACCTGTTGGTTGACAGCACTGATAGGTAGGGAGGAGAAAAAAGAGCAAGAACACCACAAGAAAGTGGACATGTAGTAAAGACCACATAGTTACAATGCCATCAACGACTGTTTTGTCCACTTTAATTGTAGTAGACTCTGCAATGATTTCACATTAATAACAAATAAAGTGTTTAACTATTATAAAATATGCATTCTCCTCAACCTGCTGTTACATTTATTCATGTCATAAATATCCTATTTGCTTTATTCATCATCAGATTATGCTTAACTGTAGCTGCATAAAACATGGATGATAGTCAGCGGCAGAGGAAGGGAGAAGGATAGAGAGAAAGAGGACAGAGATAGAGGGTTGAGAGTGAATAAAACCATGGTTAAACATTACATTTACAGCTGAATTTAACATGAAACGGTCTAACGCTTGAATCATCCCTGTTTCCTTTCCTCTTTTCTTGCCCCTGATGTCATCAGTCACTTTGGCTCTTACATCAGTGGCCTTCTTTCTTAAGTACCAGACCATCAGATGATCAGATACCCCGAGTCCTGTCCTGCAGTGTGGGAGGAAGACGGCCCATGGAGTGCTGTGGGTGGTTGATTGGTATTATGTGCCTCTTCATGGTGGTATGAGGGTTCATCTTGGGTGTGGATTGACAGGTGGACATCCAGGGTGTGCAGATGTACAGGTGAAATGTCCTGGGACTGGCGAAGGGTCTCTTCATATGTTGGTGGAGGCTGTGGTGGGATGTGACAAAGAAATAAGTGACATATTTAAAGACCTCCCGAAAATTTAGACACAAAGACCTGAGGCCATATTCAGACAACATTTTATATTACTACTAGGAGGACTCCCCACAAGCTGCTGAGACACATTTTTACTAGAAACTTCTAGAGTTCTTAAACTAAGAGGAAGAGTGTAGATGATCCGGTTGCTGTGGATGATGCCATGTTTTATGAACCTGTGATCTTAGGACTCTGTCAATGAGTTCATGGCAGAAATGCCAGGTATGCTGCCACATACAAATAAAGCTGTTAATATAAAATGTGGGTCAGTTGCCTCTGATTTAACAAGGCACAAAAAACAAAGTAAATGAAGTTTATAGGCCACTATCTAGTGAAGTATATGTGAAGGTTATTGTCAGCCTCTTGGCAGCTTGTTAATAATTAACAAGTTTCTGTATAAGACAACTTGTAATTAATAGACTACCATAACAATGGTTGATAGATATTTTATTGTTGCATTTATTCGCAGAGGGCTCAGCATCCCAGGTTGCAAAATGTCCTTGGGCACCAAGACACCAGCTTAACATGTCTGGAGGGAAGCACTGAGTCCTAAATGCATTTGCTGATCTAATCTCTTTTGTGTTACTGAGTTACACTCTAAAAAGGTGATGGTTCCCAAGCTGTTGTGTTTACAAGGCAGCTATAATCATTTTATAAAATAGTCTTAGTCCAAAAATTTGGAAGTCCTAAAATTAGGACTTATATACTCCTAAATTTGCAATTAAGGAACTTGGTTTAGATGTTTTGTCACAGCACCACGTTACCAATCATGGAGACTACTATTTAACCTCTGAATAAGATGAATAAAAGGCTAAGTGTTGGGACTCTCATGAAGCTTTCAACCGTCCATTAAAACAATCTAGATATGTTTTATGGTTATCTCCACTCAGACTTGGAGACTGTATATGCTGATGGAGGTTTTTACCATTTGGAGAAACAATGAACCAAGCAGAGCTGTGTAGGTGTATTTAAGAAGCCTTGACAACAGTTTCAATAACTAGCTCTCCACACAAAGAGCCTTGATACATAGAGAAAGAAAAAAAACACAAAAATGTCAATAACAATGATGAATCTGAAGCAGCTCTTCAAGTTTTTAACAGTCAACTCACAGAAATAACCTACATATTTCTTTAAAAGACCTGAGAAACATTGTCTGGCTTTGCTGCAAACCTGTTTGATAAGTCCAGCATAAAGACCATGAGCAGTTGGACCCCGTTAGCCCAGCTGTGTCCAAAGATTAAAAAATGCAATCACAACACATGAAACATTTTGTAACTGGGTTATTTGATCCTTACTCAAATAGTAATGTTAATTTATGAAATTTGTTAGAGTTGCAAGGAACTACAGCCTAGATTTATTTATCGTTGTACACCTTTAAAGCACTGTTGTCTCACAGATATTGAGAATGACATCTACCCTCTTATCTCACTCTAGGAAACAAAGCAAAAGTATGTACTTTCCAAATTGGCTAACTGTTGCTTTAAACCTATTTCACATCAAGGTAAAGTGCAGAAAAAATATTCCACTCTATGCTGGTAAAACTACCTAGAAAATGTTGGCTTACTTCATTGTGGAAGCCATTGAGGCCGAAGCGTTGTGAGATTAAAGTGTGGATTCGTCTTTGCCGGTCCTTCTTCCGAACGCTCTCATAGGAAGGTAGCCTCGGAAAAGCTTCACTAAGGTGGTAGTCATTTGGTTTCCCAATAATAAACAGCCTTCCAGGATGCTAGATTACATAAACACAAAAATACTGATATGAAGCATCTGGAAGTTGCGCAAGATCCATTGCAAATAATTGCGCTTATCACTTTTCTACAGCAAATAAGTCATTTTTACTTGTGGTCCAACAGCTCCCTGGTTCATGGCAGCACTGTGCTCATTATGGGGGATGCCAATCAAAGAGTGCCTGCTGTGGTAATGAGGAGAATCCTCCTGGGAAGAGAGATCACCGGGTATTAGTTAAAATTTACTGTAAATAGTTTTTGTTTTGTTAATCTAATATTCTTTTAATTGTCAAAATTAGTGTTTCCCAAACTTAGAGAGATGATCCAAAGGGGGTCATGTTGTTAATTTCCTCACTTTGAATAAAAAAAATTGTGTCCTTTACTTATTATGCTGCTCTGTTTGACTCAGATGCTCATAAATACAAAACTATATTTGAACATTCAATGAAGAGGATCCAAACTTGACATTAACCTCAGCAAATTTGCTCATTGCTTTAAAATACTTGACTGCACTCCCACTCCAGCTGTGTGACTGTGCTTAGCTGCTCCCATGTCCTCACTTCTCAGTTCATGTGTGCATGTTTATGATGAGGCGATGAAAAACTTTCATTGCACAGAGCGTTTCTGATTACCACTGTTATGTACTTTTAAATACATGTCATACATGTCGTTTTTCATTAATGGTTTGTTGTGTTCTTTATATATGACTAGTCATATATATATATATATATATATTATATATATATGACTAGTCATATATATATATATACAGTTTATACACACACACACACATAAGCTTTGGTAGTTACTTCAGCTGTACTGTACACAGGTAAATATTGTACTTTTACTTCAGGAATTTTGTTTTGACAGTTTAAGTTACTCATAATGTTTAAAATTTCAAGCTTTTTTACCCTTCCTGTCCAGTTATTACCATGGACCTCTAAATTTAGAATTTCAGTGGGTGGTTCTGAATGATTGAGTGTTCCTTCAGAGTTTAGAAAACTCTCCTACTTCTTAGACCTCTTAAACAATTTAAAAACCATCTAGGATTTGCAGGAAAATTCCCTGCTACAAGGCTGAAAATAGGCTGTTCTTCTGAGCTCATGAAAAGAAAACTGTTTTGAGATATGCGTTTCTTACAGGACATCGAAGATTTAAACAAACACGTTATGATCCTTTATGATGTGAAACATTTATGTAGACTAGATAACAATATGCAGAGCAGTTAAGTAAACTCAAACTTCAATATCTACATCAGTCAACTGCGACATACAAATAACTTAGGTATTTCATTTATTTAGGAAATGACTGGGCATGAGCATGTAGAGCTAATCTCATCCTTACATAATCTACAACAGTCTGAAGGGGTCATACTTGATATGACTTAAGTCTATGGCATGTCTGTGGTTAGTGTAATAGATAGCTGGTCTTACCGTGTAGTGTTCTGTCCTGTGGGCTCTGAATCTGCAGCACAGAGGATCTTTTCTGTAGAAGACCATCACCAGCATCATGATCACAATACAAAATGCTACACAGGACACTGAGGTTGAGGAGAGAAACAGCACACTGTCACTGCTTCAGAAGGGCTAAAGAGGGGATTGCACAGCAGGATAGATGTTGACTGTATATATGACAGAAGTTGTAGTTGTGTCCTGTTCCTGAGTTCCTGAAAACCAAATTCTGGTGAAGTTTTCTATGAGATGCCTATGTACTCACAGTAAGGGCCACCATTTTTATGGTCAAATTTTTTTCCAAAATATATATTTTTTTATCTCATAGATAATTAGATTACAAAAAAATGAAATATATATTTTTTAAATTTAATAAAATTGTGAAAGATTGTTTGATTTAAAATACCCTGGGGCATCTCCCCTAACAGTGTCAGATTTTTATTTAATTTTTATAGCGATTGTTTTACATTGAGCAAAAAAAAATAAAACAACAACACCAGCGTGATCTCTGAAAAAGTCAAGAGATTATATCATATTTCCAGGAACAAAGAAATGAACTCATGCTCTGATGACACATGAAGTCTATAACTTGTGCTGCAGGCCATCACAAGTCATAGTCAGTTCTCCTGTGTCTGTATTCTTGATCTTTTATCTAAATATGTGCCAGTGCATCTGAACTAGAGGAACACGGATGCCTGCAGCAACCGATGCTTTCATGCCAAGTCTCTGAATATCACAATCATTTAGTACAAAAACGCACTTTCAAAGATGTTTGTGTCAGATAAGCCTTTTGCTTAGTTCCCTGTAAGATGAAAAGCAGCATTACACTTAATTATTAAATATACACATGGCTACTGAAGACTACGTTAATTTGGGTTAACTGTATTGACAACTTATTAGCTAAAATTTCCTTACTTTTACAATAAAGTAACATAATACAGGCACACAGAACAGTATTTGAAAAATGAATTGTCAGACTTGATATTATTAACCATAAAGAAACATTCAGTAATCTGAAATCTTTCATATTATACAAGTTAGGCATTTTGTTGTCGAAGTAACATACACTTCAATATCCAAAAAAATCATTAATGATTCCACTTTATTGTTTCAGAATATTGTTAACAGAACAGTCGTGTTACACATTTATGTTGCCAGGTTACTTTCATATTACTGTACTGATTTTTTTGCATGCAGGTTGCCTCTTACAAAGCTGAATGAGAAAAGAGAAAATTTAAATGAATATTGTCAGTGCTACTTGCTTACAGCAAAACCTCTAAGGTGATTGATGTTTACAAATGACCTGTTAACCAATATAATTGCAGAATTAAAGCATAATATATGTTTTGTTTAAGACTTAAAGTCTTTGCCTAAGCACCCTGGTAAAAGAGGGCTAGCCTGTAAAAAGATCTGACTCATTAGAAATCATAAAAAAAATCTATATTTGATATCCTCCCAAAACATTACCCACCAAGCTATGTTGCCAAATGAATTTACAGACTGTGATCTTTACTGGACATCTCCCCTTGTATTACTAGTGTAATGTAATGGTAAATAAAAACATCCATGCCATTCCTAAAAGCATACAAACCTACCAGTCATCATAATATATTGTTATTATAATAATCTAATAGCCAAATTTGTACGTTGCTTTCCCACAGTTTTTTTTTTCCATTCAATACAAAAGACAAATTTTAAACATGAGGGGGGAAAAAGGGTCCTACCTGAAACCACAATAACAGTGAGCAGCTCTGGAGCCATTGCGAAAATACCATTTGAAGAAGACACGAAACTTAAATCACTCTTCAGTCAGTTTATCTACTCTGTACAAGTTAGCCACAGTTTTTAAACTCAAAATCACTCCTTTGCACCGCAGCTAGAGGAGAACAGTTGACTCTTTGGCTTTCCTGAAACTCCTTAACAGAATCCAGACACCAGATTCACCAGGATCAAACATCGGCTAAATATTAACACCATGTCAGGAGAGTGGTGGAGTTTCCAGCAGAAATAACTCACCTCAAACAGTCTTGTCCTCATTCCAGAAAAAAATGAACCCTATGAAAACCTGACTCTTGTGCAAACTCTAGTGGAAGTTAATGGAGAAGCAAGCAATATTTACCCATTTGGCATTTCAAAAGTAATATAGGATGTCAAGACATTAAAATTACTCTTGGATACAATAAAATATTACTATTACATTCTGAATATGATTGGAAAATTACTCCTGGGTATTTTGTGTGTTTGTCAGTATATTCTGCTCATATATTATCTTGATTTGCAGCTCTTTAAATGGTCCACTGTAAAAAATATAAAAATTGGAAAATATTGACAATGCCAGGTCATAATTGTGCATGTTATGTACAGCAGCATGAAATATTCAGTCCAATATAGGAATGATATAACAGATCTCTAATATGACTAAAACTTTTCCCAAGGTAAATCACTCAAGGGTAATGAGCAAAATTCTTTGTTAGTAAAGGATCAAAAGGAAAAGTCTTTATTACTTGGCAGAAATTGTCCCTTTCAGAGATTTGTATTGTATTGTTTTACAAATTACAATCAAGTCTCGAGTCAAAACAGGCAAGTCCAGAGTCAAGTAGCAAGTCAAGACTGATGAGTCCTAAGTTGTAAACTTTGAGGTTCAAGCCCTTAATAATCAAGGTGCATACTTAACCCAATGTAATGACATTCTAAATGTTGAACAGACTTGTTGCTTCTATATTTATAATTTTCATTTGGTTTTGCATCCTGCAGTTGTTTATGTTTTTGACAACTGCACTGGTTTTGTAAGCCAACAAAATTATCTTAGGGATCATTTCACCAAATAGAAGCTTAGTCAAATTACTTTAGCTCTTTATGGTTCACACTTGCAACTTGACTGAATGCTGTTGGATTGGTTTAACAACGTAGATCAAAGTACTTAAGTGTTGACTTTCTGGGATAAACAGCTTAAATAAAATAAGGGCGAACAGATTGACTCTTGTTTTTTATGGTGTTCAAGTCCAGTTTTAAGTCTTTGATGATTTTATGAACTCGAGTCTGAAGTCATCATATTTGGAACTTGAGTCTGACTCAAGTCCAAGTCATGTGACTTTTGAAGTCCACATCCTGAGTGCTGGTGTGCTGTATATTATAACATTGCACTATTATTACTGTTGCAAGAGCTGGTATAATAAATTGTTAATGTTGTAACAAGTTGTTGGAGCTTGTTTATTCAAATTAACTTGGATAATGTAGAACATGGTCCATTTACCACAATGCAACATGACTTAAAAAAATATTTTAAATATGCCTTTTATGTCAAATCAAATCTGTCTATTTATCTGTGGATCACACTATATTTCCATTAGCATGACTGTCTGTATATATCTTGTTAGGAGAAGCTGAATAAACAGTTTTACGTGCTGTGAGTGATGTAAGGTCCTCACACACCATCTACTAAAATCAAACTTCAATGAAAATGCTGAAAAAAAGATGGAAAAGGCCCTTTTTTAAACCCAGCACACGTTGTAAATAGATTATTGACACGCCTTTTTTAACGGGTTTCTGCTGTATTTTCCTTCAATACAAGACGTCTGTATTGAAAGAAAATAGTCTAGTCCACAATCTATGCTGCTAAACAAATCAAAGTGCTTCATCACTGTGTCGATATTCAGCATTCAAAATCTTGACTTGGACCTGTCAAAAAAAGCTTTAATGATAACTTCTCCCATGTACACAGCCACAAGTCGCCCTTGAACGCAGCCTCATCGCCACCCATCCTCACCATCCTCATCCTCCTCATCTTCCTCGCATCCTCCCATCCACATTGCCTCCCATTCTATAAACTTCACATCTCCATCCTCCTTATGTGCCATTCGTCCGCACCTCCCCCACCGTGCACTGTAGTCTGCGTGATGTGAGTGAGCGATCACGACAAGCCTGTTATAATGTGAAGTGATGTAGGCAGCTCTCACTTCATAGGAGGAGCTTGTGGAGCTCAGAGGAGAAGGCTGCGTGGGGAGGACGGGCTGAACGGAGAGAACGACAGAGAAAGAGACGGAGTTGCGTGGTTTGACAGTTTTCATTCTTCTCACCGGAGCCTTCAGTGGGAAAAAAGCGCGCGGAGAGGACGAAAGGATGGAGCGGATGGAGTCCATGGAGCCGATCTCGGCGCAATACACCACAGCTTACCCTGAGATCCATCCCGATAGTGGCTATGAATCCAGAGAGACCACCGACAACCAGGCAAAGACTCCACCAGCTCCAACGTATGATGAGGAATTAGTGCACAAGGTATGGAGATACTGTTTCAATCACGATGGTTTGTTTCAGTGTCACGAATTCTCAACTTTGCGAGACTGGTTTTCATGAAAATTCTTCTCAATGAAAGTACTTAAGTCAAGATTTTTTTCTTTAATTCTTCAATTAGAAGTTTATTTAGGCTTCTGGTATGTGTGAATGTCCTTAAACCTCAAAGTACCGGGGTCTTCCAGCCGGGTACGCCTCCGTGCGGGACAGGGCTTCCGCTCTCCATGGTGCTGATCTTCCCTTGGATGCAGTTTCAGTTGGTCCGTTTCCAGGCTTGTTGCGTGTTCAATCTGCCCAAAACACATAATTCCTTCTGTAATGAACAGTAAGCTTTTAAACATGCTGCTGAAAGAGGTCAGTTTCTGCCGACATGCTCTTAAGCAAGACGCAGGATCCTTCCAGGTTTGCTTCGGTGTTTTTTAAAGTCTCTGCATATTGAGGTGAATAGCATCTCCATTTTAATTTGTCAACTTAATATACACCCTTTTTAATGAAAGATTAGAGGGGGAATCATGCACTACATTAGAGGGCAGACAGAAAGGGTAGAGTCACCCTCACTGAAGGTGTTACAACACAAAGTTTCTATAAAATATATTTTTCTTCATAAATTCATTGATGCTCTTCAAAGCGGCAACCATCTTTACATAAAAGTCTAATAACAACAATAATTAGAAGAAGAATTTTCATAATGTTTTATAACATTGGAAGGACAAAGTGCTTTCCAGCTCATGGACACAGCATAAGACATCCACATAAACAAATACTGTGCTTAAGGTCTGGTTAAATGTGGGCACAAAATCCACATGACTATGAAAAGATCATGTTTTGTCCTAAAATATCCTATTTTGTTAACACAAACAAGGCAAATCAGTTCCCTGATGGTTGCTAAAATTACCTGGTTAAAACTGTTGACAGTGTTATGGTGTCAAATGCTGGTCTGCTGCTTGGCGTCTCACCTGACGCAGCACCACAGTCCTGTTCCAGGGCTGAGATGTGAGTACAGCAAAGGATCCGTCACACTGTCACTCTAACCTTTACTGTGAGAACAGCTGAAAAACCTGACATGCTGAATCTAAGGGGCTTTTTTAGGATCGTGGGAACATATAGTAAATATTCTATTCAAGTACAGTTCTACAAATAATTATAAAATATACACTGTGTGTCTATTTAATGCGTGGGGCCTTGTATTTGCACCAGGACAAACAATCTCTTGAATGTAATGAGTGCAAAGAGGCTAAAAGTGGTCGGATGTGGGGGTGTATTGTCTTAACCAGGAGCCTGGCTGCAGAATTTTGCACAATACTGCTGGTAAACAAAGAGTTTCCATTTCTATTGTTGGTACGAAAAAAAAAAAAGTTATTTTTGATAGTGAACTAATCTTTAAACTCAAAATATTAGTCCAATGATAGATTCAACACCGCTACTATTTAACAAAAAATAAATAAATATTTGAGGACCAAACAATGACTGGGGCCAAAGTTAAGGACCTCTATTTAGTGCATTAAGCTTTTTGAATTAAAGACCAGGATTGAAAGTCCTGACTGTTCTGAGGTGAATCATATCCAACATCACAAACTACCTCTGAATGAATACAGGGCTTGTAATCTCCCACTGTATGTTAGTGCCAGTCATGATGAGACCTGAGCCAATTAAATTAGCTGAATGGAAACTGTGAGATGCAGTTAAAAGGGAAGAAAAGCTATTGAAAGAGCTCTGAGATCATGTTCTTACTCATGTTCTGTATAAGTAATTGGAGTGATTATGGACTAGTTTTGCATTGACTGTAGCATCTTTTGTCTCATTCTTTTGAAACAATGAGCTGGAACACGATGGTGAGTTTGGGGTCCAGACTCCAGTGATCTAGTGGTTCCCGTCAGCTCAGGGGTGCTGACCTTTGACCTCACTGTGGGTGGAACAAAGAGAAAAGAGACCCTCCCTTTGGGCTTTAGGGACTTGTCACATGATGAAGCCACATGGCAGGAACAATTTCCTGTTCAGTTTGAGGGGGCTGCATCAGTCTATGCAAGTTTCCTTTATTATTAAATTGGCCTTTAGGTTGCAATGTCCTACTTTCTTTTTAAAAATTGGTCACTGTCACAGAAATTAGGACATCAACAATGTGATTGGATTTTATTTTAACTTCTTTCCAGAAATAAACTCGATCTAGTTAATTACATCCTACGCACAAACACAGTCTGCTACACGTCATTACAGTTAAAAAAACATTCAAAGAATGATTTGTGTTCATCAAGACAGCTGCAAAGTGACTTTATGTTATTAGTGTGAGTTTAAGTGAGAAGTGAGGTTGGCTAATGGTCCAATGAGACATGCTAGCCTAATGTAGCCATTACACACTCTAGCCAGCTGCCTGTAATTGCCTTGGAAGCGTTGTGTTTCTGTGTGAGTTCATGTGTTGGGCTTGTAATGTGAGGGGGGAAGCTGCTTTGTGAAGGAGCAAATTATATCAGTACAAGCTGTTCTTCCCCAAATCAGAGACTGTTTCTTTCAGGTGAACAACATCAACAAGTCCTGTTGGTACATTGTCTCACTGATGTGGCACTTTAATGTAGCGTGTTTTAACCCTTTCCATTGTTGTTGTGTCTCAGAAGCATGGTAGTGTTTTTCTTCCACTCCATCTCACTCGTGTTCCCCTGAGGGATCATAATTACATAAAGGAGCTTCTTTAAGTGCTCTTTGGTGAGGCCAGTGGTTAGAAATGAAGCTGAAATGGATCTGTGGGTTCAGCTCTGTTTAGAGCTTCTCCATGCAACTTACAATGATTGAGACACAACACTACTCAATTTTCTTGAATTATTGTCAATATTACACTGATGTTGTATTATAACATCTTCTGCTCCACAGATTATTAGTGTTGCAACATGCACAGGTCACAACTGTTTTGTTTGGTTCACTCTTACTACTTTCATTTTCTTTGTTTCAGCAGCTTCAAGCAGCTGCCTTAAATAAAATCAGTATTAGAAACTCACTGCCGCAACCTCAGCAATCAACAGCAGGAGGACACAGTGAGGCACTAGCTTGTTAACATAATGGAGCATTTAGCAGCTTAAGAGTCAGATTTTGTTGACAGGAGCTGGGAGAGACCAAAACATAGTTTCCTAAGTTTGTCTGGTGACTGGACACACAACTCCAAATGATGAGGACCACGTTGCAACATACGGTATCTGATGAGTGTGCATATAAACAACTGATTTCCATTAGCAAATCAAACTGAGATATGTCAAACGTGTGTGTAAATGTTCAGCTTGTTGTGGACTTCTGCCCTCAAGTAACCATAAATAAAGACAAAAAAAAATTGATGCTTCTTTCAAAGCAGTTCACAGTAATGTCTTTAACGTGCACTGAAGATTTAAGGAAACATTACCCAAAAAAGCCAAGTTGGGGGAGATATTTTAGGCGTATGGCCAAGTTAAGTTTCTGACCACTGCTAGCATGAGGAAGCGGTGCTTTTATGAACTAGTTTCCATTTGTATTGCATGGGGGTTTTGCAGCACACACTTCCGTTGACAATGATCAACTGTCAGTGACAGTAACACACCAGGACGCCTGCTGTGAGGGAGTGCAAAGACTGAATTTGTGTTTGCTCTCCCACATATCCACACAAACCTGCAGCGATCATTGCAATGAATGACTGTGTGTGAAACAGACTTCATAGTTCACTGACTACTTTTCTTTTATTTGAACACTAACTCAGTGAATGAACAGTGAATCATCCTACCTCAATGGTCCTTTTGTTTGCATGATTTTGATAGCATTTCTAATGCATTAAGAATGATATTAAAGTATTTACTTCAAAGTATCGAAATCTGGGGGTTTCTCAGTGACATCCAGTTATTTCTATATGTTTCTTTATATAGAAGTATGTAACAATATTTTGCTGTCTTGGTATAAAATTGCATTTTGGCAGAGCTTAGTGATCTGCAGCTGCTGTGGGGTTTCGGATCTCAGCTGCTGTGCAGCGTATCGAACTGAATTAGTGGCAATATAAAAACTGTCAAGCTGTATTACATTCCAGCCTGTGTCTCACAGACTTCACACTCTCTGGGAAGATTAAAGAGATGTTTCCCATTATTAATGCGAGAGAAGATCAGCACAGCCTTATAACTCCTTACTCTCTCCATTCCCAACTATTTCAAGACCATTTTTCCATACAGAGGAAGGACTTTAGTGTTTATTACCATGATGGTTTTTATGGCAGCACATACGGAAGCTTCTCAGTAAAAACAACTCAGCTCAATAAGGAAGAAAGGACTTTCACTGGCACTTAACAATCTGTTTATAAGCCCAGGAGATAAATAAAACCCAATTCTCTTTCTCTTTCTTTATGATTTTCTCTCTCTCTCTCTCTCTCTCTCTCTCTCTCTGTCTCTATCTCCACACCCTACACTGTTTACATTTTTCTCAGCATCCATGGCTAATTCCCAAACATCTATGGTGCTTTCACTTAATTGCATCCAGTCTCCAGTAAGGTTTTCTGAGACAGGCTCACTTCCCAGCTAACCTCTGTTACCATGGAAACAGCGTCATACTCCACTCGACCACAAACACACAAACATCCTCATCATTATCTCATGAACATGTGTAAATCCACAGTTAAGCTTGTTTCATTCCACTGATGCTGCTCTTACATGCACTTATGCGGGCACATGTTACATGCTCTTCCTCCAGTAAACAGGAAACAGATGCCACACAGTCACAGGAGGATCAGATTAAATATAAATATTGCTGTTGGTTTTTATTAATGCTGTGCATGTAATTTAACATCCCCCCGTTCTGCCTGTCACCTCTCTGTCTGCTACTGTACTTATTTATACCTAAGTCCAGCAGAGTTGATGCCTGGGTCACATGGCCCCTTTGTTAAAATCAATGCTCCCTCGCCATAGCAACCAAGGCTGAGGGTGGGGATATTTATGTTCTAATACCGGGTAAGATCCTGAAAGTACACAGCTTGACATTATTTGGATATGTAGTTTAGGACTGATGACATGTGAGGACACCAAGACACACACAGGGCAGCCTCAGATGGTGGTGGTCACGGTCACCCACTGATGTTGCTAATACTGATTTTCTTTGCTTTTCATAAATGCTTCTGTATGCCATCACACTGATATTTCATTTATGTTGAAAGTGTCTCTTAATGTGGAACCAGTGTGTAAAATCCCCAATAAAGGTGCCAAAAAGCAAAACTTTGCATTTGAAGAATTTAGGGGTTTTATCTTTCCATTCACAAACTAAAACATTTACAAAAACGTGTAAAAAATTACACAAAAAAACTGTAATGAATGGAATAAACAACGTGGTCCGATGTTTGAATTACAAGTTACAGTTGTATTATCAACTAGCATATGAATTGTGTAGTAGGGGGTTGTCAGTAGAGAATATTCAGCAGAGAGGTGAATTTAGATCCGTTTGCACTTCAGCAAATCCAAGAAATATTGGGCTTAACTTAACTTACAGGCGTATTAATAAATGCATATAATTAGCATAGCGAGTGTTGCTTATCCTGGTGTGTGAATACACTCATGTTGATAATTGGTGCTATGTACAAAGTACAGTTGAGGCTGAGAGAAAGGTCACATTTCTTGTTAGTGATTGGAGTCCATATTATATCCATATTGCTAGCAACTTGTGCATGAACTACTTGGTCACTGCATCCACATTTCCACTGCAGTTTCTGATCTTTCAATACCTCAAAATGTATATAAACTCTAAAGTATAATGTAAATATTACTTTTACTTTTTGAGAAGACGCTAAATTTATTTTGTGGTCGCCAGTGGATCCAATGTACTACTTAAACACACTAACAGGCCATGAGTATTCTATCTTTTTAATACTGACTAAATATCAGCATCTCTAAACATAAAATTCCTTTCAGTTGCTGCAGTCGCATTTCTTTCAACAGAGAGAATAACTAACCGAAGTTTTTGGCGACACATTGGTGCAGCTGATGCTTAAATTCTAAGGATTGTTGAGTCAGAATCCATATTTTATCCTTATCTAAGAGGTGACACGTTCTCTCAGAGTTTCTTAAATCCTTCAAAATGCTGAGATCAAAGGTAGGCTGTTCAACTCAGAACTGAGGAGAAACGCTGCTTCAGCTTATCAACTCTAATCCTTTCCTCTTCTTTCCCCCCACTACCTCCTTCAGCCTTGATCATTCATGGAGCATTATGACAAAACAGTGTCCCAGTTGATACAGGGCCTTATTAACTGATGATTACCTTGACTTCCTTTTTTGACTTGCTTGCTTGTTGCTCTTAAACCAAATGCCAAGCACCTTCAATTCCAGTTCATTCACTACTGTCGAATGCCCCACATTGAAATAAAAATATATGACAGGCCCACTTTTAGATGTCTGTCCAAGATCACTTTTGACAGTCCACCAACTTTCAGAACACCTCAAAACTCAGACATCTCTGTGAAGCCACTTGAAACGACAATGATCGTGACAGAATGGGGTCAAAAGATACCTAAGACATGCTTGGAAATTTATGAAGGTTCATGTCAAACTCTGTTACAAATTCAGTCAAGTCCACCTCTCACCATATGTGGACATTTGTAACAGTGTGAAAGAACTTTTTCAATATAAAAAGTTGCAACAATTTACACTCAGCATAGCGTTGATATGTGCACTCAAACTCTGAAATAACGATGCATCTTTCAAAGAAAGACTGATGTTTAAGTCTTGTGGTTTGTTGTGTTCGTAGGGAAATTTCCTGTTTTATGCTGATAGTCTTCCTCTTGGTTCTCTTCACTTCCTGTCTGCATCCTTATCTCTTTCTTGCCTGATCTCTGGGTTTGATTTTAAGTTTTTGTTTTTGTGTCACCACTTCTTAGTAATAGGATTTTCATTTGCTACCTCACCTCTTTTTGTTTGTTTTATCATATCAAGTTACCTTTTCAAGGCTTGCTTTTCACTTTGTTCTATTTTCTATTTTTCTATTTTTTGTTATCTTGCTTTCTAGGTCAATTTTTTTCAAAACCTAAACATTAAGTTTAACAAATTCTCAGCATAAGGTAAAACTCATTTTCTAAGTTGTGTAGAATGAATTGTGAAACCAAAGTAATTAAAGTGCGTAACTATATTTGATTCATAGTTTATTTAACTACACACTCCATTAATTTTCCATGGTGTACAGTCATCTAATGCACAAAAAGTGAATTTTAAAAATACTGGCATCAGCCAATGAGTTATGCAGAATGATTTCGTAATGACATGCATTAATGGCAGGCTAGTAGAGGAATGTCATCTGACATTCATGATAGAGTTCAAATTAAGTAATTTGGTCCAAACCACTTCTGAAAAATATAACCCTAACAAATCCAAACTGACACTAAAGGATTTGTATTTTCAGTCTTAAACTTAAAATCCTTCCTTGAGGCAACAGAGACTTTCTTGGCTGTGCCTCATTTCTGTACCTGTCATGGTCGAAGGGCAGTGTGTGCGTAGAGATGATGGTTACCTCAGTCTGACTCCTCTGAGTGGGTTTTCAAGTGAAAGAAAGGCCTATGGAACATAAAGTATTGATTGATAGCCATGATGACTAACTCCAATGTTCTGAATGTGTTTTGAATCCACTTCATTGTCTTGAAGGTTATCTCCTCCAGGTTGTGAGTCATGCTGTAATGGCAGTTTGCTGCCAAGCTCTTGTGAAAGATTATTTGTGCCACTTGGAAGCAGAGATGTCCACTGTGACGCACATGCTGACTCATGGCTTAAAATTATCAATAGCAATATAGTTTGTGATAAACCTGACTGTTTCCCTGCAGACGATCCTTGTCGGAGACAGCGGAGTGGGAAAGACGTCTCTGTTGGTGCAGTTCGATCAGGGAAAGTTTATCCCCGGCTCCTTCTCTGCCACAGTGGGCATTGGATTCACGGTGTGTGTGTGTGTGTGTGTGCATAAATTGTTTGTGTTTTCACATAAAGGTCATTCTCTTAAACGTACTCTCTCATATTTCTCCAGTGATATTTAGTCATGTTTCTTTTGCTCTATTTGTCCTAATTTTTGACCTTTCTGTGCAAGATTTCTGACTCCACTCCTACACAATGGAGATAAATAGAATTTTGCTTGCAGTGCTTACAACACTGAAAAATTGTATTCAGTAACAACATGTTTATCCAGGAACAGTTTCCACCTGAACACACCACTTTAATGTAATTTGGCACTTCAACTAAATTACATTTAAGTCTTTTAATTCAACAAAATGCAGGGCGAGCTGACCATCACAGTCAACAAACAACTATGCTCTGTAACACAGCACAACATTCTCCTGTAGTCTGACAGTTCATGATTCATGTAGGCAGTTCATGATCCATTTAAGATCTGAAGCTTAAACTTAATGGTGAATATCAGTATATTTCACTGTTCAAAAAAATGTTTTTAAATCTTTAAACATAACCCCTAGTGCTCCCTTGGCCTCTCTTACCTCACAAATCAACAATGAACAAAACACTTTTCTCCTTCTGAGATGTTTGAAGCAACCTTTTCAAATGTCACAATAAAAGCAAATAAAAGGCTTTTCTCCAGCTGGTTTCTAGCAAATAAACTTAGCAATGCAAAGCATAGTTGTGTTAGGAGTTAGCAGTATGAGCTGTGTTATTTATGGCTGGAATAAATAAACTAGAAGAAGCAGAAGTTGCAATAGGAACGAAACTATGGTGATGTTTCACAGATGAGCCTGTGATATAAGTGCTCTCTTCATCCACCCAGTTGCTACTTCCAATCATGTTTTTGTCCAATATTGGAATGTCTTGGGATATGCAGACAGCATCTACTTCCTATCTCCAAATGAGAACATCTGATAGGTTGTTTAAGCTAAATATTGTCCCAAAAAAGGCAAAAATTAATTGAACCGATAAATAAAAATTGTGAAGTTGCTCACTAATTTTGCTATTTCCATAAACCTTTTCTAATACCGTTCTTTTAAATGTGCATCAAAAAAACTTAAAAATATGGCTGTAATAAGATCTGCAGATAAGTGAAAAGAACTGCGATTATCCAAAAAGATACGGCTTTTGAATCCGTCAGAAGAAATTTTTAAGTGCATTGGAGTGGAGGCAGAAGTCTCCAGATCTGTACTAATAAAAGAAAAAGTATCCAAAAGTTACTGAAAGTTTAAATTTTTGTTTTCTTGTAGTTTTGACGAATTGTTCCTTTAATTGGTCTTTGATATTTGTAGCTAGTGCCCACTCTAACTTCAATTTTCTTCCTGCTTCTCTCAGAACAAAGTGGTGAATGTCGACAATGTAAAGGTCAAACTACAGGTCAGTAAGTAAATCAGTTGCAGTGAAAAACTTGATGTGCTTTCACTATGGCAGCCTATTTTTAGAACACAGGCTATGTTTCCTCTTGGGCGCCAGTGTTGTAACTGAAATGTAGATCCGGCCAAGTGGAATCAGGCCATGTCACCATGAACAGCTTCTGTTGCCTTTTCTGTTTCAGATTTGGGACACAGCGGGACAGGAAAGATTCAGAAGTGTGACACATGCGTATTACAGAGATGCTCACGGTAAAGCAAAAAAACAGCACATCTTACCGCCTCATCTTACCCTCAGCTGTTCTTTATCCATAAAATTTACTCAAATGTGTAGAAACAGAACCATATATTTATTTATTTATTTATCTTAATGTTGTTCTATCTCCAAGCTTTGCTCCTCTTGTACGACATCACCAGCAAGTCCTCCTTTGACAACATTAGGGTAAGTCTGGAAACTGTCTTCTGCTGGAAAGACATTATAATGAGCAGGCCATAAAGGGAAATGGCCTTTAATGAAAACAAAGCTACACAGAGCATACAATGACTTGTGTGGATCGAATATTAATAGTGTTGGCAGTGAAACACAGAAGTGTTTGTGTGTGTGTCGGCGTGTATGAGGGGTGGAAAGGGTCATGAAGGACAAGTACCACACACATAGGCCTAATCTCAGGTAATTATTTACTTTAACTCCCACATGTAATGTGTTGTGTATCTGGGTGTGATTTATAGTGCCGCTCAGGCCACTTTTTGCTGTCTGTACCCGACCAAAGTCCAACACAGCGGCAACCAATCCCCGATCGAATCCAACAAGCAGTCGGCTTTTTACGTCTGATCCTGGCAGAGGCCGATACAGTCAGTGTAATCTGAAACACAGTTTGTGCTATGTCAGTACCGTCAATATTCCTGCATATTCTTCCTTCTCTGTTTCCCTGAAAGAACTTTAAGGCACCATGTCAAGTAGATCAGCTGACATGACCAAACCCAACCAGAGCCTGAATTTCATCTCTAAATATTTTTTTCCAAACCAAGCCCAACCTGTCGGGTCATAACAGGTCCTATCGGGTGCCATCAGGCTTGTTCACATACTCGCATGATTTATACAAGCCGGCCATGCAGATGCTTTTTCTGTGTTTGTTCATACGCAAGCTTGTATGTTCAGACGTATTCTAATCGAATGGTCAGTGGTTCGATCCCTGGTTCCTCTAGTCTTCATGTTGAAGTATCCTTGGGCAAGATGCTGAACCCCGAGTTGCTCCCAGTGGCTGTGCCAGCAGTGTGTGAATGTGTGTGTAGGAGTTCCTGATTAGCAGGTCAGCTTTGTAGAGAAGCACTTGGCATTCGTGTGTGAGTGATCGAATGCTGACTTGTATTGTAAAAGAGCTTTGTGTGATCAAAAGATTAGAAAAGCACTATATAAGTAAAGTCCATTTACCACTTATGACTGCATGTGCACACACGTGACAAAAGAACAAAACAGTCAGGCTTTCAGCTGCCAGAAGCAAGTGAACACTGTCGACGCAGAGGAGAAGAGAACCAGCTGTTCTTCTAAATGTGGACCATGTTAACGCCCTGCAGCAATCCTGTATTCTCATTTTATCTGCTTCATCATATATTTAGTTTATTTTATCTTTTAAAACCTTTTTTAATTTTCCTGAAATTATGTTTTTATTATGTTATTATCATGTTTTACAGAAGTATTCTACAAGTTTCTCTTTCATGGTCTTGACCATGTTAGTAAATGATAATGTGCGGGTCAATGGAATATTATGCTGGCAGTTCAAAACTTAGCCTCAAATATATTTTCTTCAGCTTCAGAATCACTGTTGTCTGGCTTTATTATTTCATGATGTTTAACAGATGTTTGTGTGTGTTAGAAGTCACACATGCATGTGCACATGTGTCTGCATAGCCGAGTCATACTGATCACATACATACGTGCATACATACAATCATGTGGGATTTTTAGTAAACAATCACAGAAGTGTGTGTTTTATCTTCCATGACCTTTTTCATCCTTTACACTGTATACATGTGTGTCCATGTCAACCCATCTCCCACACTTCAGTCTAATGCAAACTAACTCTCTCTGTTTATCTTGTTTCTTTTGTTGAACCAGCTGTGTATGAATGTAACTGTCTGTCTCTCTCATTTCAGGCATGGCTAACTGAGGTCCATGAGTATGCACAGAGTGATGTATTCATCATGTTGCTGGGCAACAAGGTGAGAGGGAACAGTGAGAAGCTCAGCAAGTGAAAGAAGAAGTGTTAAGAAAAAAGAAAAGGATGTGATCTTTGATGAAACTTGACTCGAAGCCAGTTCCTTCTTTTGACAGTATCTGAGATATTTATTGTTGTACCGAATGAATCATGTTTGGGAGGATATTTCTTTAATATATCTGTAATATATTGGCTGGTCGTGTATGCACTGTAACATGCATAGTCATCTAGGTGGTACAAACAAAGAGTAGAAGAGAGACAAAGCTACACTAATTAAGATTTTTTAATGGAATATGGGTTAAATATATTACATAAATAATGTGCTCATTGTGACAAACCAGCATCATCCAACACTGCATTTTCCCTTAGCTCCTCTGTTTTCTTTCCAGCCCACAACTTCACTGTTTTGTTTCACTGTCACTGCTCTCACCAACCTCGCCAACTAGCAGCAGGCTGCTCTTTCCACTGAAAAAACTCTGTTAAACCCGCTGTGAAGTTCCTGCCCAGCAACAAATGTCAGAAACAGTCGAAATCAGCTGTGGAGCATCTAGCCAATAAAGAGCCTGGAAGCTGTTGGTGGAGATTAGATTATAGTTACATTAAAAACACATATTGGACTTTAATCAGGTGGACATAAACACAACATGAAATAAAAGTTAATGTTGCACTGTGGATGTGTAAATAAGGCCCCTGTTGGGTTTACAGCTTGTTCCAAGCTTGCTCATAAACACCTTCATTAGCATTTCTTGCATTTCTTGCTTCTTAGGCCTCAAATTCAGATTAAAGGGGACAATGTACGAAACTGACATTAAAATTAAGGATTGGCTATGTTTATTAAACTGAAGATTAGGCTTCACATTATTCCACTGTTTGACATTTTGTGGCAGTGATTCATTAAAGGGACAGTGAAGTGAGGTGTGAGGTATCCAAAATCTGTGTATTGCCCACAGTAGATGGCAGACAGTGTGCCCCATTTGGAGAAGCAGCAGGAGTGTAAGTGTAAGAAGCTAAGCAATACACTAATGTGAGTGAGGACGGCTGTAACACACACTTGAGCCATCTCAAAACCAACCACCTTAAAAAAATCATACATATAAAAAATGCTCATCACTTTACTCTTCTGTTAGACAGCCTTTTTTTGATGAGAAACTGACATTATGGCATCACGCTCACTTTAAACCCACCAGATTTCTCTGACAAAAACAGTCATTTTACCTCACACATGGAAGTTGCTGGTCTACTGCTTCCTCCATCAGTTAGATTGTTTGAACTATTATGTGACTTTGGTGTTCAAAGGGAATTCTAACCCTAACCCTAAGTCACACACTAACAAAAACGGGCTAACCAATCGAGGCAATGGTAGACCAACAACTCTTGTGTTCTACAGCTTTCTACACCACCACTCCATCTGCTTCTCTACTGAAGGTAGTACACTGACTACCACAAACTAAGTACCACAAACAACTCCACTTAAAAAATCCCCAAAGTATTCTTCTAATTCACACAGCAATTTGCCATTAGGAGACAAAGATAATAGAAAGGCTAATCTACAGTTCTAGGTTATAAAATATTCTAAATCATGTCTTTCTGAGCGTATAACAGGAATTTAAAAAACTCCTTTTTCAAAGACTTCACAAGGTAGCATGAGGTTTATTTGTATAGAGAAACACACTCAGATTCACATTATGTATATTTGTACACTAATGAGAAGTTGCAGTTTAATTTATAAAAGGTAGAAAGGTTTTCAGCAGCCATATGATTCCAACTATCTACAATATGTGGTTCAGGGAAACAAATGGATTTCCGTATGACTGTATGCCAAGCTTTGGTGGATTTGTTTACACTGGTCCTGTCCTAACTGACCTGTACTGCATCTCCCTGTCAGGCTGACATGAGCAGTGACAGAGCGATCAGGAGAGATGAAGGAGAGAGGCTGGCCAGAGTGAGTATGTTGATTCACTGCCGTACATCCAGCACCGATGTGGTTTCCTCTGCTGCTCACTGTTTGCTCCTCTTTGTGTCTTCAGGAGTATTCAGTTCCCTTCATGGAGACGAGTGCCAAGACAGGAGTCAATGTAGAGCTGGCCTTCACTGCTGTGGCCAAGTATGAACACATGATTTATTTATTATTCCTTCTAACTGTTTGATGTTCAGTGCAGAGAACATAATATAATGATAAGCAATATGGTTATCACTACGGGTTATTACTATGACAAATGATTTATCAGGTCCATTAAAATAACTTTGTTGAGGTCACAATACAATAAAACATATTAACGTAATACTCACATCATATGTAGACACTGAACAGACATAACTTGTAACATTTTTTTTTACTGACAATGCAATTATAGCGTTGTTGTTGGTAGCTGTAATACTTATTGCTTCATAAGGAAATAACCAATTATGTTAAATTAGGTTTATTACTGGCTTAGTCCATCTGCCAAGCAATTTTTAAATATAATTCATTTCTTACATGTGAGATGCACATCACTGATCTAAAAGAAATAAACCCATTGAAAATTACAGAATATCATAAAAGTAATTAATGATTGATTGCTCAGAATGTCCTTTAGTTATGGATTCAGATAAAAATTCAAGAACGCTATTGTGAATTTTTATGTAATTATTATATTATATTATAATTACTTAAAATTTTAGCCACTTTTTATTTTTCCTAACCCTTATACCCTTATAGTTTCTACAAATAAGTACAAATGAGAGATTTCATTAAAAATTTAACATGATAGTTTGATCATTTTAACAAGTTTTTTTTTTTTTTTACTCATTAAGAGCCTCAGTGAAGAAAACCAATTTAAAATCTAATTTGGAACCCAAAATACTTAGACCCCTATTAAAATTCCCACTTCCAATGATCCCATTGTTTCCATTAAATAACATGACACAAATGTATTAATATGGCTAATAAGAGGAACAATATACAGCAAGATAAGTTTCAGAAATTAGTTTATCAGGAATAATGGAACTGCATCTGCTTTAAAAGAACCATTTTGAATTACAGAAGGGTTATCCAAGTAAATTACATGACGTCCATCTATTATACATTAATCTCATTAATTTTGATCATTTTGTTATTTTCTCACATTCCTCACATTTGTCCTTTAAATCTCAGTTTCCCACTTCCTCTGAAATGCTGAACTGTTTAGACTGAACCACTCATTATTGTCCCTATGGGTTTCATATTACTGCCTGCATGGCAGTAAATGACAAGTGCTCAGTGCCTCACACATCATTTTTTTTATTACCACAATGTAAAACCCTGCGTTAAACGAGATCTTCGGTCAGCAGCTTAGCAGGCATGGAAATGCAGCTTATACAGCAGGCTTCACAGATCACTGAGTTTAACTGCCCCCCCCCCCCACCCATTCATTTTCTCTGACATTCAGATAATGTTTTGGATTAAAGTGAAGTTTTAGAAAGTCCATCTGCACTGTTCCTCTAAACTATCTGTATGATGTCTGGTTCTGTTCTTCAGGGAACTGAAACACCGGGCTGTCAAGCATCCCAATGAACCCAAGTTCCAGATTCATGAATACATTGAAGCACAGAAAGAGAAGTCAGGCTGCTGCAGCTACTTCTAAATCCCATCTCCTGAGCCCTCCTCCCACCACTCTGGGTAAAAAGACTGTCAGAGACACACCAAGAGCTACTAAGTGGGAGGAAGCCCTGTTAACTCGCTGCTGCTCCCAAAATATGACGCTGCCATTCACTCAAGACTACAAGCCAAAAGTAGACCAAGGAAGTAAGAGGAGGACGAACCAAGCCACAGACTTACAAAGCCCATTTTTCTGCCAAGAAGAGCTTACCCAGTGCTTTAGACTGACATTTATCATTGTGAGCAAATTTTAGCAAGTAGTTAAAAAAAATTTGAAATATTTAAATTTATTTCTGAAAGTAGTCTCATACATTATTTGCTTTATCAAAATTAGATTAAAATATCAAGATAATCGTACCATATGTGTTAACCAGAGTGCTGAATTCAGAATATGGTTAGCCCAGCTTAGCATTAACAATGGATCAACTCCTGCTATTGGTACTGGTATTAGCATCTTCCTTTCCACTTGTAACATATTGTATTTCATTCAGTAACAACAAAAATCATCTTCAAGCATACAGTAGTGCTTAAGATGGTTCAAAGATAGGCAGAGTTTGTTATATTCTATGTATATATTGCATTATACTACATAATGACAGCTGTAACTTCGAAAAGACCGCTTTTATAGGATAGGGTACACTTGGACTGTATTCTTACTATTTATGATCCCTCATTTATAAACTGATCCATCAATGAGACAAACACAACTTTCTCATCAGCGGCCTCATAAACTTTTACTTTCAGAGGTGCTAACATCAATACCCTCCAGTATCAAAGAAAACTCTGCAGAAACTCTAATGACAAGGTGCTGCATTAACATGATACTGTTACAGGAAGCTTATACAAACCAGTTTTTTCATCATTCTTTCTTTTTTTATTTTTAATAGCATAAAATGAATGAGGATCCAGGACGTATTGCTTGTTATTGAGTGGTGCAAAGCTGTTATGGACCACTGTGGTTGACATTGAGCTAGCACGGCTAACCTCAATTAGTTGTAAGAGTTACATGTTTCAGCTGTCCCATCCTTAGCATGCTAAACTTGGCTAACCATATCCTGACTGAAGCTCCTTACTAAATACACTGATCAGAAGATCAATAACAATCTCAGGTCTAACTGTCAGAAAGAAAGTGAAGGAGGTTATTCACCTCAAAGTAGAGAAGCTATCTCTCAACCGAGTAGACATTTACCTCCACATTTATTGCCCACCTAACCTTAAAAGAAATGATAAAATGCCTACTAAATGTTGTCCTTTGATCCCCTTCAAGAGCATTATTAATTCACACTTGTCCCCATGTGATAACTCCATCAACAGTCCTTATACTTGGCCTCCAAGGACCCATATTACCCATTAGTTATTACAAAAGCTGGAGGCAATAATAAACCAGAGGTATCAATGATTCTGATAACAATACCACAGGAATAAAAAGCTTTGGACTTCATGCCAGTCTGTTAGAGGCCCATCGGATGAGAGGCGAAACATTTTCAAGTATAACCAAGTCCAGGTGGCCCAGATTTAGCCCTCTATAGACAGCAATGACCTGAACAATTGAGAATCTTCACAGACAAAGTGAGTTAGTATTTTCAAAACTGTAAACTTTATCACAAAGGAAATATATAATTCATGCTCTAAATACTACAACGTATACATATTTTTAAAATAAATAATTTATTATTTGCCTTAAATTGTGTTTTGTTTTATTTTAACCTACCTTTCAGTTTACTGTTAAATCATTGCAGACGGAAAGCTGAAGGGTGTAACTAATACACCAAAGTGAGAAATAAATTAAGAATTACAGAAACCCACACACCACTAAAATAAGCCTATGAGGAGATTGGTCTCAGAGTAGTACCAAGTAGCCTTGATAGGCTTTATAAGGCTTTTGGTTCCACCCTGATCCAGAGAAAGCCATACACTGTGTCATGGATGCAATTGAAAGCCAAGTGCTTGTTTGTCAAATTGGTTAATTCATGACAAACTGACGTCAGTATGTAATCATTAGTTGTTGTTATTGTTGAATGCTTACTGAAACCTGAATAACCACAACTGGAGAAAAAGCAGCTCCATCTCTGACCATGTTCAGGAATGCATTCATGTATTATGCATAAAAAAGGTTTGGCTTACCTGAAATGTGTCTCTTTAAGAGACTGCTGCAAAAAACAAAAAAACAAAACAACAAAACAAATAACACTAAAACATGAGCTCCTTGACAGTGATATGCAGTAGATTCTTCAATTTTGGCCCTCATTTAAGAAACATTTTTGTGCATATTGAAGTTGTGAGTGAGTGAATAGATTATTCAAAAATGTTTGTTAACATGTAAACAATGCTTTATTATTTTCCTCAGAAACAATATTATTCTTTTGTGGTAAGATTCTGAACTTTAAAATGCAGTTGCATGTTTGCTGGGTTGCATGTACCAAATCTTTGCGCAGTGCCTCCAGAACATATTAAAAATCTTTATATTTGTATCAAAACAAACATAAAAAATAGGAACTGATAACTAGCATTTCTTTTGAGATTTTAACTCAATACTCAGGGTTAAATTTTGTCCAGAAATTTGGGATATAGTATGTGGGCATCAGCACTTTAAAGCTGCATTAATTGATCCAAAATGTTCTCAACCACTAGAGGGCAGCAGAAAAATTGTAAAAACAACACCGACATAAGCTGTTACCACCTTGAAAATATGTTTTTGGAAAATGTGTTAGCAAACAGTTGCTTATTTACACTTGCAGCACATATGGAAATGTAAATGCACAAACTTTTACTCGGAGCTTAGTTACTGAACATCCAGTAAATAAAAGTGTAAGCATTATTCACTTTCATTTTAGCTCTGTTTCCAGTGAAAAAAAGGTCTGTTTGTTTAGTAGCTAAATGCTATGCTATGTTCACCAGTCTTATGCTAACATTGTCTGCCATGTTTCTGTTTTCTTCTTCTTCTCCGTCTTTTTTGATAGAGTGCAGGTACCATACAATGGTTAAAAGTCTCTTTTTTACTGAAATATCAAAAAATTAACTTAAAGAAGCTGAAAATAACACACAGATCGGAGGGGACTGCAGGGCTGGGAGGTAGTTTTCTCTGTTTTTTTATTGGGCTACATAAAATTATTTGATACACTGACAATACATTGATGATAAAATATAAATTAGTGCAGCTTTAAGGAGATAATGATGTCAGATCACAGCCCCTTATCAGGTTTTAACACAAGCAAATTTATCAAATTCAGTTTGACAACAGTATGCAATGCTCTCCTGCAGATGTTTCATATTACTCAATTACTGTGTGGGTGCTCTGACATGGTTTGGATCGCTCAGGTCTAACACCAATTATAATCTTAAACGATTTTCGTTGTGGCTGTTTGACCTTGTATGTATTGAACAGTTTGATGTCAGACTACACTGCAAAAGTTGTCTTTGATGTATTCTATGCTGCATAAAAAAATAAACTATTTTTAACTGAGTTCACTTTATATGAAATCTCCCATGTGGTCACCACCTGTAAAGTTGTCAGCCATTGTTAGGTATGTGTGTTTGTGTATATGTGTGGGTGTGTATGCGTGTGTGTGTGTGTGCGTGTGTGTGTGTGTGTGTGTGTGTGTGGGTGGGTGTATGTGTTTGGGTGTGCCCGTGCGTGCGTATGTGTTTGTGTGTGTGTGTGTGTGTGTGTGTGTGTGTGTGTGTGTGTGTGTGTGTGTGTGTGTAGAGAGAGAGAGATAGAGAGAGAGAGAGAGAGAGAGAGAAAGAGAGAGATAGAGAGAGAGAGAGAGGGAGATAGGGAGAAGGTTCTTAATGACCCTTAACTTTTTTATTATCTTAGGTTTTATAAGACACTCATAAAATGATCATAAAACATGTGCCCTCATCATTTAATTTGAAGTTAAGTGGCTTGATTATATAACTCCAGGGATACATAGAAACTTCCTTTTTCAGGTCTAGCCTTCAAAATAAAAGTGCAAGATTTACAGCTTTAAAACACGTGAGATAAATCTTTTCTTGTCAACCTTATACCAACTTTATAGAAGAGATATAATTTCTGAATGTTTTTATGATACAGTTGCCTCATATTTCAGAGGTTTAGTGCTAGCACTTTGTACCACTGACTTGTTTAGAAGCATTGTTGTGTTTAGAAGCTACCTAAAGTTGTGATTTTTCTTTCACCAAACTGTTGAGTATTTTGGTTGTTAAGAGTTGTGATCTTTTAAGGAAAGCCTCAATAGCATCCAGATGTTTAATATGGACATTATGCTTTAAGAGGCCTGACATCTTCTGCTTCCATTTTTTTAGGTTATGACCAGCAACTAAAATCTGCAAGTTTCATAATCCTCTGCAAAAGAGAACAGCACTTACAGAAAGAAAACATATTCGGGAACATCACATGGAACAATAATTGAAGGATTAACTGCCCTTAAGGCAGTAGTCTGAGAAATGAAATTAGCATGGACTTAAAAAAGTTACTAAACAGGTCCTGATTGCATTTTGTTGATTAATCTATACACCAATTCATTCATTTTTGTGTTTATTATGAAAATCAAGTGAGCGATTTTCCTAATAGCGTCGTGAATGCTAAATTTCAAGTATTCTCTTTTTTTTTTTAAATACTGGTATTGCTTTGTATTGTCATTCAGCTTTTTAACAGCATGTGTAGGCACACACACACACAAACAGACACTTAATTACTTTCAATTTAAAACTATCTTGAATACCCAAATTCTCAGACAGAGATATGCAGGGGACAACTTCCAGTTGTCGTTGCAACCTTGATTATAAGTGACATCTTGATAGTCTGAAGTGTATAAACTTTTATTTTGAAAATCTACTAACACATCTTTATGGTATTGTGGGAACTTGACGCTGGTACCTCCGGCGCGCACGGGACGTTGTCGGATTGGATGTGTAAGAGTCGATTGCAAAAGCTGTTCAAAGGGGAGGATCTGAGCTGCAGGCGGTAGGCAGAAACCGCAACATTAAGCGTAGCAAATTAACTTTGACTCAGTTCAGCGGAAGTGGAGCTCCAGCGACGTCAGGGTGCGCGACAGGTGTCAGCTCTTCTGTATGGTTGTTGTGTGACTTCTTATTCAGAGGCTTTGAAGTGGTTTGGACAGTGAAAGTTGAAGTTATCGCCGTGTAGAATTGTAGCAAACATGTCAAACCTTCGACCAAGGCTGTGTGTAATGGAGAAAGAAGAGACGGGCTACGGGTTCCACCTGCACGGAGAGAGGAGCAAGCCCGGGCAATACATCAGGCTCGTGGAGCCCGATACCCCTGCCTCCTCAGCCGGGCTGCTCGCGGGCGACCGCTTGATGTTCGTGAACGGTGAGAGCGTGGAGGGCGAGAGCCATCAACAGGTGGTCTCGAGGATACGGGCCACCAGCGGGGCTCTCGAGCTTATCGTGGTGGACCCCGATACGGGTGAGCTGCTGAAGAGACACAACCTGCCCTGCCGGAGAGAATACGTCACGGAGGGGATTCCCCTGCCTGGCGGGGACAACGACTCAGATCACGGGGATTCACACAGCAGCGGCACACCGAGGGAGACCAGCCCCGTCCCGCGCGAGAACGGGGATGCTTCCTCGGACAGGTCGGACAGGTCGGAGAGGTCGGAGAGGTCGGAGAGGCTGAGCGTCAGTTCCAGCACCAAGGTAAGAGCACGGAGAGTAAAGCACAGCACCCC
>JAQNCA010000017.1:16696030-16708979 GCA_029783725.1 Acanthurus tractus | reverse complement strand
TGACACTTTTAATAGTGTAGAGTCTTGTGAGAGCAGGAAGGAAAAAAGGACGGTCAATTTTGAAGCACCAGAGCCTCAGATGTCCTAACTTTGAGTCTCTGAAATGTCTCAAGCCTCTAAAACACTGAATACTTCACTTACCATAATGCATTTCAGTGGTGTCTTTCATTTAAATTTTCCGCCTGAGTGAATAAACTTGATGTCTGCAATTCAGGCTTTCTGTTTAACCTCGTCTGCTGCAGGCCCTGAGAAAAACCCCAGTGAAATCATTTAAACATCACCAGGTTTTTTTTTCAGACAATATAATCCTCCATGAGTGTGATGTTGATGTGTTATATCTGTGGAATGCTCCTTTAATAAGCTGTCAGTACTATGTGTTAGTGAGACGTTCCACAGGCAGAACAGGTGAGTTTATCAAAAGTAAACACTCTCCGCCTCCTCTCTCCGCACACACACATGCGCTCGCACACACACACACACACACACACACCCACACTCACACTCACACACAGATCCACACACTGACAGCATGGGAAAAGGGGATTGGCCCCTCTGGTGACATTGTGGCTGACCCTTTACCATGGCAACAAGAGCTCAGTGTGTGTCTCCCCCTCTATCTCTCTCTCTCTGTGTCCCAGAGGATCATGGGATTGAAGTGACTTTAACCCTCAGCGCGAGTCAGGGATTATGCTAATGGGAAGACTAATGAGCACTGTTCACATACTCACACACTCACAGGCAAATTCTACTCTTCTGCAGCAGAAACAATCACTCATTCACAGGCAGTTACATAACACAGCGCAGGTCATAAACACACTGGCCACCTCTGACCTGAAATACACATGTGTGCCTATGTTTTCATATCCCAGCTGGGACTTTTAACTGACTGCACACCAATCCATGAGGACTTGATGCTGAGGTCCCTATATGTGTGTGTGTGTGTGTGTTTTATCATTCGATCATTTAAGCTGATGGGCCTGTTTCACCCTCATTTACAGAGGAAACATATCTACGAAACCACGATTGTCAATATTATATTTATTCCAATAATCTTAACTTTTAAAAATATTGACATTAATAGTGTAATGTAATATATATGTAATATGTAATGTATTGTTCCAGTATTGAAATATCCCAAAGAAATTCAATAACTAAAACATAACGAAAGCAAACTGTAAATAAAATGGACTCTTGGTCGTAACTAAAACCTAACGCTGAAGCTGGCATACAGGCTCACCGACATTAATGGTCTCACCTCTTTCATGTGACTTAAACCCTGAAAGTCCTAACACTGAAGCTGTAGAGTGACACTTTAAAACGAAATCCATTTGGACTAATTCTTTCAAACTCTGGCTGGAATTTTATGTAACTGGAAAAAAAAAACACCAAGTAGCCTTGAGTAACACGTCACTTTCACTCCACTCGGGTTCCTGTCACTCTGTGTTTGTGTTCATGGAGAAGCTGCCCAAACCCCCAGTTTCCTTCTTCTCATTCAGTCAAGGCACTGTAGAAAAACACTCTGGCATAAGCCACACTAAGTCCCACACTGACAGGGAAATCCCTGCTGTTGGTGACTGTGTCCGATGTAAACAAACATGCATGAAAGCACAATGGGCAGTGTTTAAGTCAGCAGAAATGACTTGGGTCATGTCCATATGTCGAAGGATGAGTTAGCCCATTTATTGTGACAGGCCTGATTAACAAACTACATGAGACAACTTCTGTTGTCGAGTCTGTGCAGAGAATACAGCACAGAAGCAACACAAGGTGCACCAGCATAACACACTCTCTAACAAACAGAGGCAATATGTCACATGTTTTAAAGTATTATTCTTCTGGCAGTGAGACAATATTACAAAGTACAAAACTCCTAGACTGCAAAATGAAGCACACATGGAAGTGCCAAAAGCTGCAGTTCCTTGAATGGCCATTGGGCTTACTTAAAAGCGAGTCCGTCCCCACGGCGCCTCGTATTAAAATGCCCAACTTTCCAGCAGAATGTTTACAGCCTGGTGAAAGAAACAGTTTGCTCTCTAAACATAATTAACCTGTTCATCACATCTGTTGGTGGGGGCGTGAGTTTTTATATAACTCCCTCCTTTCAATTACATTAAGGCTTTCAGCTACACGTAATTAAGTGGATAGTCTTTTGAGTGACAGCTTCTTTAAGCTGCCTGCCAAGCTTCACACTGTCACTCAAATCAATGCCATTAAGCTCCGGGCTGACAGATAGTTCTTCATAAACAAACAGTTGATGGCATGGTGGCCCTGTCCACCATTACTTTCTGTCTATAGTTAATATGCAGCATATTGTGGCGTTCGTCCAAAGCCCCTATTGAGGCCTGAGTTTATTTCTAGAAGAGCAGCTGCATATGAATAGGATGCCAATTTCCTACATACATGAAGTGAGTTCACACATTGCGATGTGCTGCAGAGCGGGTTGGATAGTACATGAGCAGTGTTGCCTCTGCTGCATGTTAATATTTCAACCAGTTCTCCGGCCTGCACACAGAGTACTGCTGACACTGAGCTTCTGCTGTAATAAGTTAGCGATAAGAAAATGATTGAAGTTGCTTAGCACTGAGACCCACTCCATGTTAGGTTTTCTGACAATAGAGTTGTACTGCCCCCTGATGGACAACTAAAACAATCCCCTAAAATACATTTTCTCTTTTTCTTGAAGTGTTAATCATGCAAGAACTTTGACTTATGTAAGATATCTTCCGGCATCTAAATTCATTAGAGAAAACAACATTAGAAAACAACTCATTAGATCCTGCAGTTTTTAGGTCAGCCATACATGTTTAAAGCAAATGATTAAGTATCTAACAATGTTGGAAATACACAAGTGTATTATGTAGATCATAGCAAGATATATTTACTATTGTCGATATATATATATATATATATTATTAACTGCTTTTTAGCAGCATCCTGTCACATCCTCAGTCTAAATCCATTTTCAATGTTAGCCAACAGAACAGTAAGCTTTATGTAGCAGCCCTTTTGACTTTGAGCTAACACAAGTAGCTAGCTTCTGATAGTAAAAAAAAAAAGGAAATGTAAATCTGTTTTTAAAAATGCATATTTGTAGTGATTTGTTTAAAGTAGTTTAAATCACAGTGGTAAGGCACTGAAGATCAAATGTGAAAGTTAATATGGAACCAGTGTGACATCAGATATCTTTTTTCTCAGTATATTTATTCTGGTTGTTGATTGGTCGGGAAGATGCCTCTGTTGAAGCATCATTATACATGTTTTGACCAAAAAAGCAGCAAAAAAAATAAAAGCTTAAAAAATTGACACGGTCAGCAGGAGCCTGTTCTCCTCTGCCCTCCTCACCTCCTCACACACACACTGGCTTCCCTTCTCCTTATTGCCCCCTGCAGGTGCCACTGTTAAAGCATTTTGATCTGAATTGTATTAATGTAATTTTTCTTCCAAAGAAGAAAGAAGAAGTATTTTATAAATAAAACTGACACTCTGTTTATCTCAAGCAGTTAATCGTTTTTATACTTCATCTTTTTCTAGCTTTTTGAGAAAAAAACCTATGTTTCCAGCCTGCCCTGCATGTGACACACAAAGACGACAGGGATGTTGAGAAAAAAGTCATATTCTAATGTAAAGTAACATCTGTGTGTGTGTGTGTGTGTGTGTTTCTCCAGAATAAGGGTGAAATCGACAGCCTGGGTCTGGGACTGTCAGTGGCCGAGGCCAAAGAAAGAGCCCGTAAGAAGCGATCTGGCAAGAAAGCCCCGCCCATGGACTGGAGCAAGAGGAATGAACTATTCAGCAACTTGTAATCATCATCATCATCATCATCATCATTATAAGCCATCGTCGTCCTCATCATTATTCTTATCCGATCTATTTCCTCCAGCCTGTCTGTCCAACCCCGTGTCTGGTCTCTGGATTTAAAAGTTGTCACAATGTTCATTTGGAACATTTTAAACCCCCATTTTAAACAGTATTACATGATTATTTGTTTTAATTTAGGGTTTGACATTATTTCCATGTTAAAGAAATGGTTAAAATGTCAGTGTCACACACCGGAGTGAATGTTAATATATATATTTTAAAAAACAAAGTTTAAAAAGACAAATATAATGTACAGTTTCTAATATGGAAACGACCATATAAGGAATGATGGGATATAGGGAAAAATAAACCTTTGCATCAAAAGTTTGAATCTACAGTTGAATCAAATGTCAGATTTGAATGTCTGCAATCAGCAACTTAAATGAAAGCATAAACATGTTTCTGTAGTCTGTATCTGTGAATGAAATGTTCTGATTAGCCCTCTGAGCCTTTTTCACCAGCATAACTGCTCCTTCACGGTGTGTTTTCCTGTTGGGTCGCCGTTAAACTCCATCAGCACGTTAAAGTCTAAAGATGGTTGAAGGTTGTAGTTTTTAGAGCGATGAAAGCTCTGGTAGCCTTACTGGAAACAATTCTTCATGTCTGTCTAGTTGTTCTTTTTTCCAGGGCCTCTGTCACCATCTTTGATTTATTACAGAAATTCCAGTTTATTTTTGCATGTCACTCTTGATAGATTTGTACATAAACAAATAAATGATTAAAGAGGAAATTTATTTTGACTGACTTGAGAGAAATGAAGCTCCTCTCCAAGTTGTGTTTATTCTTTGTTGGTCTGACTATTAAATACACTTGAGATTTTTACAATGTGAAATATTGATTTTTGCAGCATCTGATTTTAGGATGTATCAAGCTCAGCAAATACAACATTTGGATCAAATGAAATTCATGTAGCAACTTCTCAGTCATTTGACAAAACATCATATATAGCTGCACCAATCAACTCAACTTCAGCCATCTTATTTTGGTTTTCTGCCCTAAAACTCTGCTTTTATTAACCTTTGACCTTTGACCAAAAAACTTAAGGCTTATAGAAGCTCTTAACTTGCTGATTAAGGAGCGACTCTTTACTCTTGTCACACATTATTTTAGTCCTTATTTCACAAAGCATGTTAGTGCTAATACCATCTCCCAAATCTGTGAGAAATGAAAAATAGGAATTAGAAAGGACTCCTCAGTCACACCTCAGGAGCAAATCAAAAACAAATTTCAAAATGGCTACTGAAGGCAAATCGCCTTGTAATCACGTCAATATTTAGAAACTTTTAATGAAACTGAACCTTTAAAAGGTATTGCCTTAATTATGAGGGTGTTTTGACTGGAGTAGAGTTAGTCAAAGACACAGTCAGTTTAACAACAAAGGAGATCAAGTTCATTAAGCAATAGCAAGCAGTCACATTCTTAGTGTTTGTGTATGCATTCACGCTGCCACCTTACATTCTTACAAACAGATTCTCCTTTATTAATGTTCAGGATGATACAGAATTTAACTTAAATAATAATAAAAAAGTAACAGGCATCCGACAAATAGAACAGAGTAACAAACAGTGCTAAAATTCAATTGTTTTCAAAATGCCTTGCACCTGAAAATCTTAAAAACAACTCTGATTTTGTTACACTACACTCAAATCTTCTCCTGCAAACGCTTGGGAACAAATTATGAGTGCTGATTTAAAAAAAAAAAAAAAAATCAGGGAATGTATTTGTAAGGACAAATGAAGGTTAAAGATGTGGATATTGGTTTTCTTTTCATTGGCCTTATTTAAAACGGATGGTTCAAAAACAAGCATTTAACTGCATATTAAGTCAGTGACTGATAGTAGACAGTTAATTTATAATAAATGCATCATCTTGTGCTGAAGTTCTCTACAAGGTGCATTAGGAAAGAGGGATGGATGAATCAACGTAAAGGTGTGAATGTAACAAAATCCTGAGCTTTGCTAAGCCAGTTAAAAACAACTGTTCCCCGCTCCAAAATCCTGAATTCAACTTAAGATCCCTTTGAGACATCTGGCTGGCTTTGATAAACCGACGGTAACACTGGTGATCCTGAATGACTTGTCTCACAAAGCTGGGTGCCATCTGGTTCCGTAAACTGAGTTTAATCAGACTAAAGTTTGTGGAAGAGGTTGGGTTCATAACAAAGTGCCATTCATCATTGATGCATAGAAGCATATTTAAAATTGTTAGAAAGGAAAGTCAAAATAATTTATTGCAGCAAAAAAAACAACAAATTTTTCAGTAAGAATATAAAAGGGGCCATCTTTTCAAATTTAACCCCAAATCAGTTGGTTAACCCAATAATTACATAAAATAATAATCTGAAGTGTGCCAGACTTGTTTAATGATGCATTTTAAAATCAATCAATCTGCAACCTCAATCTGCTGCTCACTGTTTCACAAAATATAAAGTGTAAATGTAAAAACAGGAAACTAAGGGACAAAGCATGCACCCATGGCAACCGGCACTCAGTGTCTGTGGATAAAAATGCACTATCCCTAATGGTTTATGTACACATACTCTAGCCAGCCCACAGTTCAAGCAGGGGTTTATTTTTTGGATGGAACTATAGTTGGTTCCTGTAGACCGGTCTACGGTAACAAAATGTGGGGGTCAAATTATCAATAACAAATCATTAGCAAATCATTAACAAGTGGCAGCATGCAGATCGCACTGCCACAGACAGTTCTGTTTGAAATTTAACATGTGTTTCAAATTAATTTTGTCAATCCACTCTGGTAAACTTAATATTTTCATTATATTTTATTTCTTAAAAAAGAACTTTAAAAATGCATCAATTATAATAGCTAAACATTTAAAGTCTACATGTTCTGGCTGCACACTCCGGATTCAAATTTTTTTTTAACATTTAGAATTAAACTTCTTTAGATTCAAATACCCATCTGTCAAAGGGAAAAATAAGATAAAATAAATATCTTCTTGAAGGCTGACTGTGCTTGAAATGCTTTGTAACAGACCACCGTTAAAATGTTTAAAAGCTTCTGCCATCTTTAGAAATGGCAAAGTTACAGTAAATCCATGTCATAGCACCCTGAGGTGAGCTGTAAACTCGTCCTTACAGTCAGAGGCAGGTGGACTGAACTCCACAGTCTCTACAACAGGTGTCACACCTGACAAACACATCTTTACACTTATGACAATACTTAGTGCTGATGGAAACCTCTTAATGTACCTCCTGAAGAGGACAAAAGACTTTGGTAGAAACATTTAAAATCCACTCTAGTTCATTCATATGGAATATGCTGCTTTTAAAACATAAACAATATTTTCCCTGTGTTATTAACAATAAGCAGCAGTGTATATGTATATATATATATATTTGTATAAACAAAGTAGTGCTATTATACACTAGAATGATGATGAACAGTGACAGTCAAAAGAACTCCATTTGTTAAAAAACAAACACACAGAAGTATAAATATACTCAGTATAAAGATATTTGACTACACATTCTCCACACAGTGCCACCAGGGACTTATCTATACATTTACTGCTAACATGAATAAAATGGATCCCATTCCCTTTAGTGATAATAGGCTGAGCACACACAGACATATGGAAGCTGAGCTTGCAGCTGCTGTTTGTTGTTGCTCCAACAACATTCCCAGGTGTGTGTCCTCAGGCGAAGTGCTGTCGTGAAGAACTGGACGATACTGACCAAAAGTTCTGCAAGGAAATTCTCAAATGTGCACTTATTCATTCATCCAGAGTCCAGAAGAGGCGCTGAGCCCCTCAATGTCTCTGTTTTTATCAACATTAAGGATTCAACTTGATCTCCTGTTTGCTGGCTTTTCTCCATCTTTTTGTCCGTTGCTCTCCTGAGAAAGGAACTTTCTCATGGGGCTGACTCAGCATGTTACTCCAACATAGCATCCAGCTGGTCAGCCAGGTCATCAAACATGTTGCCAATATCATCCAGAATGTTTCCTGCTGCCTTCACTGTGTTGCTGCCACTGTCAAACGCACAGGAGAGTGTTACAACTCTAATGACACATTACACAGAGTCATTTTGTTGATCTCCTGTTGATCTCCATTAGGTAGCATTGCCCAAACTTAGGATCAGGACTCTAAATGGGGACTCTGATTTATTCTGTAGTCAGTCGAAGAATGCAAAATGCTGAGATAAGAAATTGTTTTTCTAGATAAAACAGAAAAATATTTTCTTTCTGAAAAATGTATGTATAAATAATTGTGTGGTGAGAGGGTTAATATTACATCCAACCAATCTGATTGCTGATGCTTTGTTGGGTTTTTTTCACCTTGAGATAAATTTCAGTTTGTGTTCATATTCAGTAGTCACTAAATATAGATGTTATGGATGTCAAATTCATGATGCATCTGATGTAAAAGTCAGTCATTTCCCCGTGAAAACAGCATTTTTTTCCCATCCAAGAACACTGTGGTAACACTATGAGGCATTTCTTCCTTATTCAAGTGTTGTTATTATTATTCAAGAGTAATTATTATTTATTCCTCGTTATAAATAATCTCAATCGAGATTAGGTTGGACACACTAGAATGCGGTAAAACCATTTTTCACATAAACCCAAAACTATTATTGTGAATTAATAGAGGTCTACATGGGTGGCAAAAAAATGTCATTAAAAATCATTTACATTTGTTTTCCACAATAAGAATCATTGTGTTTATGATGTAATGTTTTTATGATCTAGTGGTGAGGATTTTCTATGAATTGTGCTGTAATTGGTGCTAAAATGTTGCACATAGCACCTGTAACTTCAGGTGCTCTCTGCAGTGCTTTTTCACATTTAGTCTAAAGTGTGTACAGTTTTTTGGCAAAGAGTCCTCTCTTTATGTTCATACTCAAGATAAAGATCAAATACAATTCATGCCATTTTTTTTAGACTTGCCCTTGTAACTTTTGTTATTGAGATATTAACAAAATCCCCTATGTCAAATGATGACATACCATTTGGGTTTGGTGAAAAAAAATCCATGAAACATTGTGCATTCTTACAAAAAATTTAAAGCTCCATGAATGAAAAGAAATGCAGATCAGTCGCCCTTACCCATCCACATTGCCGCCCTCTGCCAGTTTGTTCTCCACCACTTTGAGCGCAGCCTCCAGCGATGTACTGGTTTGCTCCAGTCTCTTCTGAGCCAGCACCTCCAGACCAGCCAGAGGTGTCCCTGCTCTCCCTGCCTGCGCCTGCAGTGGCGAGATGGGGTACGAAGGGGCTGTTGCTGGGGAGGATGGAGCAGCAAACGCAACACTCTGGACCACGGTGAAGTTCGGTCCTGGGGGACAAAAGGTAAGGGATCAATCAAATACATTTTTAATCAATTTTGGCTTTAACATTTGGAATGAGGCAAACAGTCACAGAGTGAGTTTAGTTCATTGGTCAGTGTTACCTGCTGTTGACGCAGAGGATATGCTGTGCTGAGCGAGTCTTGATACAGACAAACCAGCAGCTTTCTGTGGACTCTCCGGCATGGCTGTGACCGTCTGAGGCTGTGTCACAGGTTTGGGACCGGGTATACATGTCTGTGTGTGAATGCTGCCACCCAGCTTCGGGGACACAGTGTGAATCTGTACGTTGGTTAGTTTAGGAATGGCTGTTTGCGGACTGCCTTGTACTAAAGAGATGGCTTTCTGGGGGGTTGTTGGTCTGCTGTTTGGGGTTTGTTTGAGAGGACTGCAAGGTTTTGAGGCCACTGGAGGCTTCGGGCCTTTTCCCATGGAGCCTACTCTCTGGAAGACATTCCCCGGCCTTTGAGATTCATCGTCACTTAGTGTGTTGGCATTATTATAAATATGGTGGCTGTTAGTTTGCATATAATTGTCGTCTCTGTTTGGGGTGGTAGCTTCCTCGGGTGTTGACGCGTCTTTTGGTTTATGTCGTCTCTTCACTGTGTCAGACTCTTTCAGATTGAACTCTGGCAGCTCCAGGCTGTTGGGGGCTTGGACCAGACTCTCATGAGGTGGAGGAGTCTTGAGTTCACTGTCTGCTTGGGGGACTACAGCTATCCTGGGCCGCTGTTTGATAGTGAGGTTGCCCTCTTCAGCAAAAGGCAGATGCTCACCAGAGTTGTGCTTTGGAGTTACAGTAGCACTCTTTGATATTCTTTCTCTCCTCCTCTCCTTCCCTTTATCCTCAAATGTTCCCTCTGTTCCACCACCTCTTTGTCTTCCAGTGTCCACTTCTGCTCTTTCACTTCCTGTTCTCCTCAGGCCACCCAGACCCAGAGCAGGGACAGGTTTGGAGTGCGGCAAGATAACCTGAGGAGTCATGGCATGTGGAGCTGGAGAGGAAACAGGACTGAAAACAGGTGAGGCTGGGATTTGTGTTGGCGGTATATCAATTCTCCTGGATGGACTGCTGCTGCCTCCCTCGAGCCTGGCTGCGATGCTCCTCACGCTGCCTGAGCTCTCAATGTCCACCCCTACCTTCACTTCTGGCTCGATCACTTTCCCATTTCCTGGTTGGCGTGTTGGACTGCCGCTGACTGAGCTCATCCTTTTGGGAGGCGGCGGGGGCGGACCTTTACGCCGGGATCGCACTGCAAACGAGTGGCTGCGATTAATGTGGCTTTGGGTCCCCGTGACACTGGTGTGCCCCCGTCCCGGCCTGCGCGACAGGGTGGCGTAGGAGGGCATTGCTGCAGAAGATGCAGAGGTGCAGGGGGGAGCAAGGTCATCATCTTCATCAGGTTCGCCGTCAGACAGGGCATAACGAGTCAAACTCTGGGCACGCTTCTTGTGTGGGCCCCTCTGGATGTCATTAGGTAGGCCTTGTCCGGGTCGGGGTCCCACTAGGGGGACAGCTCCAGGCAAAGGCTTGGACAGGACCCTTGGAGCCCCATTGATGCTTCCTGCCTGAGCATGGAGGTAACTGAAGCCCTTCTGTGTGGGGGAGGGCTGAGGGGACGGAGTTGAAGGGGAGGAGGGAGGCTGGTGCTGAGGCTGGTAGAGGCGGTTGGGGGACTGAAAGTGTTTGGCCTTGGGTGGGACTGCCGGGTAGGCAAAGCGAGGCATCTTGCTGGGGGTTAGTGGAGGTGTTAGAGGGGAGAAGGGAACTCTGTTGGGGGTGGCACAGCGACTGTGCTGCTCCAGTGTCTCTGTGGGTCTCTGTCTACCTCTGCCTCCAGGACTGCCTCCTCCATGCCTGGCCTCCTCTCCGACTCCACTTCCCAGACTTTCCTCTGAATGGCAGGAAGTCTTGGCTGAAGATGGTGCAGCTTGGTGATCATGAGAATATCCTGGATTTGAATTCCCAGAGTTCCCAGAGTTCCCTGATCCCCGTGATCGCATGCTAATGCTCTCCTGACTGTTTGACATGCCAGACATAGCTGCAGCAGAAGTTACGCCCCTGATGCCAAACGCCTCAGCAGCGCCTCCACCCGTCCTGCCCATCATAGCGCTCTGCAGCTCAGCGCTCAACTCGCTGTCCTGGAAGGAGAGGAGAGCCCTGGGGGTGCGTGGGGAGGGGCAGCAGTCGTCAGAAGGAGCATCAGAACGAGTGTGACTGTGCATATTGTGTATCGGTGTGTGTTCGATGGCCACCAGCTCCAGGGCAGCAGGGGGCTTCCGTCGGAGAGTCCCCCCTCCTCTGTCAGCTTGGTTACGAGAGCGCTGCAGGTCACAAAGTCTCTTCACTGCTAACATTAACTTCTTCTGATGGCCTGAACAGAGAGACAGCAATCATTACAATCTACTGAATTAAGTACACACAGTATATAAGCTTGGGTATACACCATACAATTTAAGGGTAAGGGACAGTTTAACAAGAATTATAGCACTACAGGGATTTACAGTTGGCTTTTACCTGGATTATGACTGTGGGGTTTACAATTTGCTTGTTTATGTGTCGCTTAATGTTTTTATTGTCTTTTAATAGAATTTAGACATTTTTTAATGTATTTATTTTCCCAGTAGAGCACTTTGAATTGCCTTAAGTCTGAATGGTGCTTTGTAAATATACTTTCCTTGCTTTGATTTGTGTTACCAGTTATGTGTAAAAGAAATTATGATGATTAATCAATGTAAAACACTAGTTTTAATGAAAAAAGTGGGAATGAAAACAATTAATCTGTAAGATTATGAAAAACAAGACTTAAAGTCAAAAGCTTAAGTGGTGGCTTCTGGAGGAGCAACAATATTGGAGCAATATTTCCAACAATATTTTGTGCAGAGGGTAATTCTTTTGATGGCACTCAAGACATAACTCCATTGCTAGCGCAACTGGGCTGAGATAGCTTATTTGAGAATATGTGGATGTCAAAATACATGCAAAGTGAAGAGTAAACCATCAAAAAATGAATAGTTTCTTTCTTTGGACCATAAAAATCCTGTCAAATCTCATTAAAAAATCATCTAATTCCTCACCCAATTTGGTGATGCCGATCTCCTGCAGGTCCTCCCAAGTGATGTCTTTGACTATAGTGATGGAGTCATAGCCATTGTCACACAATCTCTTCTGATACTGAGGCAGTCCAATCACACTCAACCACTCCCCCAGGTCCGACTGAGCAATGATAAATACAGACCAAAAGGGACAGAGGACAGGGGAAGGGGGTCAGATGAAAAATCTTAATTATTAGGTGTTGTGCTATGTTGGTTTGAGTTATCATTTGTAGCTGCATTGATAATGATTCAAGTTTAACCACCAACTGCTCAAAGTATTACAAGATAACTAAGGTTAGCTGCATTTTACAAATATAATGCAAGTGGGACATGAAAGATGTTTTCTCACAGGAATATAATCAGGCAGCCACTCAGGGATGCTAAGCTTGCCAATCTCCATCGAGATCTTTTTTCGATGGCCTGGTTTGGTCACTCCAATGGCTGTCAGATCCTGGAGAAAAATACATGTAAACAACCATTGAATAAACAACTTAAAACCAGACAACATTTCATACTTCCAGTACTGGTTATAGTCCTTTACGGTAGAATAATTAACAATATGTTTATATATTGTAGTCATGCCAACACAGTTTAATTTTATGGTAGGAACACAGCAGTAAAACTTTTGGAGAAAACATGTAAACAACATGAACCTTTAAGGATCTATATTAGGACCTCAAAAACAT
>JAQNCA010000017.1:16644710-16695930 GCA_029783725.1 Acanthurus tractus | reverse complement strand
TTGAGGTGATCTGTGTGCAGCATGTTTCAAACATTATACAATATTTTAATTTATCCCTATTTAACATGTTGTAATATATGTTAATATGTAACATTTTGTAATATATAATATATTTTTGACATCAACTTTCTGCTAATCTGCACATTACATAACACATATTACATTAATCCACACTATCATACATATGCATCTATATTTCTTGGGTGTGTTTTATATAAACATATGCCAGTCAAATAAATCATGTCATTTTTTTCCACATGGTGATACTGTGTGAGGCAATTTTCTATACTAATGTGAAGCCAATGTTATGGTTACGTTTTGGTTGGTTTGTTTTTAGTTTCTGCATAGTAACATCTCTCTTTCTCTCCTCCTCGGGGCGGCACAGGAAGGCGGGGCCAATCTACTCGAGAGCAGAGTAATCAGTCTCACCTGAACGTGATCTGCAATCAGCCGGCTTCATAAGCCGGCTCAAAACAATCCTCTGTGTCAGACAATTCGCTAGAGACACTGCATCGCATGTGTATCACTTGCTCTCGAGTAGATTTTGCCTTCTCCTGTTTCCCGAGTATTGGCTTTTATTGGCTTTTTTTGTGTGTGTATTATTTTAGTGAGTTTTTTCCCGTAGTGGTGATTTTGAGTTGTTCAAATTTTCTAACAACCCGCAAGGCACTTTCCGTTGTTTCATTTTTTTTTTTTGTGAAGAAATAAACTTTGTTTTGTTACAATTCTGCACTTGGGTCCAGGCTCCTTGGTTCAGACCGTAACAGCCAAGCTAAAGAGAAAACTCAACTCAACTTACTTAAGTTAAAAAAATATGAAAATCAGTTATGATGGCTTCTTAAATATACTTTAATAGAGAAACCAAACCATGACTGTGTCTTTTAGTACTATTCATCTCTAATTTTTTTGTCTCAATTGTATTAATACATATATTAACTAAACACTGCTTTTATGGTATAAAAAAGATAATTGAAACACACACACACACACACACACCTCAGGGGTCATCCTGCTGATGGTGGGTACATCATATCCTGAGCTGATGAAGTTGGATGTGTACTGTTCCAGCTGGAATTCACACAGCCACTGATAGATGGCCTCAGAGTCCTAAGAACAGAGAGGGGGAATATTATTGAGACTTCTCTCACCCTCCTCCTCACTCACTCACACACACACACACACACACACACACACACACACACACACACACACACACACACACACACACCACAACCATTCCTAGCACATGGCTCACCTTGCCCTCCAGAAGCTGTTGTGGCCTCACAAAGCCTGTCTGAGGAGTGCCATTGACCTGCCGACGGGACCCACCTGGAAAACACACAACATCAATCGTACAGGACGACAACCTCCACTTGGTTTTATTGGGGGGGTTTGCAAACAAGACCCACCTAAACAAAGACAGGACAAAGACTCAGCAGTAACAAGTTTCATGTAAGTGTGTTAACGCTGAATGTTAACCAACCCTGAAAATTATACAAATTTGTTCAGTTGTCAAATAAGTCGGCAATAATCTCATCCATGTCAAACTCAGTCGAGTAAGTCATGTTCAATCAGGTCCTCTTTGTGCAGCTGTCTGGATAAGATGAGTTGTTGTTTGGTCTCTCCAGGTGAGTAAAGGTGTGTTATCTACCTGATCTGAAAGCCCACTGAACGAAGAAATGACTTAGCTGTCAATCATGACACATCACCAAAGACTGAAAGATGCTTAACCATGAATCCAGTGAGCACATTTGAAAAAATAAAGAAGACAACATATCTCAAGCCGAGGCAGATAAAATACTAAAATTTCACTTGTCTATTTGGCTCACATCATCTTAGAAACTTGAATACATGTTTCAACACAGAGCCCCATGCAGTGTTCATCAGACGTTCATCAGACAAGTGAAATGTGATTATTTCATTCTCATTGACTTGAAAACACAAGATGTGCTTCCTTTTCTAATACCTTTGGATTGTGCTCATTACCGCAGATCTCTGAGGAATGCAACCTTTCCTCACACTTTCTCCGTCTTCACCTTTCTTGAGCTCGAGGCGAGCTTTTTTAATCACAGACCTGTTTTCGTTCTGCTCTTGAAGTCATTTTTCCTGACAGATCCATCTGTCTTAATTATCACATTTTACAATAACCTTTACTTACAGAACACCTTTGTGAACCTGCAGATAACTTTAAAAAGTTAGGGTAAGTGATTAATGAGATGGAAAAGCAACATATAAAGGAGAAATACAAGCAATATGACAACACCAAAATATAATGGTTATTATAATGGTTGAGATATTTTCCCCCCTCTAAGAGAATTGTAAGCTACCTTTATTACCTTAGTTAGAATATATGTTCTCTTATCATTTGAGTGAACTGTTTCTTAGAGAAAATACTGAAAAGGACGACATATTTTTCATCCTTTATACACGGCACAGGTGTACATCTGGGACATGTACTTGTTTTTTCTTTCCAAGAGTTACAGGAAGAGGCGGATACCACTCTCACGCCTCTGCCTCATAATGGAGCTTGGAGTCGCACTGTTTTTTTCCTTGACACAGTCACAAAGTGCTCACTCACTTTGGAATTGCTCTTGGTTGTTGTTCCAGTAAATTATATTGTGTAATCTTGCCCTGCTTTATATGCTAAGAGTCTTGAGACAACAACAAATGTTGTGATTTGTGCCATAAAAATAAAATCCACTTGACTTGATGTGGATGAAAGAGCTACATCCAACAGCATTCAGCGGCATGGATGAACAGTTTCTGACTAAAAATAATTTTAGCATTGAAACAGACCATATAGTGTTTTCTGTTTGTGTACAGACTTGACTCACAAGAACTGCCATGCCAGGCCGTTCTCCTGCATCCAGTTTTTATGCTAAGCTAAGCTAACCAGGCTTGACAAAGCCATTCTGCTTACACACAGACCTGAGAGTGATATCCATCTTCTAATCGAACAATTAGAGAAAAAAATCAGGTCTGGTATTTTCCCGAATTTTGAAACATTACTGTTGTTAATCCAACAGGTCAGCTAACAATTTATGTTTAATCTGAGCCATTCCCACTTCTGTGTTGCTTTTCTTTTTGTATCTTTACTTTACTTGCTTTGTTTTCTTTTGAGTTTTGAGTTCTATTTTTCTCTGCTTTGTCATAAAGGCCAGGGGCCCGGTCTCTTCAGAGAGGAAAACAGCACCTAGCGGAGAGGTATTTGGCCTCAGGGCAAGAAACAAAACTTTATCAACTTTGGATCAAAAAGAAGGCTGTTCTTCACAAAGCCCAGATAAAAGTGTACAGTACAAAAAAACTGTATTTGAATCAATATATTATATCATAAATGTCTAAATTATAACCCTAAAAAGTGCTTAACATTGTCTACAGACATTTTCTTTGCACCTGAGTAACATTAGATTTTATAAAAACATAAAAAATAGGCGTGATGTTGAAATTTTGTCCTAGTAATAAAAATACAACTTAAGAAAAGTATCAATCCATAAGAAGAGATTTTTTCTTTTTCTATCTATGCAGACTGCCTTAACATCTCAGTCTAAGTGTATAAACACCGAGGTGAGCAGACCACTCCAGTCACATTTAACTCAGTCTACTAACAGAGCTGCTTCATCCCCTGCAGCCCTGACAGAACCACAAACATCCCATCAGATCCGTTCACCACTTCTTACCCTTCAGGAGGAACGAGAGCGGCAGAGCTCCTGATGTTTGGCACTTCATCCTTATTTCTGCCTATCCTTCACTTTATTTCATATGTAGTCAAAAGATCTGTGCTCTTCCTGTTCTCCTCCTCTGTCTCCTTCATTTCACAAATATGTTTTAGTCTTTCTGCTTCTGTTACTGTCTCCTCCCTCTAACCCCTCCCTCCAACTCAATTCTCTTCTCCTTCCCTCCGACCTTCTTTTTTTCTGTAGCCTGAGGTCAACAGGGATTCTTTGCTTCGTCTTGCATGTCATTCCTTGACATTTTCAAAAAGCTTTCTCAGCAGAAAACGCTTAATTCCAGAGAGGAGCCACAAAAAGGAGCGCTTTCATGTGATTTCTGTCCACCTGTTGTTTAGACCTAACAGTGTGCACACACAAAGACACATTTGCCCTGCCTTTAGATTTTCTGTTCGGATTAGTTCAGGTGCTTTTATGGATTGTGTGGTTAAGGGGAACTTGTGATTTTGTTGGTTTCTGCGGCCAGGCGCTGCGAGCTTCTCTCCCTCCTTTTATCTCATTTCCTTTCAGACTGAACGCAGTAACAACTCAGTCTGCAGAGCCAATGCACTACTGCTCCATTATCTCAAATGGCATTCCTCTGGTATGAGTGGGTAAAGTCATTTTTAAAACCTGCAATACTGTGCAGGGCTTTGATGTTGTTTACTCTGATAGATACTGTAGAAATGAGTCGTAACAATGTATGCAACTCTCAGTGAATAAAGTGATTCTAGTTGGTTTTACCCCCTAACTTGTTTTTCCTGCACTGGCAGGGTTTGAACACAGAGCTAACTTGTAAATTCCTCCAAGACAAAAATGAACAGCACGATGCATTACTACTATTAAAAATATCAAGGATTTTACGATTTAGGTCAATTTTTTTTAAAGAAAAAAATCATTAAGTTAATAGACAAAGTCAGGATCTCATTAAGAAATGAGAATATCATAAGAAAAAATGATTACTAAAAGAACCAAGTTAAATCTAAGCCATGACAGTCAATAAAGAAAATCTATAACTATTCCGTTAAATTAAACATTAACCGGAAACAAAAAGTCACAACACATATTCTGTGATGGTATGGACTATGAATACACTGCCTAGTCATTACAAGCATAAATCAAATAGTTTGTCCCTAAAGCAAAACTTGGGACTTTTGTGACTTTGTTCTTGTAATATTACTCTGTCTGTCATTCAAACTTCTATTCTACTTTTCAATTAAAAAGCTGAGATTTTTTTTTTATTGGAGCAGAGCAAAAGAGAAAACATAATATTATTATTATTATTATTATTATTATTATTATTATTATTATTATTAGAATAAACAGAACTGTTAGTAATCATACAGAAGCAGACAGTAGATGTTCTGTTTACTGACTAACCTGTGGTTCCATCAATCTGTTTGCTGTGGTCTGTTGCTGCAATATGGACACGGTCTCCTGATCCAGCAGCAGGGGGCGCCAGCTGCACATAAAACAAACATAAAGGGACAAAGAATTGAAGAAGTTACTGAGATGCACTGCAGGAATTTGACTCGGCAAGTCGTATCATCTTGTGTTAAAATGTATATTCCGTTGAAACATGGGTGAGAATTGTCTTATGTCTTATGGAATTACCAGCTGTTTTCCTGTAATGCTAAGAATTATAAACTGCATTGGTATGAAAAGTTGTTAAAGAGCAATAAGGGATCAAGAGGCAAATTCATAATGTGGAACAGTCCACATACAGTTTGCAGTACAGTACATATGCTTAGCTTGTTACAAGTGTCAGTGGACTCTGAGCAGATCTAACCTTGCCAGTGTCAGGGTTATGGCGATTTGGAATTCCATTCTGCTTATGGCCGCTCTCTGAGCTCTGGCCACTACCAGCACTGCGGCTGCTGCCCACACTGCCAGCACTGCCAACACTGTTTCTGTCCCCTGAGAAAGAAATAAAAACAGGGGAAAGAATAAAAACAGAACACAAAGTGAAAGATTGCAGTGTAAAACAAGACTTGCAGAGAATCTGGTAGTTAGGTGTTTAGTAAAGAAAGCAAGTTTGCAGGGTGTAATTTGCGGATAAAGGTATGCTGTTGGACTGCACTGCCAAAAACTAAACTAAACAAAAATACTAAAATTAACAAGTCAGCATCAAGTTTTTATTCTCCCTAATGAATTATTTTGACATGTTGGGAAATGTACTTCTTTGCTCTAGTTCCAAGAACTAAACTTAAAACCACTTGTATGTCTGTGTGCGAGTATGGAGCTAGGACTGGGAAGTGCTTAGCTTAGCTTTGTTCAGCTTAGCACAAAGACTTGGAGCAGAAGGAAACAGCTAGTCTGGCGTTGTCAGAAGTTCAATAAAAGCATTCGTCTCGTAACATTAGTGGGCAAACAATAATACATCTATTCTATCAAACGTTAGAACAGCACTCAACGACATTAAAATAACAAATTGTCATTTATATGTTTCTGGTTGTGTATGAATTAAATACAGGATACAGTGTGCATGTCAACTACTGTCAGTCCTTTCATCTAACTTACAAAAGGCAATTAACTGTATTTACCAAAACATCAAATTAAATTTTAAAAAAAGTTAACTTTGCGTGATTTAAGAAATAAAAGCAAACACAGCTGACATTAACTTTGCCCATGAAAAAAATAACAAGTTTCAAAACTTAAGACTAGATGAAATGACTTGTCAAGATAGTTGTTTTTTAAAAAAAAAATAATTTTTGCTCTCAGTGTTGAGGTAACTGTACCAGCAAGCTGAAAAACCTGACACACCAGTCAGAAGTAACATAGTACTAGAAAGGCTCTGAAAAAATGCTGATAACTTCAAATTAAGCCCTGCTGTGAGAATTCTATAGTTTTAGTTACTGGATTATTGAGGGTGTGGATGGCAGTGGGGTGCATGGGATTTACAGGGTGGCATGGTAAGGTCAAGACTTTGGGATATAAAGGGATAAAGAGGGGAATAAGCTTCTTTCAAGAGGCAGAGTTTATCAGAATGGCTGGGATGGGATCTGGTCTATGGGATCACACAGGGTCTGAGGGGTGGCGGGGGTCTGGGACCACACACCCTTACCAGTGGGAGAGCTCCTGAGAACCCAAATGTCCTGGGTGGGGCTAGCGGGACTAGCTGGGGCTGAGAGCTGACTGTCAGGTGGAACACCTAACAAATACACACACCCTTTAGACACACACTCACTGTACACCCCAAACACTGTGGCTGGGAGAGGACCTACCAAGCTGACACTGAGCCACTGACCAGAAAACTGATTGAGAGGAGGGAAATGTGAAACCTGGACACATGGATGGAGGATGAAACAATGGGCCCCTGGGCACAGATACAGTATGTAAAAGGCCTCCTACCCTCCCATGCTGCAGCAAGAGCCCCAGAATAAAAGAGAGAGAAAAACTACAACATGGCTTCGTGATTTGTGGTTATTTTGTCTCTTTGTGGTTTTTATGTTAGTTTTGTGGTGGTTTTGAGTCTCTTTGATGTCAATTTATGAACCTTTGTTGCTGTTTTGCATATTTTTTTAAAAAGATGTAATTTTTTTTCTGGGTCACTGCATTTCTTTGTGGTCAATTTGTGCCTCTTTGTGGTTGTTCCTTTTTGTAGTTATTTGTCATTTCTTTGTGGTAACTTTTCATCTCTTTGTGGTATTTTTTCAATCTTACGATTGTCTGCTGGCTGATGGTAGTTTTTTCTGCATCTTTTTTTGTATTTGTTTGATAGACTTACCAGCAAAAAATGTTATCAGTCACTTCAAACATAGGCTCTGTTCTAGGTGCCCTTGACCCTTTGGACCCCCGGGTCTATGCCTGGTAGGCCTATTCAGTAATCACCCTTGCCTGGCAGGTCATGAATGTGTCACAGGTGGTGAACAAAAACCTAACAGATGGGAGGAAGTTTGCAAGTATCTGTGTGTGTGCATGCGTGCGTGTGTGTGTGTGTGTGTATGTACCTGTGGGATCATAGCCAAGAGTGTACGAGTTGTCAGTTTGAGTGCCAGGGCCGTGGCTTGAGGGAGGAGCTCTGGATGCAAAGTTTTGTCGTTGGCATGGTTTAGATGCTTGGCGTGAGAGAGTGCCTCCTAGAGTCAGGGAGACAGGTATGGGTTGAGGCTTGCATGAATGAGTGAGGGACAGAAGTTCATGTACATGCATATATGCTTGTCAGTTCGAACTGCACAGTATGGGAACTTGCTGACTGCAAGAAAAAACATCTTTTTGAAGTCTGGTGATGACTCCGTGAACTTTATCAAGTGTTCCTGATCATTGATTGGAGGGAACAGTATATAGAACAACAGCTATAAAAGGGCAAATTCACTATAAATCCCTTCTGGTGTTACATAACAGGCTGCTGAATGGGTGTGTAAGATCACCAGCAACACTGAGAGGGCTTACTTTTCCTTTGTGTGTTGTTGGTCCATGGTTGCTGACATCATTGACATTATCACAGAGCTCAAACACACACACATATACACACATCCACGAACACACACACTGCTGAGTTTGCCTCATAAGCAAAGAGCCTGTCACTGACTTAAAGTCAAACTCTTTCTCTTGTCTCTTCTCCCTCAAGCATGAGCAGACACACGCACAAATACACACACACACACACAGAGTATTCCAGTGTAGACTGTGAGAGCTTTAGCACTGAGCTGACACTTTGCAATCTGGCCATAGTAATCCTATTAATGTTTTGTGTGTGTGTATGTGTGTGTGTGTGTGTGTTTATGTGTGTGTGTGCGCGCATGTCTGTGAATATCTAGCTGTGTGTGTCTGTGGATATCTACTTTTGAGTGTTTGTGTGTGCCTGAGTATCTACATTTGTGTGTGTGTTTCTCTGTATCTGTGCATGTTTGGCTGTGTGTGTGTGTGTGAGTGTCCATGTGTCTGTGTGTGTTGCCTGACTTGTTCAGGACCTAGAAATGAAGCGTTTTATTTTGTATGTGTGTATCTATGTCAGTTGCAGTTATTGGACCCCTCACTGCGCCCGTCCTGCTGTTTGAATGTCAATGGCTTTACAGCTGCAAAACAAGCATAGGGATCATATTCTTTTCATTTACAAGGATTAAATCAGATGATTTAAAAACATGCTGAACCCTCCAGTGATCATGTATGCCAGCATGACAGCTTTTGTTTGTGTACAAGTGTCAAGATACATTCTTAGCCAAGATCTAGCTATCTAATATAGATATTATCAAGCTAGCCCTTTTAAACACCACTCTGTCAGCTAAGGCCCCCAGCTAGCAAGGTCAAATATCGCCCAGGACCCTAGTGACCGTAGTCAGAGTATGATGTAATGAACACTACCTGCTACTTTCGCCTACCACCCACTTTGTGTTTTGTGTATTACCAGTTTTTTTGTAAGTAAAGTGCACGCAGCAAATTGCAGGACATCTTCATAATGGGCCAAAATAACCAGAACTCCTCTCCTCTTATGCTTCAGTGACACAACCTGGGCCGAGGTTCCAGTGCAAAGCAGGATAAAGACCTATACTTTCCTATACTTCTGCCTTTTCTTGAAAAATTCTGCACATAACTAAAATTCAAAAACTTATTTAATTGTTTTTTTCCTGGGGTTCTAAGGGCCTTTGAACCTAATTTGCCTACCCGACAATCTATCCTTATCTGTGAGTCTAGGTAGAGTATGGTTGAAAGAGAAGGCTCTAAGGTGGAGGAAACATTATAAGACCAGACAGGTTTTAATCACATTACTATTCACAATTTTTTTAACTGTTGTCAAGTGAAATCCATAGTGGCTCATTAGATTTTATCTGTCAGAATTTTGGTTGTGGAATCTTAAACTACTACAACTGATAAAAAAATGTACTGAGCTATTTTTCTCTTCGTTTTTGTAGATATGTGTGTCTGAAGTTCTTGTTTGTCTACCTGCTCGTCTGCTGAGAACCTCGACCACAGAGGGGGGGAAGAAGCCCACCCGGTCGATCCCCCGCTGGGTGTCGTGGATGTGACCTTTCCAGCGGCCATCTGAGTGCTGCTCCAGGACCTGAAACCAACAAATCATGAGCACGCTTCAGCTGAACTGCCTGTGTCACTGCCAAGAGCATTAGCCTCGCAACGATAAACAGTCCCCAACAAAGGATTCAATGATGTGAAATTTGAGATGTTTGATTAAAGCAGCAAAAAAGGCTGCTAGAAAATTTTGAACTTTATAAGGGTGTGTTTTTTCAACATTTTCCACTGTTAAAAGTACATGGATTTTGAGTATTCATATGCATGTCATGTGTGTGACTCCTCCAGGCATGCTTTTAAGACTATAATGAGAGAGCCAATGAGCTGGAAATACACAGTCTACTCATTGTGAGTGTTAACAAATGCCTGGAGAGGACAAAAACAAACACCTCTGCCGTCTGACGGGATACCACACAAAAATATACAAGTTCATACAGGAGACTAGGATGTTCCAATATACTGTACGCGTAGAAAGATATCAAAATACACAGCAGTAAGCGCGTAAACACGCAAATGTGCACACACATGAATTAGTGCAAAACAGTGTGTGTGTGTGTGTGTGTGTGTGTGTGTGTGTGTAGGGGGGGAATGAGCAAACAAGTTGGTAATGAGAAAGAGAGACAGCAGCAAGTTTGTGCCTGTTCTTCTGCTGTGGTCTCTTGCTCAGGGTACATTAAAGTACCCTGCAACTTCCCACACAAATCCTAACAACAAGACTCTAACCACCTGGATATGACCAGTTATACCGTCATTCCTGCACGGAAACAAACTTTAACTAAACATAAGCCTTCGCTGAGAAAAGTGCATAAGCATAAGATGTGGTAATCCATACTAGCAGCATTGTTCAGAGTACTTCCTTGGTGTTTTTTAATGTCCATCTCTGTCCAGCAGTTATGGTTCTGGCTGGAAGTGGTGGAACCAAGTCTCATCCACTATTAGAAAAAGTTTAAGATATCCCTTGAGATCTGCCTAAAAATGCCAAAATTGTTCTTTGACATGTTCAGAATCTGCTTCTCATAAAGCCCGGGGAGTTTTGGGGCTCAGTGAGGTGACACCTTCGTCATGTTGTGTTTGTGGATAACTGCATGGACACCCATCACTGTGGCAGTTCATCCCCACATTTGGGTTCAGCAGCAGACCTCTTCACCGCTCTGTCAGAAGGAGCCCTCTCCTCTTGTGTTGCCATCATGTCTTAAGGGGGAGTGAATGACTGCATGAAGGCCAATATTGTCCATTTTCTCAGTCATTTGCTGACTTGCAATTTTCAGTCACTCACAACAGGAATAATACAAAAGTTATTTGCCTGACACAAAGTTTTCTGCAAAATAGCTCCCTCAGAGTTGTAAATGCATTAAACTAGAGCTTATAGGCATCTACCTTGGGGCCAATAACTTCAATCTTTTTTTCTTATTAAACACAAAAGAGATGTTTCCTTTACACAAACGTATAAGGCATAAATACAGTACTGTAGAGTGATCTGAGGCTGATATGATAAGATAGAGATGGAATCTAGAATTTAAAAAATGACACTTTGATGTCTTGAAAATCAATTCATCACTTTTATCATTTGATTTAATTACACTGACGACATTCTTTCATTTCAGTGGGTAATACTGTACATGAAGTTTATCCGTATAATTTGTAAATTCTGTTTAAGTTTGAGTACTGCAAATATTATAATTACTCCTCTGACATCTGACAACGATGACTAAGAAAGTATCCCTGCTGATGATAATTTATAGGTTCCCCTTGATGAATTAATGATAGAAGCTTTAAAACTAGTCAGAGCTGAGTAACAAGCCAGCTGATCTGGCACTGCTGCAGAACCTCAACGTTGCAGCCCAATCCATGAACGGTTCATCTCCTCCGCTCTCTTTTATGAGGTAGGTCCAAGGACTGGTGAAGTAAACGCAAGTTTTGATATACAAGCAGGTGATTGAAGGCGCACCTCTGTCTGTTTATCCCTAACTGACGAAGCAAGACAGAGGCTTGTGCTCACATGCTGCGTTCCACAATGATAGTTAAGACGACAGCTTGAAATGAGAGTTTAATGAAACGGAACAATTTGTAGCAACTTTACCAATCTCAAGAAAGAATGCGTAGACATTTCTTTCTTTGTGAACATTGTGAGATTAGTCATCAGTCTAAACATTATTTGAGCCATCTGACCCAAAGTTTATTTCTTCTATCTTTGGCACACTTAATAAAGCGTAGCCTTTATAGGCAGCCATTGAAATCCCACTAATCTTCCAACTGCTCATATGTTGTGAACTATTTAGTGTCTCTAAAATTATCTATCATCCATTTATTACTAGCTATCCTGTTTTACTTTGATCTATAGTGAAAATGTCAGTTAATACATACAAATAATGTAGAATTTGTCCTGTATACAGCTCAGGGGGTCTACTTGAAAACTATTTTTGTCCATTGAATTTCTGGTGTGAGACAGATATGGCGGCTCTTTTCAGCACCCCAGTTTAGCCCTTCTGCTGACAGGACAGTCGATTCAGACGACAGTGATGCTAAAGCAAAAGTTAGTGCCACTGTGGACATAAATGAGGGGTAGTCACAAATATATTTACTGTTTTCTATTATGGGCAAGATAAATAGAAAATGGATCATTTAAACTTTGGTGTCTCGCGATGGTTATATCAAAAAGAAAAAGTGACAGAATGCAATGTGCACGAGTGTCTCCTCCTTTCCAAAAAAAATGAGCCGAGGAGATGACTGCACTGCACACTGCTCAGCAAAAACTCAAAACAAAGACAAAAAAGGGAAGTCCCCCTGAGTGAATCAATCATAAAGTAAAAGATGGTCATTAAGGAGACCAAAACAAGTACCATAATAAGTTCTCCAGCCCGCAGGTTGAGAGCAGTTGGGTCATGGAGGTTCCAGTAGTCCTTCACTGCTCTGACCTGGAGGGAGCTTGACGCCTCTGCACAGACACAGAAAGATGCAGACAGATTATTAGGAGGCACAATTGGCCCCCATGAAAGCCACTCATTTAAATTCAGACCTCTTGCTTTGCCATTAAGGTGGTTCCCCCGCCTTGTTCTCAACCAAAAAGTCAAATCCATTCAAGCATCAATGTAACATCAAACAACAATTTTTGAAGCAGTTCCAACCTCTCAGCAGCTGCTTGATTTCTCTGCTGGCTGTTGAGGTGGTGAACTGGTTGACGATGTCCAAAGCTGTCTGGTTGTACGTGTTGCGCATGTTCACGTTGATGCCCGCCTAGACACCCACACAAACACACACACACACACGCAAGCACGCACACACATACACACACATAGGGATTAATGTGGGTTACATGCACTTTTTAAACAAAGCCTCCCTCAAATGCCTCTCTTCTTTATTAACGGATAACACTGGAATTGAAGTGTGAAGTTGTGTTCATTTTAAACAGTCCCTGTGGCTGCACCTTAAATACAAAAACATCAATGTCAGTCTACAAAATCCCACATCAGCTGAACTGAAATTACATGTTTACTTGCTTACATCTAGCAGCAGCCGAACAACTTCAGTTTTGCCGTAGAGGGCAGCCTCGTGCAGAGACGTCCCTGCTTTGGTTGCTCTGTTGATATCTATCCCAGCTTTGAGCAGCAACCTAGGAAATCAAAGCAGAAACACTTAAGTAAAGCTGCTGGCAACACTCGAAAAAAAAGATTCATCCATTCAACTGTGACAGACATCTGCAACATCTCATTAGGCCATATACCCCCCACTCATCCACCCACACACACACACACACACACGAGTAAACAAATGTGTCTCTGGTTCTGTAGGAATGCTGATGGCGTGGTATCCAAAGATTGGTGCAGGAGGAGGAGGCGCCCAGTTCACAGTGTGAAGGTTGAGTCAGGTTTTAAAGATGTAAACAACACTGATGCACTGCTGAAGAAAGTAAGTTGAACTCGTGTTGTCGGTGGTGTTTTCTGAATATTAACCCGAACCATGCATTGTCTTTACACTTCTGTGTCCACTGGATGCCACATGTTTACATTTACATCTTTGTAAAACATACATATTTCAACTCTATGCATGTCAAACAGGTTCAGATTAGACTAAATAAAATACAGTCTCCAGTATTCTAAAGCACCAATTAAAGGCTGTACAACAACAGACAGGAACATTGTCTGAATATGTCAATTTAACAAGAATAAGGGCATAGAACACATGTAAGTAACAAAATAAAAGTCGTGTAACATTACAAATTCAATCCTGAGACTCATACTCATGATAGTAATATTAATACAACTGTTTTTCTCAAAAATTCCAACTTCTTTACAAAAGAATTCCGAACGATATCTTGGACTACCACAGAAACAACTGTGTTTATACTTGCAAGAATGAAATCTTTTGCCAGACAGGGTTTTTAGTTCCCTTTTAGAAATAAACATGACAACATGAGCATCACCTTCAATTTAATATGCTGCCTCTGGTTTGAGCTGATTGTGTGCAAAAACTTTATCGGTGACTTGTGATATGTGTTTGCTGCTGATACACACTCCTGCTTTAAGCAGGACAACACTGAGTGTTTGACATACGGAAGGAATATTAAACCATGCAGTATTTGAAAAAAAAGGAGCCTGAAAACAACCCATTGTATCCAACACCTTCTTCCTTTAATCAGCAGCAGTCTTGCAATTGAACCTTCAGAGAGCTGAATGTCTAAAACCTGTCATTAGCTTAAAGTTTACTAAGCTGTTGATTCACTCTCACATTCTCAAAATAAACAGCACACAGGACAAAGTCCGAGGTCTCCTATGAGTTTGGCAGTCAGATATCACTGTAATCCCAATCACAGAATTCTTGAGAGTATTTTTCAAAATCACTAGTAATACTGATTACTGCTATCTTCCCAGTGTGAATACATATACAATACTTAATTCACTATTAAGAATCTATGTACCCTAAGACAAAATTACTTCCTGGTTGTCCGTGTGCAAATGTTTGCAGCAGTTCTAATCCAACATAGAAAGTTTCTCGGGCTGCACAAAAAGTAGGTACCATAAGACGTCTGCTGTGTAAGTATAGCACTCTTTGAAGAGACATAAATCCCTTAGTGAGAGATCACAGCCAAATTCTGCTGAGTAAACTCTGAATAAACTCCTATGCTAATGCCATGGATTTTTTTTATTTCTGTTTGTGTTGAAAGCTTGTCTTTTCTCCTCCATGTTTGATATTCAACTTTCCGGTTAAGCAGAGAGGAGGATGGAGACTGTATTGCAAAAGAGTTCAGAGCACTTAGGATGGGAATCATTTGCAGCATGTCTGAGAGGCAGGGTGGAGTAACCTGGCTAAGCACATACATATTTACACAGATATGCCGGCATAAAAAAACACATCAAGCCACTTTGGGTTATCTCAAAAGTGTCAAGTTGTCAGGATTAAATATCACTGCAGCATGGAATGTTTTCTTGTTAAATATGGAGCTTGATGCAGGTACAGCTTTTTGGAAATACCTGAGGGAAATGTTTAGCACATACAGGTATGAATTCAGGACTGACATGTCTGTGGTTTTGTGTGTAGTATCAGTGTGGTGAAGTTGACTGATAGCAGCAGCGCAAATAATGATAGCCATGGAACTGCAGTAAATTTATCAGTAGTGGCACCTGTACTGGCAGGAGCTGAAGAAGTGGTAGCGCAGTAGCAGGAACCACTGACAGAAGAGACAGAGGGTCTATCGGTAAAAATAGATTATGTTGTTGTAGTACGACTAGTTGCAGTTAAAATGGCATTAAAGCGGTAATAAGTGTTGTTTCAGACCAAACCACAGGTTGCGATGATCACCACAAGCTTGTGTGGAGGTGTGGGAGTGTCAGCCCATTTGCAAATGCAAATGTCTGTACTCCCTTGTGGCAGGGTTGTTCGGCTCTGCTCTGTTTGATCAGCCGATCAGCTGATTGGCCACTGAGGCGTGACATCAGGATGTGTTCTTCCGAAAGCTGATTCTAGTTTAACTTGCCTGGTGCATGTCCGCTGTATTTTTTTTTTTGAAACACCCGAGTCTGCCTAGTCAATCCAACTACTTACTTTAAAATGACTGAATGAATTGGACTCAAATTGACCTAAGATTGGTAGAAGCAAGGATGTTATAGATGTAACAGTATTTAATTATTTTAATTATGAAATTAGTTGTGGTGCCAACAATAGTTAAAGTGGTAGCAGTAGTAGAGGTTCTAGCGCTAATAATAGTGGTATTAGTGGTAGTAGAAATAGCTGTAGTGCCAGTAGTGGTGGTAGTAGTAGTAGTAGTTGTTGTTGTATAGATACATGACTAGTAGTACTGACAGCCCAGTAATAATAGTAGTGTTAGTGGTAGTAGAAATAACTGTAGTGCCAGTAGTGGTGGTAATAGTAGTAGTAGTAGTAGTAGTTGTTGTAGATACATGACTAGTAGTACTGACAGCCCAGTAATAAAAATAGTGGTAACAGCATTGGCATCAGCGGCATCAGTTGTAGCTGCAGTGGAAGAAATAAAAGTTAGAGCAGCAGCTGTAATAGAGTTATTACAGTACAACGCGGAGGAGTGGCAGTTACAGTAAAAGCAGTAAAAACATTATTATATATCATTAGGATATATTAGAGTATATCAACAGTGACAGTAACAGTAGTAAGCAGCTGTATCAAAGGAGTAACTGTAGTACAGAAGCTGCAGGAAAGATGAAAGAGTAGAAATGGACTTGATAGAATAGAATTCTGCTACTGTATATTTTGGTACTCAAGGCTGTGATCTTACTTGATGATGTCTTTGTGTCCATTTCTTGCTGCCAGGTGAAGAGGGGTGGTTGCTGGAGGGTCAATGCTGTCTTGTCCTCCTTCTCCTTCTAACAGCGCTGCTACCATGTTGCTGCTTAAGAGCAACTGAGCCACCTGGAGAAATCAGAAACATCAAAGTGATGGATCAAACTGATTCTGCCACTCATCAAACGGATGAGTGGCAGAATCAGGGCAAGAATTACAGCATTAGCAATATTTTAAAACATATGCAAAGCCATTCAAGTTGAGGTTGTGTGGTAAAAATATTTAAATTGAAATAAGATATATAGTGACCAATACATGTGGTCAGGCTAGTACATGTATTGGCTTATCCACTACTCAGCAGCTCTCTAAAGACATCACAGCCTCCAATCACACACACAGTGACTCACAAAGTCACAAAAACAATCCAAAGCCACTATTCTGTCACAGCTAAACTGCAAACTCAGATCAGACAAGAACACATTTAACAGGCATACAGAGAGAGAGACAGTGTGTGTGTGTGTGTGTGTATGTGTGTGTGTGTGTGTGTTAAGTATGTCTAATTCTGAGCTACAAGGCCAGCCATACATTTCACAGCCAGGCTTACCCAGTGATGTGTCAGAGAAACAGTAAAACACAGTGCAATGTGCAATCCCTTTAACATTAAAGTGTGTGTGATTTCAAATAGAGCCACTGGAGCCTATTTTCCTTTCGCTCAAACAAGCTTAATTTAGCTGGGCCACTTCATCCAAGCCGTGGTTCATGTTTGACATAAATCACCCTCTTCCAAAAAGGGCAAAGAGGACCAAATAGAGAGTTTTCACATGCAGATAATTGGATTAGAAAGACTATAAGAATAAAGAAAGTCACTACATAGAGGTTTAGCCTCTCAGTTTCTTGGGTTAAATGTCTCAACAATTGTTGGATGGATTCCCATGAAACTTGGTACATATATTGATGGGACCCAGAAGACCAATCCTAAAAATGTTGGGTAGCCAGACTTCTTCTCTCCTGTCAACATCAGGTCAGTCATTTCATTTATGAAATATTGAAATATTCTAACATCTACAGATTAGATTGATACAAAGTTTGGTACAGACAGTTCATGGTTCCCAGTGTACAACATCATCCTCAATCATGAATCAAATCATGACCTAATGAGCCTATCTAGTAATGATAGCTATGAAGTATTGCTAGAATAAATCTGGGTTGTTGAGGTAAGCATGCTGTCCCTATGAACATGGCTGCTAGTCAATATGGACAGGTCTTGCAAGTTGATAACGATAACCTCAATCGAATCCTATTGTTTATGTTTAACATTTGCTTCCTTAATCCAGATCACGATTGAAAATGTATGAATATTCAAAAGGATTCAACCTGACAAGGCACAAAGAAAGTCTGAGCCAGAGGTGAGTCAGAAAACTCAGTACCAAGGAACAAAAAAAACAAAAACCCTGGCTTAAAAGAGCTGGACTCTCCAACGATAAGTGAGAGAAGCAAACCAACTAACATGTCTTGAATTTTTCCAGGCCTCAACCACTGCTGCTCAACTGGAGCAGCGTGACAGGGTCAGGAAGGGATAGCTGTCACAATGAATAGACGGAGGAGAGAAGTGAGAGCAAGCTTGAGCAGAAGCAACAGGCGAGTCCTTGGCAGATAAAACATTTTTAGTGAAGCACCTAATACATGCCATCACTAAGTAATAAATTTAAAATAGCATGAGTGTGTCTCATCGTTCAAACCAATTAAAACAGTCAGCCAGCCGAGCAAAATCACGAGAAATGTCCGTTCCTGCCAGATTACAGAGGATGGAGGACATGAAAACTTGTTTTCAAACAAAGTGTTTGAACTGAGATTTCTTAAAGCTGGGATGGTGATGTTGGAGAAACCAGCAAGAGTAAGATAGATTTAAAAATAAAATGCATAAAACATAACCTATAAAAATACTTTCAGACTCAAAGTATTTTAATTTATAAAATTCATTCCAATTATTTTTCATTGTGCCTTTAATATGCATAGTTTCATTGCTCGGTGAAATTGCTACAACAACCCTAATGATAATGACATGTACGACGTTTGATCCTTTGCCTTAATACTCATCGTCCACTTTACCTTTGTATGTCACACCTGCCTCAGACAAGAAAACCATGTCAACTTAAGGGCCATAGTTAAACAAATCATGAAAAAACACACCATTCTGTGTTAAACACTCAATAATGTGATATACCTATTTCTAATAAAAGATTAATACTCATAGCCATGCTGGTTACATAACTACACACAGATTTTGTCATACTTTCAGTCTCCCAAACTCGCAGGCAAGATCTAACGGAGTTTTCTTCGCCTTGTTCATCAGACAGGGATTAGACTGGTGCTGCAGCAACATCTCAGACTGAAAGAAAAAGGGAGAAAGGATAACGTAAGTGATATTGCCTCATGTATAATGCACATGCACTCTCATGCCATTCATTGACACATTTTTGTGTGTGTGTGTGTTGCTGTGATGTTTTGTCTCTGATCAAAAGGGAGGAACATGTGATAGCCCCGGTGTATTCTCTGCTAAGGATTGTCAGTATTGTGTCTGAAGATGTTGTAGTGAGGAGGTCAGAGTCTGATATGGGTTACATGAAAGCGAAAGGTGTGTGTGTGTGTACGTGTATGCGTGTCATTGATATTGATATCTATCTGTTAAGACATTCCAGGAGACAAACAGAAGAGGCATGAGTAAAGGAATGTGTGGCTTCACTGCCTGTAGACTCTTGTGAAAACCTCTGTCATGGCATTAATGGTATTACTGGTATTGTTGGTGACCAATACAGGCTGACACACAAAGGGGGTGGATTTCAGTGAAATGAGAGGACAGGTAATGCCTTGGAACTTTGCCTTTGGCGACTGAGGTGCCCTTGTGTGTGCATGTGTGTGTGTGTGTGTGTGTGTGTATACTCACCACCTCATAGTGTCCATACTGAGCAGAGAGATGTAATGGTATCTGTCCATCATTGGAGGGGGAGTTGAGTGAGGCTCCGGCTCTCAGCAACAATAAAACAGAGTCTGCTTTACCCTGCCATGCTGCGTAGTGGAGGGGACGCATGCCTGGAGACAGAAACATGAGCCGGGGATGAGATTAGAAGGAAAAGGCAGCAAAGATGTGCAGTACAGAAGCATTACTGATTTTACATGTCAAAGTCAATTTACTTATCGTAGGAAGCGCTATTCAGGATGTGAAAACAGTGTTAATGTCACTGCGGCTCCAGAGGAGCTTTGTCATGGCTAAGAATATAACTCCGATTATGTCATAGTAATGTCATTGGGGTTATCCCAAACAGGGCCCGGAATTTTTCACAGAAAGTCTGTCCAGCTTAACCAAGCAGGACAGGGGCTGACAAAAGAAATTATTACATTGCCTAATGAATAGTACAGAATAGCTTGTTTTGTTTTTTTTTATAGCAAGGACTCCAACTATAAAATGTAATACATTTACATCTACATTAATATATATTTTGTTCGGTCGTGCACTTACATTATTTAAAACGTTTCCAATAGTGTTCCATACATGAGAGAAAAATGTAATTTTATTCAAAGTAACCAGAAAGTGAGAAAGGAAGTCTGCAAACATGACTAAACATAATGTGTATAAAACCTAAAGACAAAACCTTGCCTGTGCACATTTCTGCTGAGTCAGTAAGATAGATTTTCACCTGTAACAGTGACTGTTAAACAATAACATGAACACGTGTCTTGATTCCAGACTAATTCACAACATCATCAAACTACATATTCTGTTAACATTATTTTCAATTGAGAGATCTCCAGCGACAGGAAGTAGGTATTGTGTGTTGAAAGTCAAAGATTTTACTTTTACTATTCCTTTTCTCTAATCTGCCGCACAAGTCATTTAACTTTATGGAAACCTAATACTAAATCATTGGAGTACTCAGTGTAAGTGTGAGGCTGGTTTTACACTATATTATCATGATTTTATCACCAACTACACCTTCAAAAGACCATAAACAAACATCTTCCTAAATCCTGACTAGTTTGTCTGCACAGCATGTCCACAGTATACTTTGACCTTCATGTTACGCTACGTGATGCAACCAGTCTGTGTACCATTCAGAATGCGAGAGACTCTGGATCCCAAGACTGACAAGCTGGCATGAAGTGCCCAGAGGCAACTTTGTTTAAAGCAGCTCCTCAGAAATCTATAGCTGACCTCAGTGGTGTCACATATGCAGTTCTGACTATATGCCTCTGGTCTCAGCAACTGCCACTCCCGTACAAATTCTACTGTATCTGTTCCGCTTGGAGTTTGAAAATATTTGCTGTAGTGTGTCATTGCATTGGCAGACAAACTTCAAAGTGAATCATATTTATTCATATGGGTCAAACTTATTTTCAGCTGAGAGTGTCAGAAAGCTCTCAAGGAAGTTTCAAACTCAATTTAACCCCAACCGACTTCCTGGGAAAAAAAAAATTGTTAAGTTACGGGTTTGTTTAGTGACACTGTTTCAGCTGGTAAAGCTGTTCTGCCATCATGATACCGTTGATGTCTTTAATATCCACCGTGGCCTGGGCCTCCAGCAGCAGAGACAGGAGCTCTGTGGTGCCCGTCAGGGCAGCATGGTGCAGTGCTGAGAAACTGTGACAGAAGAAGGAGGGGAAGGAGGGGGGGGGTCAAGGGAGAGCAAGAAGCGGACAAGACAAGGAGATGAGATGGGTAATTAATCATACTGATGACTTTACAGCAGGTGAGCCCTTTTCAAAACTCAAGACTGAGATGATTTGTGTGTGTCTGTGCTCACACTGAAACCCTACACTGAGCTGAGGGAAGTTTTGTGTGCGTGTGTGTGTGCGTGTGTGTGTGTGTGTGTGTGTGTACAATCCCATTACAAACTGCAGCCGAGATAAGAATTTATGTGTGTTTTACGAGTGTGCTTCCCCATCCACCCATCCAGGCTTCAGAATGAGAAGATGAGTGTGTGTGGTGAGCATGTGTATGTGTGTGTGTGCCCTGTATGCAGTAAGTACAGCCGTGAGCTACGAATCGAAATGTGTTGTGCGTGCTCATACATCAAAACTGTAGACTGAGATCTGAATCTTCTGTGTTTGTGTATGCATGAATATGAACTCATCAAAACTTTAGAGTTGAAATGTGTGTCTGCCAGGTCGCGTATATTCCACAGAGGGAGAAATTAAAGGCATAAATTCTTAGCGGCAAGTTTTGCTGTTGCTTGGGGCGACACTGACACAACGGGTGTTCGAGAGGAAGTGACCCTCTGAGGCGCACATGAGCAGAGTGCGAGCTGCAACATGTGGGGATAAAATAACAACTATGGTATGGAGGGCTTTCAGGTGATTTCATGCAGCCTCAGGCAGTCACAGTAGAAGCCCTGAGCTCCAGAGCACCAGTGGCAAAAACAGCCTTCATGCATTTGGAGAGAGAACTTATTGCAGCTTTCTCAACTAATTTCAAAATACAGTTTTTAAAAAGGCGCACCATGGAGTTTCTATTATTTTCTTTAAACAAAACACACAAGACCTTAACGTACCTTTCATCATATTTCTTTACTAATTAACAGATACATTGCTTGCCTCTCGCCACTGCTCCGTCATGCTTTGAAGTAAAATTTACATCATTTTGACAATTTGAGGAAAACTACCTGATGATGCTACACTATAAGATCATCTAAAAATCTTTGTTGTATCATGTAGTTTCCGTTTTCACCCAGGGTTAGATGCAAAGCTATTAATGCTGAACAGTTAAAATACTCTTGCATACAATCACAACTTGTCAGGTATTGCATGATTGCAAGATTTAAAAAAAAATAGTGATGAAATAAGTTCTTGATGACATATTTAATGAGTACAAAAATTTATTTATTCAAATTTAATCGTTCAAATATTTTAGAATTGTTTTTTTTATATTACACTTATTTCTTCCACAACTGAATTAAGAAAAGCAATGCCTTCCTTTCTTACATGCGAAGTCTCACACTTCAGGGCAAATAGCTCAGCATGGGGACTATGCAACGCAAAAAAAATACATCAGTTTTATCCATTTCCCTGCTTCGCCATGCTTTTATGTAGCATCAGCTGTAGCAGGAACTGATCAAGGTACAAACCTTGGAAACTTTACTATGACGACAAGATCCCTGAATTCAGCCCAAGGCCACTGTTTTTTCATCTAACAGCACAAAACTCCCACCAAAACCACAAAGAGTTTATGTGTGTGTACATATGTTTGTGTGTGTGAGAGATAAGATTATTTCAACTTATTCAATTCTACAACTTGTAAGTCATATTTTATATAATTAACTTTGCTGGATATTACTTTATACTTTATGCAGATCATCAATATCAAGCTTAGTGACTCAGGGCCGCCGTTTAGCTCACTCGGTAGCGCGCGGCCCATATACGGAGGGCTCGGCCTTCCAGGCAGCGGTCGCGGGATCGGTTCCGGCTCCGACCCTTTCCGCATGTCTACCCCCCGCCCCCTCTGTCTCCCCGTTTCAACTCTGTCCTGTCCAATGAAGGCGAAAAAGCCCCCAAAAATATCTTTAAAAAAAAAAAAAGCTTAGTGACTCAAGCCCAAAGAAAGCCTGACTAAGGGGAATGCACTTTGGGCTACTTTGTGAGGCTAGACAAGTTAGAGATTATCAGGTTTAGATGTCCGTCTGTGCTGGTATGAAATCTCAGGGATCTTCAGTCTGTGAGGTTTTTATCTTATCAGTGTTTTTGTTTAGGCCTCCGTATCCCTTAGTAACACACACATTTCTCCATCTGTCTGCTCTTCTGCCAGAACATACCTGGTCCATATCCTGACTGACTTACAGCTACTTCCTGTAGACACGCACACGCTGTCTCAGTCTTTCACTCTGGGTTAGTGTTGACTGTGACAGGAGGCTGTTTGCTAATCCTCCTCTCCCCTATTCAGTCCCTTTGCACTGGTCTCATATATCACAGGTAACCCCTTCCTCTGCACCACTCACACAGACACGGACACACACTCACACAACACATACTCACACACTCCATCATGGGTGGACATGTTTAATTTCAACACCCCCTATTGTGTACCACCTCCCATGCACTGCATTGACCTTGCATGTAGACACACGTAGCTGGATAAGTCAACACTCACACACACACTGCATGTAGGTTAACACCTGAAACAGGTACAGCAGACTCGTTACATGTCTGATAGCCTACTTTGATAACTCTGGAATAAAAATAATGGATAAGAACAAAGACTAAACACCTTGAATAAAAGTTGTGCCTTTAAACAAAAAAAAAGGATTGCATTCAAGAGATGTTCGATTTGAAGCAGTCACAAGCAGGTAGAAGAGAAAGCAAAAGTACTGTTACTTAATGACACCATGCATCCAAGGAAGGGTTAAGTTGACATCCAATATGCAGTTACTGTAAAAAAAATTCTTTCAACCAAATCTTTCCCAGCCTATGATTGTACTGAATTGTCCCATATTTGATTCTAGAAGCAGGTCTTTCGACTAAAATTTACTCAATTAGGAGTGAAAAGTAGCTGAACTTATACCCTCGTAAGCAACTGTCAACTCATAGTTTAGTATTCATAATTTGATCTGAAGGTCTGCCAGGCTTTGGATTTTTTTCGTGTCAATATGTGTACAAAAGGTTTTGTAAGAGTGTTACTAATGCCAAAGTATTAAGTACTTGAGAATTTGGAGTTGTTATATAAGAAAAGCCTCATTCACAACATCTTCTGTGCAGAATTCCCCCGGTACAAGACAATCCCAGATACCAAGGCAGTTCTCAACCAATTCACAGAGCTAACATTTCCCTGAGCAAGTTGCAACTGGTAAAATCTGATAGCAACATCTGTTATTCCAGTCAGAAAATTAGTCAGTAGTTAGAATTGAGAGAGTTGTCTTCTTCTACACTTTTCTAAAACTAAGGGCTCACTGATATAAACCAGACAGACAAAAACTGGTGATATTGTGGTTTATATTCTTGGCCTTAACCCAGTTGAATAGACGCCATTTTTGCCTTGCTAGGACAGAGAGACTAACAGGTTTAGCAACAGTAGTCAAGATTCAAGGCTTCAGACATGGTCAGCTGAAACTGCTCAACTGCAGTTCACAAGATTCTTTACAATTCTGAAACTGTTTAAAAAAGTTACTCGAGTAAAAGGAGTACTTCTGAATCTAACAAAATATAATCAGGTCCTTTTCTTTTACGCAGATTCCTAAGTTATATTGTAGGCAATTTTGTGCTTTAAACCAAACAAACTCAGTCCCCTGTAATTTTCTATGGCTGAGATAATAACTCTGAAGTGCGCAATATGTCAGAACATGCAGGTGATTTAGTTATGAGTCACACTGTGAAGACTAAAGACAGAAAGAAGGAAACCACAGGTTTGGCATTTTTTTTCAATCTGCATGTCAATCAAGACACAGTGACTCTTAACTGGATCCTTTTGACTCGACTTCATGCTTATCTCTCAGGCTGACGCACGCAAGCACGTACACACACTCCTCTTACCCGTCTGAGTCTTGGTAGTTGATGTTGAGTCTCTTGGTGGAGCCCAGCAGCTCTGAAAGAAGACAGAGATGGAGGGAAAGGAGATGAGGGGGAATGGAAAAAGACCATTAGTATTTGGTGACATATTTTTCTTTTAATCAGAACGCTCTCCAGAAATCCCTCCACTCCTGCAGGACCCGATGTGTGTTTTCACAGTGGGGATTTTTTTTTTTTTTTTGCTGCGCTTCTCCCCATGTTCCCTCCTTCAAAATAAAAAATCTGACAGCCCAGACAGGATGGAGAGCTTTCCTCACCCACTGCTGCCTCACCCTTCTTACTCGCGTCGTGTCAGACACCCTCATGACAGCCGAATGATTCATAAACAAATAATTCTGCCTCATAGAAAATGCACTATTCCACCTCATTTACTCTGCTATCTTATCACAGCTCAACCATAAAACGCAAGCATGCCAGGATAAAACAAACGTGCATTCCTTTTTCAACAGCGGCAAAAAAAAAAAAAACATAGCATTAGTCAGTTTGCAGGACTGGACACGTTTTTTTTTTTCACACTCACCTTGAACCACACAGACCGCTACTTGTCCCATGTTCCACTCGATCACCCTGTACTCCAACAGCCAGCATGCTTTAGCGCAATCATCTTTTCTCTTTCACTAGTCCTGACTCTACTTTTGTCATAAGTAGACACACAAAAATTTTGATGGAGGTTCAATCCGATATGATTTGAAATACTTTTACACTGTTCACAAAGTCTGCAATTGAATACCGGTGTCAAACTGGTTTACAGGCTGGTCCCAGCAGTTGCGTCACAGAGATGTATTCCTTGAATCCTCCATAGACGGACACAGAAGCTGCCTCATTGTTTACACTGGTGGTGCGGCTGTATCCATTTTTTTTCTTTTCATGTAAGGTGTAACGTCTGAGCATTTCCTGAGACAACACTAACTTACTCTTCTACATGCATTAACCTTTTTTCAAGCATCATCTGACTCCAATCAAGTCTGGCCTTCATCCCAACACTCCACCTAACCCATAAAGCCTCTTTTTGAAATGACTGAATATCCAACAAGACTTCCACATTCAAATATCACACATCTACCTCCATCGCATATCTACAGCCTCTAACAAATGCTGGAAACTCCACACTGCTAAATATCCCTTGACATCCTACAGAGAAGATCGGCTGTAAAGGCCCCACTGTCCAAAGAGACCCACACAGGAACCTGGCTGCCAAGGCCTCTGAATACAGAACCATTCATGGCAATCAATCTCTCTCATTGTTTTCTCCCACTTAGGTGTGGATAATCACATAAGTGTGTGCATTCGTGTGTGTGTGTGCATGTGTGTGCGTGTGTCTGTGTTTGTTTGGATGGAGACAGACAGAAATAGAGCGAAAAGCAGCATTAGTTTTCCAGATATAACTGGCAACTGTGTTTGATAGCAACATCACAGATTAGCACTGAGAGGATTGCTTAACTGATTAGCTGACTGACAAAAGATAAATCACCTGACTCTCTGTAGGCTTTTCTGATAAAGTTTTAATAACTGTGACCTTGGTCTCTGTAGGGTTTTTTTTTACATATAAAACATGTTTGGCCAGAACTAATCGTTGGGATAAAAAGAGATGTAAAGCAAGAAATATCAAATATAATAGATTGCAAAAATACCAAAACTTGAAACATGTTAAAGGATAATTCTGATTTATCACAACCTTTGACCATTATTTCAATCAGCTCTAAAAATCATACTGACTCAAGTGACTGTTAAGGATTTTTTAACATTATTGCAACAAGGTCCAAATTAGCAACAAGTACAAGCATTCAAACAAAAGCTTTTTTTCACAAAGACAGTTTGACATGCCACAGTGGGCAAAGCACATCTAAATAATAAAGTGAATGGTAGCTGAATTTCCTCTGTCTACTTCAGTTTTAGGGTCCTGATATTGTTGATGCTGTCTCACCGCCACAGCGTACCGCTACACTTAAATAGAAGAAAGCTATACTTAATCTAAGGTAACTATGGTTGGTCTATTTCTTTGTTTTTTTCTTAAAACATGTTGGATTAACTTGGCGGTTTGCTTAATGTGTGACTGACACTGACCATGTTTAACTAGTTCATCTGACTTCTTTTAAGTGAAGTTGCCGCGACCTGGATCTCAGATAATCACCTGGTAAACCACTATTATTTGCAATTTATTGAAATTATGGTGTTGGAAAAATCTATGTAAAATGATACCCGATTTATAATCAACAATCTCTCATAGGTTATCTCTTTTAAGTATAACTGTATAAAACTTGTAGGAAGGACAAAATTACATCATCATACGAGAATAAGAATAAAAGAAGTTGTTGCAAAAATAACTTGCTGTGAAAATGCTGAGTAGACACCACCAGAATAACTATTAAATTCTATTTAATTTTATTTTGATACAAATCACCTCAAATTCTTTTTTCTACATAGAACAGACTTAGTGTGTGCTCTTCATAATATTTTTATATTAAGCAGTATTATTTAAGATGTACAGACTTTACACTGAGACAAATTAACAATATTTAAGGAACTTTACGAAGAATGTCTGCAATTTCTTCTCAAGCTTAATAGATAAAAAAGGAATTCCCACTTCCATGGTTAGGCCCACTTGAGGCTTCTCGTCATATTTACAGCCCTGCAGGGGGTCTTGGGGAAAATTCTCCACCAAATGGCAACATTGTTGTGCACAAACTGGGTACAGCTATAATCATTAAACAACTGTGCTGTGAAGTGTATATGCTGGCCTATAAGCTGGTGGATATGCTGCTGCTGAAGACATGCATAAAAACAAGAGCCTGAAGGCATAAAAAGGCACATTGATAATGAGACGGATAGAGGGGTTGGGCGTCGGGCTGCTTGCCAAAACGGGGTCTGAACTGTCCCAGCAGTATGGAAAGAACAGAGCCTTTTCACTAGGTTCTAGTTACAACATGAGCCGGCATTCCTCACATAGCACACCCACAATGCTATCCTACTCACTCGCTGTCTGTCTGACGATGTATCTACAAAACTGTCAACCCCCTCTTCTCTCTTCTGCTTTCCATCCCCTCCCTCTTTTGGTCTTCACACAATAGCAGTAGGGGGCTCCTTCTGACAACATTATCAATTAAATTACCAGTATGTTAACTCTACGAGTGTGTTTGTGTGCCCCCACGTCTTGCCCCTAGCAATTGGAGCAAACAGATGTGTAGTAAATCTCAAGCTTTGTGCCGTCTTGCAGTGACAGGGAAATTACAGGCTTGTCTTCCTACTGAAAGCTAATGTCCGAGTAAACAAAAATTAATGAATGCCAAGAGCCCAAGGGGTGTCAGTGTGGAATCCTTCTGTTGTTTTCAATGGTTCAGACACACAAAGCAAAGAAACCATAGTACGCTACGTTTTGATAATCTTATCAGATGCATAAGCAATGCTCTGAATTACTGTAGTTTTGCTCCCTTTGCACCTTTCACATAACAGCTGAAGCATCCTGGACAGAAGAAAGGGATCTCCCTGCTTTGATGTGGAGAACAGAGTTAAATGAGGAGTGACGAAGCACTCAAAAAAGGAAGGAAACAAAGAGGAGAGAAAGAGGAGACAGGGAGAGGAAAGATGGTTCTAAAACTCTGTTCAGGTGAGATGAGAGGAATGTTTTTTTAGTGTGTGTGTCGGGTGGGTAAACACGAAAACATGCAAAGGACTTAAAAAAAACACTCCGATCAAGATCAGACCTGTGTGCAAATACCTCTGAACCTCCTCAGAGTAAAAAAAACACAGCGATGGGAGAAGAGTTGGATAATGTAAATGGAAAAATAAAAGACAAAAAAATCAGGCTTCCTTGTTTGGTTCTTTCAACAGCACTCCAGCTGGCAGAGGCGTGCTTTGCTTTGGTTTACAAGGCAGCAAAATTCATCTTAAAATGTCTTTGATCATCAGCCATGCTTGAAAAAAAACTAGAAGGCAAATTTGCCTAAAAATAAAAGGACAAAAATCATAACTGATAGTTTGCAATTTTAAATCTTGGCAAGAGCTAACTGAATGAAATTCAAGGATTTCAATGAGCAGAAGTCTAGAAATTCTGAGATCAACAACACAACATCAGTAAAACAGGACCAAAACAGGTCATCAGGAAGAAACACCAGTGTCAGGCGCAACAATGGCTCATGGTTTGTCACTGAGAAACACATCTCAAACTATTCATTTGGGATGCCTAATGTTGTACCACCAAAAAGGCAACAGCATGTCAGAATTCACTGCCATAACATATGTAAACATCAGTTATCTCTGAGTTTCTGATAATTGTTAATCCTGTTTTGATGGAAGTGAGAAGCATAGTTCTTCACTTGCTTAATGCTCCCCTGTGTTTTCCAGCACATCAGTATACAGGCAAGGCCGTTTAAACAGAGAAAAGAGCCTTTTCAGTGAAAGAAGACTTCTGCAACTGAAAACAAAGTTGAGATAAGTTGTGTGATTGTGCCAGTAAAGTTGTGGTTCACAAAACCAAAACAGTTATTTGAAAGGTGCTAAAACATTTCATGAAGCTGAGGGAAACTGCAGAGCTGAGTCATATTTCTCTGAGAATTTATAACCACAGTCAACACCGTAACTAACTGCCAATACAGAAACACTGATTAATGCAAAGATTTAATATTGGTGTGTCCAGTTGTCTGAGTCAGAGTGGGTGTGACCTTTTCTCTACCACAGCAACACTTAGTGACTTGCGCCGATGCAATCAGTGTATTTTAGTCTCATCTGCTGTAACTTAAATGTTGCTTGGTACAAAATGCTGTTCATATTGCACGATAATGCTATACGACTAATGTTGAATGCATCTCCCTGACACTTTTCTTTAAATGTCTCAGTATATCTTAGATGTCTTGTCTTGCAACATTTGAACTGCATTTTGCTGCCATGTCACTTTGGAACTAAAGGGCATTGTCATAACAAAGACAAAGGTAAAAACAACCTTGCTAGAAATGACAATCATTCCTTCCGGCTTGACTGGGCTCTTCGAAATTAAGTTGAAGTTTTCCCTTTCTATCGAAAAGTATTCTTTGGAGTTTTGCTGCAAAGAATTCAAACCCAATCCACCCACACCAGCTTCTCATTAACAAAAGCAGAAAAGGACACTTGATTCAGAAGTCGTAGGCTGGGACGAGGCCCCACACAGCGATAGAGAGAAGATAGCCTGCATGCAAACAGTGCAACCACAGCGGCCTGGGGCAAGACAAAAAGACAGGGAGCAAGAAAAGGGGGTAATTTTAGGTCATCATCTGTCTTTGGAAAGAAATGTTTTGGTTTGTGGTCAGGTAGGGATCTCATCAAGGGAAACACTTATCTGAAGAACACATCCATCTGACTGCAATGATTACTAAGACGGTAAACAAAGTCCCTTAAAGCAAACCGCTGAGGTAGACAGGGTCTTGGCTGCACCCCAGCTATCCCACAGAATTCCTAATAAGGCTCCGAAAGCGTGATAAGGTATGTATTTGATTTAGCAAGCGATGCACTGTTGTTGTTTATTACAACAAGGTCTGTGGTGACACACTTAATCTTAACCGTATGATTTAAAAGATAGGAAAATGGAAAGAAGTACAGGTTTATAATCAAAACAGGTGCCTGCAACTTTAAATTATCTCTAAAATTGTACCTAACAGTTTTTCTGCCTTAGTTTCAGCAGTGACAGCATCCTTGGCAGGTGATCACCGAGGCCCTGTAGTGTATGTGTGTGTATAGTTTGAGTGTTTGTGTGAGGACTGTAAAACAATGTGATTAAACTGGGATGTTAAGTCTCACAAAGTGGGAGTCATCATCCAGCTCTCTGTGGTGAGGAGGACAGGGAGAGAGAGAGAGATTGCCTGTGTCAGCTTGAACTGCTGCTGCTGCCACAGCTTTCTCCCCCAAAAAAGTCACTCCGGCTTCAAAAGCTACGCCAGCAAAAGGGGTGAGACATTTAGAAGAGAATGTGATATCAGGGTGTCTGCATGCTTCAAAAAACACAAAACACATAAAGCTGACAAAAGCAGCCTAGTTAATGTTGCGTAGATGGTATAAAGACAGATGCAAGTACTGAATAAAAGACAAAGGAAAGTTGAGAGTGTAGGAAAACGTAGATTACAATAAAATGCTCTATTTTAGCACCATGGATTTTACCAATAATTTATTCAAACTTAGTAAGATAAGGCATTAAAAAGTGAGGCAAGCTAAGCTAGCAAGGCAGGCAACCAACCATAGGAATCAAATTAATGCACAGTTTGAGATTAAGTTGCGATGGATGCCCATACGGCCACATAGTCATAAGACCTGAATAAATAAGCCACAAAGGACAACAAACTACAAATGTGCAAGAAAAAAAATGTTTCCCAGTGTTACAACAGTAATTAATTAGATGAGATGGTTTACAACACAAGCAGTTACATACAGCGCTGTTGTTGAAATAGACCTGATAGATATATGACAAACCTCTTTCATCACAAAAAACAAATGTTATCACCAATGAACAACCTTTTCATCCAGTGATTCTCAGTTTGAATTCAATCCTCCAAAAGTGACACAGAATCCACTTTAAATTCTAGAGTTCAAAATGTCCACTATCCAAAAACTTCAACATGTTTAGACATCCCAATCCTGAAAATATTCCTGAGCTACATACAATAATGTGACTCATAGTGTTTTATAGCACCATCTTCCTCTTCATTGTCCCTAAAAAACATTTTAGCCACCTTGTTAACAACGATAATCTGATCCAACAGTAAATAATAAAGTGAAGTTTGAGAGTCTGGCCTTCTTTATACATGCCTGGAGAAAGTTTTTAATTATTTTCAGGCAGCTGAAACTGTGTTCTGCATTGGCAAGGACATCATTAGTGATCATTATACACCACCTGTTAAAAAGGTGAGTTAGCTCAAGGGCAGCTCCTGGTATTTTGGTGTAATGTTAGTTTTATACATTGCATGAGGACTAGAATCTTAGAGCAACTTCTGTGCTTGGCACTGAGTCACTCCACTGCCATTTTTATGACTTTATGAACTAATTATTTACAGAAAATGTACAGGAAATTAGGAATAATGCTAATAAAAAGGTTTATCAAGCAATCTCTAAACAGTGCATGTATCACTGGCATTAAAAGAGGAAGTGTCATGTGAGTATGATAATGTCTGCTCTGAGCTGTAAACTAGAAGGTCAATAACTGTTTTCCAGACCTGCTTGAATAAATGAAAACCTTCTCCTTCTCATAATCAAATTCCTGTAGTCTTCGGAGGGTAGTCCACTATGTTTACCTTGATTAAATCGCATGCTAATTACATATGCTGATAAACTACACACACACTCCTGCACAGATCAGAATGGTTGTTTTTCAGCCTTCAGTCAGCCTTCTGCCTAGTTATGCTGGAGACTCTGGATTATCATTATAACTATGATATATTATTATTATTATAATCCAATTTTACTTTTAAATGCATAATGAAGAATTGAAAATATGTTCCTGTACGTTGTAAAGGGAAAAAACAAGCTCAGTTTTAAACAAAAAAACAAATAGTTAAAGTTTCATTGACACTAATGTAACCGTTTGCACCTGCGTTGGCCATGGCTGCTACTTGCTTGACATTATAAGATATTTCTGACATCGTTCAAAACTCTTTCGAAAGTTTTTCGTAAAGTCATGTTCAAGCTGTCATAAACTGTATCCTCTTTTCGGTTGGAGCTGAGTCTGGACTCACCACTGTCAAATATGCTTAGGAAAGACATATGATTGACAGGTGGAATCAGCTGTAATCCTGCTAAGTCACAGACCCACAGCCTGATATGTGATGAATGCTAATGCTGCTGGGGGAACAGAGGCCCATACAACTGCCTGTAGAGACAAACAAGCCCTACAGCAACATCAGCACCAGTCTTCATATTTTTGTGAGGGAGCAGCAGCCATATGGGGTTTCCTGCCAGAGTGCTACCTGCAACAGAACACCTCTTGTTTTATTTCCAGTTGTACAGGGAGACCATAAGTGTGTTGGACAGAGACTGGGAATGAAAACAGAACGGGGTTGCTCACTTGCATGTGTTTGTGTATTTCTGGCAATGTGTTAAGCTAAACAGACAGCAATAAAAAAGTATCACACCCTGTGAGCGTGTACTGTTAATGCAGCTGGAGTTTTAAACACTAGAGGAGAGAAAGGACAGTATAAACAGTGCACACCACATACCCAAGGGCATGCACATACATCAAATTTGCAAAGTGACACACTTTAACTTCATCAATTCTTCATCATTCGCTCCATCGCATTCATCGTTTGCTATATAAATTAATGCGAGAACTAGGTCTTAAAAAAAGAAAAAAAAAAAAGAACATTAACATCAAACCAGCTCTGGGCTGTATTATCCAGTAAATTTGCTCCATTGTTAAAAATGTAGAGAGTAATCTCCCATGGTGCGACTGGCAACTAGGTCAGACACATTGAATATTCGCTGACAATAAGCCAGTGTGGAAATGAAACAGATGATCTGAAGTGTTGTGTTGCATCTTGTTTTATTATTAGTTTGTGCACATGAGCCCACATTGCAACATATGTGTACTTCCTCCTGTACAACAGGAGATTAACTCAAGCACAAACACACCTGCAGGTTTCACATTGTGTAACATGCCTCAACCTTGCAGCACGGGGACAAAACACTTTACATACCATTCAAATCATCTGTTTACTCGACTTGCCCAACTCAGAGAGGTGCTCCTCCCTTGTTTCCATGCACTCTTCCTACAACTAGACAGGAAGCACTGGGTTGAACCAGTTTACTTCCACAAATTACTTGCTGGTGAATATATAATATTTATCACACACCTTAGGTTGGGCATAATGAGGTATACACGGTACGGTACCATTTGCCGGGCTTAACTATGTATGAATATTTCATATTTCAATATATAAGTTTCATATTCTGTGACGGAGCATTTTATCCATCTCACCAGCTCTTACCTAATCAGTACTTCCCTAGATGTACTACTGTAACATAATGGGGTTACAAGATGAGGGAATCAGTAAAGGAGCTACGGGAAAAGTACTGCTTTTTTATTTACTGCTATGTACTGTTTCTCTTTCATGTCAAAACAGGTACACATTAGGTTTTCATGAGACCAGTGAAAAACATTTCTGATCCAACACTGGCTATTAAGCTTCTGAACCATAAAGACAGGATGACAACTGTTACCTACACCAAGAAGGTTTTGTTTTCGGTATATTTTGTTTTCTGTTTTTGTCAGCAGAAACAGCTCCAGCTGTCATGAAACTTGGTGAAAGGGTCGGCAAGTTTCAATGAAAAAAAACATTACAGTTTTGAGTGCATCCACATCATGCTGCGGAAACCCAATCTATGACATTTCAAGATATGGCATGTGGACTTGGCCAAAAAAATGCCATGCATCTTCAATCCATGAGATACTAACCAGGTTAAACAGTGAAAAAACATAGTAAATTGCAGAAATCCAGTCATATATATCACAGTCCAAATTCATGGGTACCAGTTATCCTTGTGGGGTAGGTTGGTTCCTATAAAGTGTCAGTTTTCTGCTTAATTTGTAGCAAATTATGTAGTTCTAGCTAATAAATCCCTATGGAAATAGGTGCTATCTAGGTTAGGAATTTTTAGCTGAAATGACACTGCCCCAGCAAGAACTTCTTTTGCCAAAATGTAAACTGACATGAAAAATGGATTTGATAACAAGAATAAACACAATCAACTAAAATATTTCCAAAATCTATAAGTATCCATGATAATCCCTGAACAACTAACACATGAAGAAACAACACTCCATGCCCATTCGTTTTAATCTAATGAGATATTTCCTTCTCCTTTTCTGTGTCTTATCTTTAACAGCAAGGCAGCTGCAAGGAGTGACAGACCAATTCCTATCCCACTCCTATCCCTATTACTGAAGAGGACTGGTTGTAATGAGAGGAAATATGACACAGGTTCATGTACAGTTCACCTGCCTGGAAGTGGAAAACTTTTGTGTACTTGTTATTGGCTCATCCCCATCTACCTTTTGATGCTGTAAAGGTGTGATGTGAGCAGCAGGTAATGACTGTTTTCAGTTATTTTTAACCCTTTTTTTTACATAAAGCTAAGGTTTTCCCACCCCGCTAATAATAAAGGTTTCCATTCCAAGTGATCTGCTGTTACAATCTCTGAAATTAAGTCTTTCTCACAATGACTAAACCATGGTGAACTAGAATGTGAGGACTTATGACCTGGTTCTAGTCAAGTCCTGAGGGTTTACACCCATCCTGAGCTCATTTCCATTTTAAAACAGTGAGAATACTGTAGCAAAGCCTGGAGGCCATTTCTGATTATGCTGCTGAGGTTGAAAAAACAAACAATAAATCAATTTTTAAAAAGGCTACTTTGCTCAGTGACCTCTTCAGCTAGTCAGTTGACTGACTAGACTTATGCCAAACACCAGCATGAGGTCACACACTCCTACATGGATGGAAAAGTCATTACAATTCTCATTTAGCCTAAGAGGCAAGAATCAATACACTCTTGTCCCTACATAATGTGGAATTTGCACATACTGAAGTTAAGTATATGGCAGTAGTTGACCAACCATAAACTTCTCTTCTCAAAGCATATTTCACAACATGAATCCCAGCTTCTGTCAAAGTAAGAGCTGGGAAATGATAAAAAAATCACCACTTTTTTGGTACAGGCCAAAATGAAACCATACTGTTATGTACTTCAGACTGTCAAGGTGCGCTGAGAGCTGAAATTAGTTGTTTAATCAACCAGTTCATCAAAAAAAAATGTTGGAAAATTATAATCAAGCAAGTTGAGCTATATTTATAAATTTAATGAAGAAATACAATCAGGCAAACAGAGTTATGTGTATAAAAGGAAGTCCTCCTTTCAGTATATCATGAATTAGATCTGGATGTCCAGAGCCACTGAAAAAGTTTACACTGAATACTTTAAGGGGGCTGCAGCTCAGGAGTTAGAGCTTGTTGTCTACTACTCAGAAGGTCTGTTTTTTGATTCCCTGTTCATCCAGGCTGCACGTAAAAGTGCCCTTGGACAAGATACTGAATTTTAAATTGCTCTCCATTGGTTTGTAAATGTGTGTGTATGAGTTTGTGAATGTGTGGGTATGAATTTGTGATGATGTTGGTACTGTGTTGAGAAGCCTTCTGCCAATAGTGAATCCACTTTTTTTGTGAACGGGTTAATGCTCTTGTAAAACCCTTTGGGCAGTTTCATGACTATAAAAGCTCTATACAAATACAGTCTATTTACCATGAGTAAAGCAATCTCTGCTTCCATTCATTTCTCCCATGTCACAAGTCAGCCTAAAAGACACACAGAGATCTCTTAAGCTTAATATTATCCGAGACACTGTTATCTAGACACTTCTCATTATAGCAAATAGTACCTTATTCTGAGGTGCAGTAACTAATCAAATAACCGCAAACCTAGAAGATATGAACAGCTACCATAGACAGTGCTTTCTATTTTCTTCCAGTTCTTTGGTAAGAGAAGAGAGGAATCTTGGATGAAACTGAGGCATAAAACGAAAAACAAAAAAATGCCATAAAGTAGAAGATCAAAGCCAGAAAACGCAAACCTCTGCTGCTGATTCTCATTAACGCTACCAGATAATGATACAGTCCAATTCCCATTCGGGAGCAAGGTTCTTTACCCATACAGTAGGCACAAACACATATAAACACACACACTGAGATTTACTCGTCAGACAATCATATCATAATTGTCTGTACAAGCACAAAAAAATTTCCACAAACTCAAAATACTACAACAGCAGTCATGTTTTTTGTTGTTATTTTTCATCTTATCACAGTTAAAAATCCAAACATGTGACTACAGAAACAGTGTTGCAGGGCATGTAGAGGCAAAGCAGAAACCGAGGACGCCATACCTCACTCACTGAATGCTATCATGCACCTGCCTGAATGAAGGCTTGTTTTATAGTAATGGGAGAACAGAATGGCGCTCAGTGAAGATGAGTGCCAGACCCAACTATTTGTAGCCTGGAGCAAGAAATAAAAGGCTAGTTACGCTAGATAAATGATGCTGTTTATTGTAACCACACATAACACACACACACACACACACTGCTTAATTCCTTTGGTAAGTTCCTCAGCAATCCCAGACAGGCTGCCCCATCTGTCAGGCGAGGAGAGAGGTAAGGATTAATGTGTATGAGACTGCATGTGTGTGTGTGTGTGCGTGTGTGTGTGTGAGTGTGTGTGTGTGGGTGTGTGTGTGTGTGTGTGTGCATATCTGGTGGAGCGCAAGAGAAGTTGAACTCGAAAGCCGTTCACACACTACTTGGCTACTACCCAAGTCTCTGGCTAATTAAGTAGAAGACTGATTAGCCCAGTTAGCTGGTTAGCTAATGGGCTAACAAAAACACCCTGCAGCTACAGACCCAAAACACTATGTGAAGACATAAGTTTAACATCAAAGGATAGTCAACATTTTCTCTTTTTGGCATATGCTGTTTTTACGCATGAAGATGGCATATGCCTGAATTCACAATATCACATACATACACACACGCACCTCTTTATGCATACTTGTATGTCTAACAGACTTCTAATCTGACACTTGGACAGATGGGTCATCCCTAATTCGAGGTACAGGGATGAAGGAAGGAGGAGGCCAAGATAGAGGATAGGGGGTGGAAGGGGTTGCATAGAAAAAGGTAGTTGTTGACCCAGAATAAGGAAAAACACACACTTAACATCTTAAAGCAAACAGTTCACCATTTTGAAAATATACCCTATCAGAGCATGAGATTAGAATATGGGTTACAAATCTATCATCTATAAATAAAGTGCACAGCTGGAACCAGGATTGGATCAGCCTAGCATAGCATTAGAGCTGGCAGCAGTGGCAAACAGCTGGCCTGGTGCTGTCTAAAGTCAAAAACTGGGCAATAACTCACCTAAAACTGAAGGGTTTTTCCACATGACTAAACAAATACAATCCAACTAGTCATTTCCTAAATGCTTATGTTCACCAAAATGTTCCACTATTCCTTTTCATTTAGATTAGCTACTATAGATTTTAACCTGGATTAGTTGTCTTCAGGCTGTTTAGAGGTTGAACCAACAAGTTGTGAACACAACAATGACTTTTTAACTTTTAAGTTTATTATGCAGTGCATTATGCAAACTGCTGCTACTTTAACACTGTTTACTGTTTTCAAATTTGATATTTTTACCTTCAGAGTAGTTAAGGAGAAATCCTCAATGGAGTTCATACTCCACACTGTCTTGTTACCACTGTTTTCCCTGCCAATCAAACTCAACTTATTTTGGTATAATTCTTTGTATTATTGGTCGCCAACTTCCAACTTTCAACAACATCTTGTTTTTTTCGACTAACTGTGTCTTTGAGGAGACTGAAAACACACAAGCCATAAATAATAAAAATCCAAACAGTATATAGCATCTTAAAGCAAACTGCACTCGTTCTATGACAAATGAGATCATCACCAGCAATTTCAAGTAGGACCCAAACAGTGGAGGGAAGGATATATCTGCAAAATAAAGATGTGAACTGCAAAATGCTTACAATAAAATAAACAGACTTAAGTTTGCCGAAGAAACTTTGACAGTGTAGCTCATTGTAGAAAGGCCATTAAACATTAATCAATTAAGAAAACACCACCAGTGCAACCACCAATGTATATATCCGTTTTTGAAGTGTGAACAGAATTCTTGAGCAAGTTCCCAATGGAAACCCCCAATTAACAGCAATGAGTTTCACTGGTTTTGAAGCTCATGTGAGGATTTCAGAGCGCTGTAGAGGAGAAACAAGCACCCCAGTAACAAAAACCGATCTGAATAAATCTCGGTGGAGTTTTTAAACATGGCATATCACTAGAGGCCATTTCTTAACTATAATTCTAATACTGAGGGAATCAAACAGTAATTGTGAAAGAAACTAATTACTTAAAGTTCAGTGCAGCAGGTGGCTCCAATATGATACCACAAACCAGATTTTATTAGTACTATACTTTACATATTTAATAAATGTAGGCTTCCAAAAATTTGTTTGATTTTGATGTTCTGAGATTTTGCAGTTCATTCCGCCTCACTCATCCAGCACATCATTATGACAGATTATTCGTTTGCATTCACCTACGACTCAGCTGATAATATCGAATCAGTGATCTGATTATGATGAGCTAATCACAACTTACTTTATGAGTCAGGCTGGAGATTTACGCCTGGCTTTTTACTGTTACCTGTGTTCGGTGGAAAAGAGTTTGAGACCAGTGAAGGTCTGAGTCATCAGTATATTATATGTGAATCAAATGGCTAACACAATGAGGTTAAAACATGATCTTTTGCCTTTGTGTCTCTGTTGTTTGTCCATCTGTCTATTGAGAATTTTCTAAAGGTCTGGTATTTACCATGATAGAAGAGAGGGTTGGGCTGTGGGTCCAGATGAAAGCAAGCATGTGTTGCAACAAAAGACAGTGTAATCACGAAGGCCTTTGAAGAACCTCAAGTCTCTAATGGTCTCCATTTAGGGAGGTGCAAGCAACACCCCCTTCGGTCCACTTCAGTCAAGAGTATGTGAGAGGGGTAAACTATGGGCAGCTGACTTTATGAGTCAAGCTGTCACTCAAAATTCAACAAAATGTGAGCAGCTAGTGAAGGCCGCAGCCCTCTGTGTGACAACTATAGCAATCTACAATGAATCCACCTGATCTGCCGGCTTGCAACAGCTAAGCAAAAAAAATGGGAGGCTGTGGTAAGTCCACTTAAATTGACTGAGCACCCAACCTGATGTCAGCAGATGGCTGATCATAGAAGAAAGCTTCCATCTCAGCTCCCTGTCCATCAGCCAGCCTCAGTGCTACTAATTCCCTTGGGACACAGTCTTCTCTGCCACCTTTCAGCCAGCTTTACCATTATGTCCCATCACACACCATCATCAGCGCTACTGCTGTACTAACACAAACAATGGTATTTAATACGTAATGCTGAATTTATTTTAACATAATCCTTTAATAAAATTTAAACTTCTGCAGCCATATTCAGATTTTTACAGATAAAATTCCCAATTTAAACAAATAGAATTAGCTGATTTTGACCAATAAATACTTGGAACTAGGAGAAATAAATACTAGGAGCCCCACAAACTAATCTGAGACCTTTTGCATAACAACGTGTAGAATTACAAAGATTAGGTAACTCACAAATAATGAAAAAAAAAATTAAGCAAGAACAAAGTAGCACCTCAAAGTTACTTATTTGTGTATATTATGTGGCATGGATGGATGGATGGATGGATGGATGAATGTTTGGCAAATAAACTAAAAGATGGGAAGCAGGTTAACAGCACTGTTACAAACAATACAAATACTGAATGTTGAACCATTATTTCTTCAACTCCAAATAAATACTTACAGTACAGTTATGTTGTACTGCACTATAAGTTAGGTTTCTAGTGTCGCTCTGGCGTCAGTTTTGTATTATGTAGCTGTCACATTCCTGAACAACACGTGTGCATACACATAGACACAGACATAGAATGAGTCCCCTCAAGCGAAGTCCTGTACATTCAGCCAGACCAGCTGACCAGACGCACGCTCTTCTATATTTGTTTATTTGTTTTTGTCTGTTCACCACATGCTTGATAAATCCTTGACCCCTCAAGACCCCATGCCACTCCCTCCAGTTACTGAGGTCAGTCTATGTGCAGGTGCCTCCCTCCTTTATTTGCACCCAGCCCCGGCCCAAGGCTTAGCCCTGAAGCCTGGGAATGTCTAGCATGCCTGCCTGACATCACCATAACAGCTCAGAAAGCACCTGACCTTTCCAGAAGCTTTGCACTTATACTTAAGTTGTGTTTGTTATCATAATTTCACTTAAGCTCACAATGACATAACAAAAAGCTTTGCATATAACCATGACATCTCTAAATATTATTGTTTTCATATGAATCCAACAGTTTCCCATAATACGACTACTAGACACTATAGGTTTGTTCTACCTTGCTATACAAATTTTTAAGAACAAACGACGGACTCAACATTTTGCTGATTATCTGGGTTATTTTATTGTTTGTTTTGTTTTTCTGTTTTGCTTTGCTTTGTTTTTGCTATTTTTTGTTGTAGTCCCCCTTGAGAAGTGGGTGAAGAAACGTTAAGTTTGTCTTGCATCAGGAAGGGAGCTGGGATCATTATAAACAAATTCAATTACGGAGCTTATCCTACTGGAAGCATCAAAGTATTTAGTAAACTTTTTGGCAACTAGGTCTCGACAGGCTTTTGAATGAAATTTAACTCTCAAAGGACTTTCTGGCTAAATAAAGGTTAAAACACAGTAAAATCCGCCTGTCAGATAATCAAATGCCTTAATTTCAAAGTGATAGATTGTCTATGGAATAGTGCAAGAGGACAAGGTTTATACTTCGCACTATCCTGTTACCCAGGTTTTCCCTGCCAGTCTAACTCAAAGGTGGGACACTTTTGTATCATTGGCTGCTGTCTTTGTTGAAAAATTGCAAAGGCTCTTTTTTGTGCTACTATTGTGCCTTTTGTCAGCTTTGATGTGCTTCTACCAAATACAGCACTCCAAAGTCTAGGTAACAGTTTTTTTTTTCACAGTTTTTGACAGATTAATGTACAAGATAAGTTTCTGTTCTTCATGAGGCACACTAAAGTGTGTATTTAATATAAACTAGTTGAGGTTAACGTAGAAAATTAAACAGGACTGGATATCCAGCCTTAGTAGCCTACTTTTTTAGGGCTGGTACTTGGAACATCATATTAGAAAGCCAGAATCACTGCACTGTAATAAAGATAAATTGATTTTGATTTTCTTAACAGACGTAGCTCGCCTCCAAATCCTTTCTCTTAATCACACAGGTTTCCTATGGAGATTGTCAAAAATTTTAAAACGATACAAAACCAATCTTATTACCATTGGCGACTCACAAGTATTCGTGAAAATTATGACAAGAATGTCTTTAACTTGTGCACAATGGTTCTGCGTTCTACTGTGCCTTTTAGGGTTTTTAACATGGTACCATAAATAACAATGTAAGTCTGTCAATTTCTTTGATCCACAGTAAAATTAGCACCTATTTGAAATGCCATGAAAACTTGAATGGATACGATCCAAAAAAGAAAGTCTGTTAGATCTGATGATCCCCTGATTTTCTATCTAGCAACAAAAGCAGATTTGTAAACTGGTTTAAGACCAAATACCTGTAAAATAATGACAAAAATCCCACATTCCAAACTGTACTTTGTTACTAGTGTTATTTAGCAAATGTTAATATGCTTATTGTCATTTTGAATGTTAGGACGCTGAACAATCTGCTCGTAGTACTTAACACTATTTTTGGAATGGCAGGTTTTAATAACCTTTCAAAGCAGGTCACAACTAACTTATCAATCAGCACTTATTGACAGGGTTGCTCTGCAAAGGGAAGACAATGGAGGTCATCTGCAGAGGCCTCGTTGCCAGCTGCAGCGCCTACTGTGCTGCTGTCAAATGCTCCACTCATGTGAGAAATGACTACATCAACTTGCCAGGGTCGCCAAGAATCAGGAGTGGTGAAGGCAGCGTTTGGACACATATGAGACAGAGGGAGCTCAAGACAGACATACACTAGCAAATGCTGTTACACGGTAATCTGTGCACAAATCAACCGCTCTCGTTCAAATTTCACCAATATTTGTGCAATTGACCTGCTAGTGCTAAAGAGATGGGCCAAAAAGATCTTCAATAAAATATACTACTTTATTTTTATCCATAAATATGTGGTCAACTGTTGTGTTTTCCTGTTGAGTCAATTATGCAAGCAAACTGAGGTCTTTTTGACAATACCCCAGTTACACATATTTCAATAGAGGGCAAAATAATTCTCATCTGGTTTAAATTTGGCATGTTTTTCTTTTAAAATGGATGGAGTGCCTTGCTCAAGGGCACCTTCATGGCATTTTTTAAACAAAAGAGAACATTACTTAGTCATTCACTTTCCCCGGCCTCGTTTTCCCAGCCAGTCTCGCAGTCATTGGCTGTCAAAAAACAGAAATATACAGCAGTACAAAAACAGACAATATCATTTTTAATATTCTTTGCCAGGCAGCGCTCGCTGTCTGTGTAGTGTGTAAAGTGTGTAACAGGCTTTTTCTTGACAGCCCCAGCTTTGTTCCCAGAGCTTGTCACTGAGCAGCCAGTTGTACTGATGAAAGCCCAGAACAGATAACATGACAAAGACAGGCTTCAACTTCACAGCCTGCTCGGCCTTAACTTTCCCCCGTCATGGATAAGGGAGAACCCTGCCATTTACAACAATTCACTGTGAAGCGAGCTCGCTTGTCGCCTGACTTGGAATCTACACAGATAAGGAACTCTGAAAGAAGAAAGCCCTGTACAACCCACACAGCAAGAGGCACGAGCTGCAGGGGTCTGCGTTCAGGAGATTAACTCGGGTTGTGCAGCATTTTGAATCCACTTAGTTTCAAATTGTCCCAGACGTGACTGCTGGAGGGGGCTAGGTTTTGTGGTCGACAGTTGAACCTGATACTGTGGTTATCACAAGGAAACTGCCCTTTGTTTAGAAGTACCGACAGCATAACTCAACATAATAGCTCTAGCTCTGCTATCTAAGTTCTATTTCACAGTGAAAAACAATTACATTCCCTGGCCCAGAGCAAAGAACAAACACAAAATCGCTTAGTAAAAAACACAAAAGCATGAATCCCCCGACCTCTGTTAGAGTCATACTCACTGGTTTTGTTGCACTTGACTTTGGAGAGAAGTTTGTGTGCCAGCAGGAGGTCTCCACTCTTCACTGCCACCAGCAGATCCTGTTCTTTCCCCATGATTAAAGACCAAACCACAGACACACAAACTGCACGCAGTTGACACTCACAGTTGCTTTTTTTGTTTTTTCAATGCTCCTTCAGGCAAATAGGCAAACATTTGTTATCAAGTTCACAGGTAGCTGCTGTGTCCAAGCCATGGAATGCTGCTGTAAATGGAGTGTTAAGCAGCATCTAGAGTGAAGGAGCTCCCATTAAAATGGTCCAATGGCTCTTTTTCCTCTCGTTGTTGTGGTGTGGGTCCATTATGTTTGAAGAGTGCCCACGGTTTGACAGTGATCTTAAATCTGCAGTTACAGTAGGACTAGAAAAGGTTTTGTTGCCTACGTTCCCGGTCTGTTTCTGTCAGGTGGAGGCAGCAGAAACCCAACATGCCATTACATTTCAAAGGGAGTGCTAGAAAAAAAGAAAGAAAGAGAGATAAATCACTTTAAGTCTACAATAATCAAATAATATTTTTTAATGACAAGATGATCCTCTTGGTATCACTACCATAACTGTGAATTAACACCCTGTGAATGAGTAGGGCTTGGTATCAAACCACAGTACTTCTTTGGTATTGACTGAAATGTGTCTATAGTGCAGAATATTGAAAAGAGCCCGCTGGAAAAAAGCTGGCACTCAACGCTTTTTCAAAGTTGTACTTTTCCTCACTAAGTCTTTGATCACAAAGTTGTAATATTAACCATAATTTTGCCAATTTTAGACCATTTTAATCATGCAAAAATGTTGTAAGTCTGCTTGTGTTAAGACACTGATTGGTTGTATTTATGAGGAAATAATTTTCTTTTTTCACAGCACATAACCTGACTTGTAATATTACAGACGGCTCTCTTTTATTCAAATTCATGTAGCCAGCATGAGCTGGACCATGAAACTGTAGCAGCTAAATGGAAATCAGCTGACATTTATTTTGATATTTACACCTCTGCTGTGAAATGTCAAAACTTCTTTAGTGAAAAAGGTCTACAGATCCTTACCAATCTATCAATCTAGTGGATATATCTGCAAATATTAGCTTGTTACAGAGATATCATAACACATACATTGGTTGAAGAATAACAACTGTTACACATCTGTAGATTCTACAAGTTCTACGAGTTAGATGCAAGTCCTGTATAACATGATCTGTCTACACAGTGAGAAGTTTATTTTTCAAATCTGAAATGCCCCAACCTAGTAAATGTCATGGCACTGTACAGCTTTTTATACAGCAAATTTCAGGTAACCCATGGAGTTTATTATTCTTAGCAGTTTGACAAAGCCTTTTCCTCCAAAAGTAGGTTCCCCCTTTTTTTGCTCTACATTTAATTTTAGGGTTCCATTGTCAATTAAGCTATTAACAACATCAATATTATCATTTAATCTGTTAATTGCCTTTTCTGATGAATCAAGCCTGTGTTGACACATTTAAATATCTTGCTTCAGCCAACCTACAGTTTAAAACCCCCAGAAATGACAGACATCTGTTAAAAACAGCAAATCTCACATTTGGTGAATGTCTCTTATTTTAAATAATAACCGAAAATTAGTTAATTTATTTTCATTTATTTATTTATGATTGACTAAAACACTACTTGTGTCATGTGCCCCATTCAAAAGCCTGAATGCCAAGAGTTATGCCCTACAAGAAATCAAAAAAAACACTTTTTGATAGGCATGATTTAAACTTGACCCAACTTTTGTTTATTTTCTGAGGTTCAGGAAGTTCAGTCCCTCGGGAGTGTGAAGCTAATCTCCCTCTCTTCCTGAGCAGGAATAAGGTCTCTGTCTATTGATAACATTCCTCCAACTTTAAGGAAGCATCGTTTTAGTCAAAGCCATGTCTGGCTTTCTGCCAGCTTATGTCTTTGGAAAAAGTTCTGTAGTTTTCTTTTCAGAAAAAATGTGAGGCAGAGCTGACTGTTGCTTCAAAACAATTTCTCTGAATTCTCAACACAGGGACACAAAATAACCAGGAGAATGTTCTCAGACGTGTAAAAACAGTCCCATTGTTTCTACAGAGGCAACATCAAACAGGCTGTTTCAGTGAGTCACACAGCCTCCAATTAAAACAGGAGTCAATATTCTGTGCAAAACAAAAACACAACGAAGCTAAGAAACTGAATCTTGGTGCAGATAGTGCTCTGTTTGCACTTTTTGCCTTGCCTCTTGATGAGCACAGTGTGTAATTACTATGCAAGCAATGGGAAAAGTAGACAGCTTCCGGAAGTTTTGAAATTCAAAAAAGCCAACTGAATTTGTTTTGCAGACCTCAAAAGCATTTTACTCTCCTTGACATCTTAACAGACAATGACAAACTCTCTTTGTAAATAATCAGATTCAGCAGCATATCTTTTGGGGGGGTTTTTTTGTTTGGTTGAGTTTGAAGTCATATTCAATGTTGCACCCTGGGTGAACTTTGCAAGTCAAAAAATGAGTAAGCTAATCTTGTCTTCTAGCCTAGGTGTGGTGCAGGCAGATAGTTCAGTTATTCCTCCAACCTACTAGGTGATCATGCAGCCTTGCAGGCCAGCAGCAGCAGATGCCAATGCATGTCTATGCACTGACACATGATCTAAAACTAGCCATGCAGTAAACGACTGCAGAGTCCTTCACTGACATGAGCCAGAATGTAAACAAGGAGTCCAAAATGGGCTTGTTAGTCTAAATGTCAGTGGATAGGGTAGCAGTTAACAGGCTTCAGTGGCTATAGGTGACTTTCTGATAAAACCCTGAGTGACAGGTGTCACACATACCAGAAGGCTGATGATAACTCATTCAGTATTATGTTCTGTCGTAAAATATTTAGAATTATTCAGTAAAAAGGACTTTATCCGTAAGCAAGTGAAAGATGTTATTGTTTTGCTATTTGTTCTGACTCCTTAAAAACAGGATAGAAGGGATTTATGACGTCTTTTTAAAAAAAAAATCTCAGTGGCATATTTTTGAGCACAATTTCCTTTGAACACTGGTCGATCACATTTTGACAATTTAGGACCAAATCCACGTTTTCAATTCTAGCTATTTAATCCAACCGCCTTTTGTCACCAAACCAGTACATTAAGCTTAGCAAAGTTAAATACCTTAAAAAAAAAAAAACATTGCCGCTGCTTGCAATGCGGCATTCATCAAATCCACAAATCTGTAATTACATCCCAATTACCACCTGAACTGCATTACCTGTTATTCCGCTACCAAAATACACCGAGTGTTGGTGGCAAAAGTGCTGGGAGTCAGGATGTTCTGTGGATAAGGGTTTATGTGTCGGGTCGGTATGTGCCGAATTTACTCCAAAACATTTACATTTTGAAGATGTACTGCTCGCTTACAATTTAGCCAACATAACTTAAATATTTGACAGGGATAATTATCCCTGAAGTATTAAGAATGACCACTGATTCACTAGCGCTTTCTACCCGTGTTCCCAGACCATTTTAAACCAAACTGTCTTTATGGATAAACTCGAAGATTTGTTTGTTCTATTACAACTCGTTGAATAAATCCTTCGTATATTTAGACTCTCCTTGTTTGCTAACTTGTCAGTCTGTCTCGACAGTCAAGGTATTCGACTCCCGGTAACGCAAAGTCCAAAAACACGGTTTTATCATTTACATGCGACGTTATTTGTGTGAGTTGAGGTCATTTCAGTTAGTTTTTCCCGGAATAATAACAATAGAAACAGGAGTGTTCTCACCTGTTGTAGTCAGTGAGGTGCAGGTGCTGACACTCAAATCCACTGAAGAGTTACAGTGGGAAGAGCGCCGGACAGCACGAGACGGAGGAGCCCGCGTCAAGTCAACAGCACAAATATATAAACTTCCGACAGAAACTTTCAAAATAAAGCTGCTCTTGAAGACGCCGCCGCGGTTACTGAACATTTGGCAGTTAAATGTTCTTTGTTTTCGTTTATGTCAAACATGCTTTGCCAATGTGTGCTAAAAAGTTCAGCATTTGAAACACATTTGACAAGTGATGTTTGATCCTACAGGGCTGCATTTTGTAGTTCTGCCATTCTATCTTTTATTGTGAAGGCACAATTACATAACTTTTACTATTATAGTATCTATTATCCTTCTTAACTCTGACTGACTTTTCGGAGTTCTGTGGCTCTTTAAGCTATTTCTAGATATTCTGAATCTTGCGGAGAAAGTGCAAGTCAAACTTAATCATACAAATAAAAATCAAGATTATAAACAAATTAGGCCAGGTTTGTGAAGCTGCCTAAAATGTCATAAGTTTTTATTAATTGCACAGACTCGAATCACATACTGGGACCTCCTTTCACTTACCAATCCTGCTGCTCCTTTACTTTGTTTAACTGAGATGTTTTCTTTTTTAGAATTAATATTACCTATCTGGCTGGTAGGAGTCGTGAACTTGTATTTGTTTCATGCAATATTTCCAATATACACCACTGGCCCAATTATTAGCAGTTGCTTGTTCCGTCGCATGGGATCCCTTTAAGTATGGACCCCTCGATAGGGCTATTGAAGACGACTTTAAACAGTGTAGTTGTGTGGTGTAGTGGCGACATCTACTGGCCAATGTTATATTGACACCAATCAACATCGAATTTAATCTGTTGACTGTTCTGTTATACTGTTTTGTATTCTAATGCATACGCCAACAAATATTAATAAAATGGTAGCCTACGTTGCAAAACAATAAAAAAACAGCGTTTCCTGGGTGTAATTTTCTGAATTATATTTATCTGGGTTAGATTTGTAGTATTATAAAGATTTTTTAATCTTCTTTTTTACAATCATGGTTCGGGGGGATTTTGCTCAGTCTAACCCTTTTTTTTCTTTGTATTTGCAAGGATCCGTTTGGCACTACAGTATGCATCTGACAAGTAATTTGTAAATACACCACTAAGTTAACATTAAAAAGTCTTAATTTATTCATATATTACATGATGTTTAAAACAGTCTTATACTGGGTTTAGTTGAAGTTGGAGGTGTAAATTTTGCAGTTAAAATTTTCCACTCAAGACTTTCAGGCAATCCAGGTGCATGATACCAAATGTAAACAAGAAACAGAGCTGACAGTGACAAATTGATGTATCTTTGGCAGGTGTACACAAGTGAAGTGCAACCTCCTTGCTTATGCAAACAAAACAGAGAGAACAATGTGTGAGTTAACAGATACAATTACATCTCATTTTGTGCCTTAAATATATCTAAATATCAAATTCACAGTATTAAATATAATAAATGATTAACATAACATTTAAACAAAATAAATGAGAAATGAAAAAAACTATCTTACCCATCAGACATTACTATAGAATATTAAATGCAGTCTGAAACACTGTGCAGTAAAAAAAAATTCCTATCAAACATTTCTCATTCTTTTTTTCAGAAGTGCAGTACTTACTCAATTATTAATGTCACAGACAACAGTCATTTATACTTACACTGAATGGGAGATCAAACTCGCTTCTGAGGAATATCTGATAGTGCTGTGCCATACTGCAAAATTTGGTATCAATCCAATACCAAGAAAATACAGGGCCAGTATTGCCGATAACAATACCAATACCAATACCGATACTTTTTACTACTACCATCTACTTTTGTGTATGGGAGAGCAATGTGTCATAATTTATGAAGTGAATGCATCATCAATGCGTATATTTTGAATGAAAATTTGAATTTTCATGATTATTGAATTATTTTGTAAATTTTCCTTAAATTAATCAAGTTTATGATGATAATCAAACACAGGAGGAAGAAACCTGAAACCTGAGGCAAAGGAGAGAGAAAGCAGGTGCCTGTAAATAAATTTGAAGTAGCACAATCTGTTTTTGAACAATGCATGCCAATGTAATTGTATATGTAACTTATAGTATGTCTCAAGAGCTAATATTCAACTTACAACGCTACTGTCTAAGGCTATACTCTTAGTGTGTCAGATCAAAATTTTCAGAGGACTGTGTGAATAATACATGTTTCCAAAAGCATTTTTTTAAAACTTGCAATCTAGTCTTGAATCTTGAAAATTAGTTCAAGGTTAGAAAGGCTGTAGAGGAAGGAGGGTGTGAGAGAGGACAAGATAGATATGGATTTGATTAAGAAAATTACATTGGATTTGGAAAATTAGATTAGATTAGATTAGATTTTGTCATAAAAAACATAGATTTTCAGAGTGTTGCACAAACATTCAAAGTGGTAAGAGGAGAACAGAACAAATAAAAAACCCATGCACCCTGCAATCCTGAGGTAACTGGGAGATATTGAGGTATTACATAAAAATGCACTGAAAGGATGCATGTATACTGACTTAACCAACTTCAATGCTTTATCTTTCACAGGGCAATGCTTTAAGAACTGGCCCTGCTCACAGTAGACATTTTGACTTTTCATTGCAGGAAAAACACAGGTGTTACTTATAACATAGTTAATCTGATGTATTTGAAAGTCCCAGTTTGTCATGGTCGTGTGACGGTGAGCCAGCACACACAACATCAGAACCAAGACACTGAAGCAAATAAATGGAAGTATATATAATTATAGAATTTGCACCTGTATTTCCCCTATTATATTATGTCAAACTGTCCTTTGCAGAGAGCTTATTACTTCTTAATGTGATGCCCACTAATGTGTGCCCACATTTGTGATTATATTTTTATTTTTATATGGATCTGTTGTGGTGTGTTTGTAACATTATTATTTTTGAGTAGAAAAAGATCGATCATAGTACAAATGTATGGTTTTCAAATGAGGGAAACTGACATGTAGTAGCGGTTTTCCAACCAGTAGGGGGCACTGTGAGGTTGTGGTTTACCTGAAATTCCAAACGGTTACGCTCATAGCTGTGTGATCCAATGAGAAAGAAGCCACGTCTCCGTGTCATCTTTTCCTCTTTCTTATTTGTTATTTCAGCTACATATAGCTGTCGACGGGAGCCGCAGTCCGGTACCCGTTACAGTTTATTGGGGGCTCGTCCGGGATCACTTCCACTGCCAGGGCGGAAGCTGATCCAGAGATATTGAAACCTTGGACCAGAAGTGATCTGATGCTGCTTTTGTTCCTGAATGCTGCATCTGATAAAGAGGCTGCTGTTGTGTCATCTGTAAAGGAGAAAGAGTAAGGGCGGTGTTGTGTTGACGTCGCCACTCATCGAGGACAGAGGCAGAGTACGACTCCAGAACTCCAGGACTGAGTGTCCAGGTATGAGCAATAGAAAAGCAGCCATGGAGGACAGTGAGAGGAAAAGGTTGGTGTGGATCATCAAGAAAGACCTGCTTGCTCTACCTCCAGAGGAACTGTTCCAGATTGCCGCAACCCTGGGTCCAGTGCCGGGAATGGATGAACCCAGTCTCTCATCAGAGGATGAGGAGGCATGTTTTGAGTATGTTAGAAGAAAAAGTGTACATAGTCAGTTGTCTTACTCTGTATACTCTGCACTTTAGGAAATGTTATCTAACTAC